>CM068742.1:72799094-73286020 GCA_035084275.1 Hydrolagus colliei
TAGAGAGCAATCAGGGTGTGATTCCCACCCCACCCTCAGCCACCCACGCTTGGCCAGGCCTCGTGTGTTGTAAGAACTTCATTGCCCACCTTCAATGTAGTCCAACGTGGAGATCATTACAGCTCGTTAAATGGCCAATCTTTGCCTCTTTTATTCTCACCCCCAAAATAGCAACAGAACGTGTTTACCTGTAAACTTACAAAGCACAGTATGTTAAAGGACTAATCAGCGTGTTGGTACATATCGGCCGGCCCTGGAATCGCACCAAGGTCCTCTCGGTATTAACAACAACAACAACAAAATTACATTTATAGAGCGCCTTTCACGTCAGGAGGACGTCCCAAGGCGCTGAACAATCAGGTCGGGACCCGAGCGGGGTGGCGGGGGGGGGGAAGGCTCGGGGCGGGGGGGGGGGAAGGCTCGGGGCGGGGGGGGGGGAAGGCTCGGGGCGGGGGGGGGGGAAGGCTCGGGGCGGGGAAGGCTCGGGGCGGGGAAGGCTCGGGGCGGGGAAGGCTCGGGGCGGAGGGGGGGAAGGCTCGGGGCGGGGGGGGGGAAGGCTCGGGGCAGGTGGGGGGAAGGCTCGGGGCGGGGGGGGGGGAAGGCTCGGGGTGGCGGGGAAGGGGAAGGGGAGTAGGATGTGGAAGAGTTAGGAGGGGAGCAGAAGGCGCAGTCGAGGAGGAAGGTCTTCAGACCGGCCTTGAAGAAAGAGGAAGTGAAGCGAAGGGATTGTGGGATGGAGTTCCACCGTGTGGGAGCAGAGAGGCTGAAAGATAGCAATGTGTATTTATTATTTACTTTCCAGAAATTGTGGCATTTAAATAATATGTCCGTAAAGAACGCTATCTCGCCTTTTGTAAAATAACCTATTATGATCTCAACTCTGTGTAATAATAATAATTCTTGCATTTGATTTATCCCACCTTTGAGATGCCTCAACGCACTTCACAGAATTCTCCATCAATTGAGTTGACTGTATATTTCGTGGGCGAATCACGGCAGCCAATTATGCACAGCGATGTCCCACAAACAGTCGTGGATTGAGTGACCAAATTATTTAAAGTTTATTTTAAAGGAATTAGTACCCCTGGAACAGCAATCCACCAATCAACTAACTACTGGGTTCCTACTTACTGTTAAGGAAACAGGTGTGTGGAGTAAGGAAACTTGCTTAATGTTTCACCCTGTCCTGGATACGAACCAAGGTCCTCTTTTTGTTTTCTGATCCCTCCGCTCCTCACACCCCTACCTCTCTGACCTCCTCTCTCCTCACAACAGCATGCGTTGCCTTCGCTCTACCAGGTCTGGCCTCCTCCTTGTCCCCCAAATCCTCGGCGGCCATGTCTTCAGCCACTACGCCCCGAGGCTCTGGAACTCACTCTCTCCGCCTCGCCCCCTCTCTTCCTATTTTCAGCTCTTGGCTAAAGACCTTTCTTTTCTACCGTGTTTTTGGTCACGTTTATCCCCCTCCCCCTGGCTCGGCCCCGGGATCCGTTATTGGGAAGCGCTCTGAGACGCCATCTAGCGTGGAGGGCGCTATATAAATCCCGGTTGTTTTTGTTGCTTGTGGAAGTCAGTGCTTTAACCAATACGCGACAGGACTCCACATTTGTGTGTATATGTGGGGAGAATCACTGAAAAACAATCTATTGTTTAACAATATGTTCCACATTTTAAAAAAACGCTGAGAAAATAACTTAGTTTGAAAGTGCACCCACCAATCTGTAGGGAATATGATATATAACCGTGTTTTAAGTAAGAATCATCACCTCTTTCCATCGCCAGAGAAACCACTTAACTTTGAAGGCAAATTGGAGAAATAGGATAAGGACATGGAATTTCAAACAACAACAACCAACAAATTACATTTATAGAGCGCCTTTCACGTCGGGAGGACGTGACCTCTAAACCTCAGAAAATGTGGAGTCTTATAGCTCAGTGGTTAACGCACTTGCCTTACAAGCGTGAGACCTGTGTTCGAATCCAGGCAGATCAGTGCGAAACCTTAGGCAAGTTTCCTTACTCTGCATGCCTTATAATAATCTCTCAAAAAAAAATTAGTAATTTCAATCCATGACTGTTTGTGGGACGCTGTTGTGCGCAATTGGTTGAGGTGTTTAGCACACAAATATACAGTCTATTCACTTTACAGTATATTCTGTGAACCACTTTGAGCCATCTAGAAGACATGAAAAGCATTATATCAAATGCAAGGATTATATTATTAAAAGAAAATCCAACTCTTTGTACAAAACAGATTAATTAGTAGCAAACTACTGGGAAAATGCCAGTAATCTTGATCTGAATCTTTAGGCTTTGATATATCACCTTTGTGACAGATATGTCAGTTTAAAGGAAAGGTGGGGACAATGGAGACAAATGACAGTGTGGAAATCAACAGTAAAGGTTGACTCACTGCAGTGACGGCTAAACTAAGGCTTCTGAGCCCTGTCGCTCAGTGTGAAACCCTGTAGCTCAGTGGTAAGAACACTCACCTGATCAGTCTTTCGAATCCAGACATGTCAGGGCGAAACCTTGAGCAAGTTTCCTTACTCCACACACCAAATAATAATCCCTTAAAAAAAAACACAGTAATAAAATTGATAATTTCAATCCACAACTGTTTGTGGGACACTGCTGTGCACAATCGGCTGCCACATTTCGCCCACAAAATATACAGTCAATTCACTTTGCAGTACATTCTGTGGAGCGTTTTGAGATGTCTAGAAAATGTGAAAAGTGCTGTATCAAATGCAAGGGTTATTATATTATTATTATAGTTCCAATTTGTGCGGCAGTCCAGAAGAGGCCCCCTGAACATTCCCCAAAATAACTCTGGTTAATTGATCATATTCAACAACAAAATTGCATTTGTATAACACCTTTCACATCAGGAGCACATCCCAAGGCACTGGTAGTGTCCCCTCAATGGTGGGGCAGGCGGGGGATGTACAGCAGGCTACATTTGTATGATGCGTTTCATGTCGGGAGGACCTTGCAGGGCACTGGTGCAGTAAAATTGGTAAGGGGATTGGAAGATGGCAGAGGTAGTGGGGAGCAAGGCCATGGAGGACTTTGAAGGTGGATATTGAACACTACCTATATTCAATCGGTAGTGTGTTTCCAGGTTTTTCTTGGTTTGATTTATGGAATAAGATTGAAGTTGAAGTACTTCTGCAGTGTTATAAATACAACATGAATTTATTATTGATTTCCAGAATATAATCCATTTTGAGCAAGGGTAATACCACGGCTGCCTATATAACATTCAGTTCATTTAATCAAGTATATTTTATAAAGTGCTGCAAGACATTAATTTTCCATAAAAAACATTCTATAAACAGAAGTTATTATCTTTTATAGTTCCAACATTGCTGGAACAAACTTCCTCAATACATGGATCCAGCATACAATACAAAATTACATTTGTAAAGCGCCTTTCACATCAGGAATGGCTGAAGGCTCGACCGCCGATGGTGGGGTGGGGGGGATTATTATCAGGCATGTGAATAAGGAAATGTGCCCACGGTTTTGCCCTGCTTGGAATCGAACCCAAGTTTCTCGCTTGCAAGGCAGGTGCTCTAACCACTGAGATACAATACTTGCTAACTTAATATGAGGAGAGAGGAACAAACTTGAACCCAAATAATGAAAAATCTGAGCAGATTATTTCACTGCTGTCTTTTCACCTGGAATTAGTTTAAACCTCCCCTCTGTCCACTTGCCTAAAGGTTTCTAAAGAAGCCAATACATTGTTGTGTAATTCTGCCCCTTTTTAGAAAAAAACTGCTCCAAAGTCCATCACCATGGTGATGATGGGCCTCTTTCAATCCAGCTGAAGCCAAGTAAAGAAAAGTGAAAGCCAATTACAGCCAAACTCACAGCAGTCGTCCGTCTTCCCCACATCAGGACTTAGAATCACATAGTCTAACGTGGCATTCCAATGCAGTGCTGGGGGTGTGCTGCAATGTTGGAGATGCCGTCTTCGAACATTAAACTGAGGCCATGTCTGCTTGTTCAGACGGACGTTAAAGATCCCATAGTGCTATTCAATAAGAAATGGGAGTTTGACCCGATGTCCTGACATCTCCCTAAATAAAATTGGTCACTCACGCCACAACTGTTTGTGGGACATTTCTGTATGCAGACTGGCTGCCATGTTTCGCCCACAAAACACACAGTCACTCCACTTTACAGAATACAAGCACTTTGAGGCATCTCGATTAGGTGATAAGAGGCTATATCAAATGCAAGGATTATTATATCCAATTGCCTCTGCAAAAAGTTATATCACCGTCGGAGGGAAGTTACTCACAGGCCTGTGCTAATGTATGGCTTGAGCCAGATGGGAGGAGTTGCATTCATGCGACTTGGTGATCCCAAATCCCACAGCACTACTGGAAAATAAAGCGAGTTTTACCTGGTGTCTTGGCCAACAAATCCCTGCAAATAAAATTGATTATACACTCCATAGCTGTTTGTGGAACATTGTTGTGTGCAAATTGGCTGCCACATTTGCCCAGAAAATACGCTGTCAGACCATTTTGCAGTGTATCCTGTGAAGAGTTTTGATATGTCCCGATAACGTGGTAAGCAGCATACATTTCAGGTTTGCCTTCTTCATCAATCTCCATTTATTTATTATTTTCAAACTTGGCAGGTTTGTGCTGCTGGTTACTATTGCAAGTGGCAAAGTGTCTGAAAATACTGAAAGACTGACTGTTCTTTCTTTCAATGCCTTTTTTCATTATTTCCAACGCTTTCCAAGAGGATTTTTGTATCCTTCCCTATCCCTCCCCTACATTGAAATTCCTCAGTTTAGCCCTGTGTGTGGTTGGCTGGACATCCTTGTAAGTATCGCAAGAATCAGGTTTGTGTAATTGTTCTCAAGGTGGTCAAGCTCAAGTGAAATTGTTTATGGTATTGTGAAATACCAAAGCTGTTTTGAATTCACTCACACATCTAATCTGTAGAGCTAAGGCCGCCAATATCTAATTGAAACTGCTCGCTAACTTAAATACCCTTTGGAAGCCGAGTGAGCAAGGTTAAGAGATGTTAATAAATGACATTGGAACTTCTGTTTATTAAGTTTGTCTCTAGTGGTGGTTTAAAAATCATGTGATCTGCAATGGCGTGAAACAAAGTGAGGAATTGCAACAAAAGTGGAGAGAAGAGGTGTTAATAATGTAAAACAAAGTGGGGGCAAAATTGCAAGCAGACCAGGTGGTCACAGAAGAGGGGGAAATAAATGTTTTGTATTCTCATTAAACGTGTGTTGCTGGACATTTCCTGACCACTTTACCACTTTATAAGCACACAAAATGCTTTGCTCTCAAATACCGAAAGATTACACTGGATGATCCTTTATTTATGGGTAGAAATTTCTCCCGGGTCATGATTTAGTCTATTGGTGCAGCATTTCACAACATCCAAAACTTCACAAATTCTTAAATTGAATTTTACCTTTGAAGCAGTTTTTCTGTAGGTTTCTTTTAAGAACTTCAGCAAACCAGCTTCAGATTTAAGATTCAATTCAATAACCTGCCAAGTTTTGGACACTCGGAAATGCTACAAAAATAAAATAAATCAAGATCCTGGTGAAATTTCTCCCCCTCATTTTTTAAAAAAGGTCCTTGAATTCTTTTAATGCATCTGCTATTGTCTAGGTGCTTGCAGTAAATCTATCTGATGGCATTCCTCTGTTGGAGGTCAGTTTAAGATTTTAGCTGATATTTAGGGTCCAACTACCAATCTCAATGGTATTTTCAAAGGGGACAACTGCTACAGGCTCTCAGGATAGTAGTTTTCTAGAAAACAAATTGCTAGCCTGCAGTTGAAAGCTGCAATCTGTGAGTCAGTAGATCAGTCTCATGAATCCGACTTCCTAAATCCACTTTGAGAATGGCATAGAGGAATCCATGTCTTATACATCCAGGATCACTAAAATAAATATCAAATGTACCGCAGAATTAACATTGCATAATGTTAAACCCACATGCGTGCTCCTGAGTGATTCAATTGTTAGTGCATTCCTGAATTTGGTAAACAGCACAGAAACTTGTGACTCAAGCAAATATTCTTCTTTCAAATGTGAATTGTAAAGCACCAAAAAGAGAACACGACGAAGTAAGATATGTGCTATCCAGACCACAAATTTACAGTCTGTTAGCTTATTTCATGAAGTCATTGAGCTGCCAATAGACTTCAATCCTGAAGTAATATGCAGTTCATGTGGTGAGGTTTATGAGTTACAGAACTGAGCAAACACAGTGCTAATTTAAAACACTGGCATCTTTGTGCGGTTTTTCACTGCTCTTCTGTTGTTCATTTTGCACTACAATGGCACAAACCTTAAGTTACAAATAATGTTGACTTTTTTTATACATGTCACCGCAAAATAGAAGGTGTCTTGATAACCACGCAATTTTCACAGAGATTTGGACCTCAATAGTTTGGATTTGGGGAAGCAATATCTAACATAAATAAATTTTGAATATGAAGAATCACATTGTTTTCTTCCTTTGGTATCACGTTTAACTATAACTAAAGCAAAATATATCTCCTGCACAGGGAAAATTTTACACCTGTTCAGTAGATAATGATCATTCAGTTCTTCTCTTCCTCAACGGTATCACAGTCAAGCCACCAATTTTTATGCGTCTAATGATGGTGGACATTCCAATTGAACCACTACATAGTACAGTCCTTATAGCACAGATGCTCCCAATAATGTTGGGTGGGGAGTTCCAGGATTTTCACTGAGCAACAATGTAGATTTGTGCATGGTGCATGGTGCACCTCTCCGGTAAAAATACCTTGTAAAGTCGATGTGTGTAGATATCAGGTGAGGTGACTGATAAACTGTAGATTCCCCCCATTTCTCTTATTATTCGGATTGCTGGAATGCAGTTCCCTGGTGCTGCAGTCCTGTAAGCCTATCTCCTGCCAGTTCAGCAGGGCACACTGCCAGTATCATTCATTAAACAGACATGCAGAATTTTCCCATCTAGAGTTAGGGACACCCATGGACTAAGAGCCCAGGACTATAACCAACATCCTTATTATTTTCAAATGACTAAAATGTATTGTGTATTGTAGTGTTTGTTACATGTAGTGTTTGAAGTTTTGCATGAACAAGCAGAAAAAGCAAAGAACACTTTGTCGCGTGTACTGCTGGAGCTCCCCCCAGTGGTGGCAGAGAGTACATAGTTCATTAGGACTATAATAATCCTTGCATTTGATATAATGCTTGTCACGTCTTCTAGACGTCTCAAAGTGCTTCACCAAATATACTGTACATTTGTGGGCAAAAACACCTATAGTCAAAAGCCCACCTTTAGATATTTAATCTGAGACATGAAAGTTCTCTTAGCCTTAAAAGTCAGAAAATGTAAGATTATGCAAAACTCATATTCAACTTTAATTATGAATGTCCTTTTTTAAACACTCAGAGACGCTACCCACACAAAGGGTGCTATATAAATATAAGTTTTTGCTTTCATCAGTTTTTTAAACATGAGTGCTGTCAAGTGTAATCCTGACACTGGGTTTCCTGTGCTTTGAATATTGCTGGAGTAGACCCAACACATTGTACTGTATGTGACTAAGCAAAAGGCACAAAATGTAGGTGTTTGTATTGTGAAGTGACATCTAGAAATTATTTCATCCACTGTTGTTTTGCCCATGAACGACACAGTCAGTGCACTGTGAAGCATTTTGGGAAAACAACTTATCTTGTTTCAAGACGTGATGAGGCGCTACATCAAATGCAAGGATTATTATTTATTATTAAAACCATATTATATTTGTATATAGAGCCGTTTACAATTATTGCATCCACACTCTGCTGTGCTATAAATAGACGTATAAATATAATCATAATCCTTGCATTTGATATAGTGCCTTATCACGCCTCCGAGACATCTTAAAATGCTTCAACAACAACAACTTTGATTTATATAGCACCCTCCATGCCGGATGCATCTCAGAGCGCTTCACAGTAGCAGATCCCGGGACTGAGCCAGGGGCAGGGGTAGAAAGGTGGCCAAAGGCGCGGTCGAAGAGAAATGTCTTTAACTGTGACCTGAAACTGGGAAGAAAGGGGGCGAGGTGAAGAGAATGAGGAAGGGAGTTCCAGAGCTTTGGGGCATAGTGGCTTAAGGCACAGCCACCGAAGGTGGAGCGGAGAATTCGGGAGGCATGGAGGAGGCCGGACCCAGAGGAGTGAAGGCAGCAGGTGCTGGTTTGGGGGGAGAGGAGATCAGAGATGTAGGGGGGTGCAGAGGAGTGGAGGGATTTGAAAACAAGGGTGAGGATCTTGAAGTCGACCCTCTTAGGGACAAGGAGCCAGTGAAATCTGACAAGGACTGGCGTAATGGGGGAGCGAAGCTTGGTATGGGTGAGTATACGGGTAGCAGAGTTTTGAATTTGCTGGATTTTGTGGATTGTGGTGGAGGGGAGACCGGAGAAGAGGGCATTGCAATAGTCCAGCCAAAAGGTGACAAAGGCATGGACCAGGGTTCCAGCGTCTTTTGGAGTGAGGTATTACCAGAGATGGGCGATCGTCGGAGGTGGTACAAGCCAGTGCTGTTGAGGGACCGGATGTGGGGGAGGAAGGACAGTTGGGTGTCGAACTTGATGCCTAGGTTAACGCAAAGTTTCGGAGAGTTTTAGGGGCAAAGGTTCGGAGAGTTTTAGGGGCCGGCCAGGAAGGTGGAGCAGGTGAGAGCCATGCGAATGGAGACGTTGACGATAGCCAAGGAGTATGGCCTCCATGTTGTCAATATTCAACTGCAAGAAATTTGCGCTCATCCAGCCCCTGATGTCTGACAAGCAGGCTGATAGAACATCAGGGAACTGGGGGTCCCAAAGTGAAGTGGAGAAATAGAGTTGGGTGTCATCCACATACATGTTGAAGTGTGCCCCATGTCTGTGGATGACATCCCCAAGAGGGAACATGTAGATGAGGAAGAGGAGGGGGCCAAGGATGGATCTCTGGGGTACCCCACAGGTAACTGGATAAGAGCGGGAGAAAAAAACGTTTGTGGAGATGTACTGCTGGAGGTTTGTGAAGTAGGACTTGAACCAGGCGGTGGAGGAGGATGGTGTGGTCGACTGTGTCGAACGCAGCGTACAGGTCCAGGAGGATAAGGAGGCAGAGGGAGCCCTGGTCGCAGATAGAGAGGACGTCGTTTGTGATTTTCACAAGCGCAGTCTCTGTAATGTGGGCAGGGCGGAAACCGGACTGAAGGGGTTCGAAGAGGCAGTAGGAGAAGAGGTGAGCGCGGAATTGGTTTGCAACAAAGCGTTCAAGTGCTTTGGAGAGGAGAGGAGGCCAGTGAAGTCAGAAGAGGTGGTGCAGGGGGAGTTTAGGTTTTATCTCCAACCTCCCGTTTTTATCTAAGGTCCTTGAAAGAGTGGTTGCCTCCCAGCTCTGTTCTTTCCTCTCAACTCACTCACTCCTTGAACCCCTCCAATCAGGTTTCCGCCCTGCTCACAGTACGGAAACTGCCCTGGTCAAGGTCACTAATGACATCCTAACCGCCTGCGACCAGGGCTCCCTCTGCCTCCTCGTCCTCCTTGACCTGTCTGCTGCGTTCGACACAGTCAATCACACCATCCTCCTCCAACGTCTTTCCTCCCACCTCAACCTTCAAGGCACAGTCCTTGACTGGTTCCATTCCTACCTGACCCACCGCCTACATTTTGTATCTTCCAATGGTTTCTCCTCAAACCCCTGCACAGTTTCTCACGGCGTCCCCCAAGGCTCTGTCCTCGGCCCCCTCCTTTTCACCATTTACACGCTCCCTCTGGGTGATGTCATCCGCAAACATGGGATAAATTTCCACATGTATGCGGACGACACCCAACTGTACCTTTCCGCCTCATCCCTCAACCCCCAGACCATCGATGTTCTGACAGCATGTCTGTCCAACATTGAGTCCTGGACGAGGCCGAGGCCCTCCTGATTGGCTCAAGCCAGCGCCTCCGCACATTGGGCGCTGCCAGCCTCAACATCCAAGGCTGTACTCTCCACCTCACAAAGCCAGTCAGGAACCTCGGCATCACGTTCGACCATAAACTCTCCTTCCTCCCCCACATCTGTGCCTTGACCGGCACCGCTTATTTCCACCTACGCAACATTGCCAGGCTCCGCAACTACCTCACCCCACACGCTGCCGAAGCACTCGTGCACGCATACATCACCTCACGGCTGGACTATGGAAACTCTCTCCTCGTCGGCCTCCCCAGTTCCTCCATTGACAGGCTGCAGGTCATCCAAAACTCTGCAGCCCGTGTACTATCCAGCATCCGCCTCCGCGACCACATAACCCCACCCTCGCCCGTCTCCTCTGGCTCCCCATCCTCCAGAGGATCGAGTTCAAGATCCTCGTCCTCACCTTCAAGGCCTTACAAGGCCTTGCCCCGCTCTATTTAACCAATCTACTCTTCCCCTACAAGCCCACCCGAACCCTCCGTTCAGCAGGAATTGGCCTCCTCCAAGCCCCCCGCCCGAACCACCCCACCATCGGGCCTTCAGTTTCTCCGCTCCCACCCTCTGGAATTCCATCCGCCAATCCCTCCGCCTTGTTTCTTCCCTTTCCTCTTTCAAGGCTGGTTTGAAGACTTTCCTCTTTGACCGTGCCTTTTGTTCCCCCCCGAATTTTTTGACCTCCCCTACGTGTTTCACCCCTTCCCGAACACTCCCCTCCCAGCTCGGGTCACACGCCTCTTGTGCAGTGCCTTGGGACGTCCTCCTGACGTGAAAGGCGCTTTATAAGTTTAAGTTGTTGTTGTTAGGTGAAGGTTGAAATCGCCCATGATGAGCAGACGTTCAGAGCAGAGGGACAGGTAGGAGAGTGGAGACAGTGCCCGAATATCCTATAAAGTGAATTGACTGTTTGTATTGTGGGTGAAACACGGCAGCCAATACAAGGATTATCTGAGATTCCACATAATGAAACATGTGGTATATTCGCCCGATTAACATGGAAATGAAAAATACTAACAGAAGCTAATTTCTATTAGTTTTGTGGGTCCATCACTCTTAGATCAATCGTACGTCTACCTGCTCAGATGGGTATCAAAGATCCCATTTGAAAGGAAAAGGAAGATTTTCCTAGTGTTCTCGCTAATACTCCTCCACCTCCCCCCTCTCCCCCCAAAAATGGTCATTCATTTCATAATAGTTTGTGGGACATTGTTTTGCACAACTTAGTTACTGGGTTCATCCACAGAACAGTCGCTACACTTTATAGCGTATCCACACTTTGAGACATCCTTCAGATGTGAAATGTGGTATAGCAAATGTAAGGATTAATATGATAAAGTACCACTTGAATTTTATTTCTTCTTGGACTTTTAGAACGTAAGAACATAAGAATAAGGAGCAGGAGTAGGCCATTCGGCACCTTGAGCCTGCCCTGCCATTCAATAAGATCATGGCTGATCTTCTAATCTAAACTCCACCTACCTGTCATATCCCCATATCCCTTAATCCCTTTATCGATAAGAAATCTATAAATTTCAGTCTTGAATATATTCAAGAACCGAGCATCTATAACCTTTTGGTGTAGAGAATTCCATAAATTCACTACCCTCTGAGTGAAGAAGTATTTCCTTAACTCTATGCGAAAAGGCTGACCCTTAACCTTAAAACTGTGATCCCCAGTTATAGATTCTCCACCCAGGGGAAACAGTCTCCCACTGTCTACTCTGTCATGCCCCTTGATAATCTTATCATAGAATGATAGAAACATAGAATCTTACAGCACAAAAGGAGGCCATTCAACCCTTCGAGTCTATGCCAGCTCTTTGAAAAGAGCAATTCAATCCCATTCCCCAGCTCTCTCACCATAACCACACAAACCCATCCTCCCCAAATAAACATCTACCTCTCTTTTAAAAGTTGTTATCGAATCGGCCTCAACCACCTTTTCAGGCAATACATTCCAAATTCGAACAACTCGCTGAGTGAAAAAAAATTCTTGCCTCCCCTCTGCTTCTTTTTGAAACTATTTTAAATTTGTGACCATGAGTCACTGATACACCCACCAGTGGAAACACTTTTTCCCTGTTTACCCTGTCGAATCCCCTCATGATCTTAAAAACCTCTATAAGGTCTCCTCTTAACCCTCTCTGCTCCAATGAGAATAAACCTAGCCTGCCTATCCTTTCCTCATAACTGAAGTCCCTCATTCCTGGTACCATCCTGGTAAATCTCTTCTGCACCCTTTCCAATGCCTTAACATCCTTCCTAAAGCATTGTGACCAGAATTGAACACAGTACTCTAGCTGAGGTCTAACCAAAGTTTTATAGAGGTTAGTCAAAACTTCGTAACTTTTGTACTGTATGCCCCTATTTATGAAGCCTAGTATCCCATATGCTTTTCCCAGTATCCCAGCCTTGTCCACCTGTCCTGCCACCTTCAAAGAATCACTTACACAAACCCCCAGGTCTCTCTGTTCCCTCACACCCCATAAAATTGTAATATCTAGCCTTTCTTGCCTCCCCTCGTTTCTCCTCCCAAAATGCATCACCTCACATTTCTCTACATAAATTTCATCTGCCATGTGTCTGCCCATTTAACCATTCTGTCTATATCTTCTTGCAGATGGCTACTATCCTCACTATTTACTATTTTTCCTAACTTTGTGTCATCTGCAAACTTGGAAATGGTACTCCCTATACCGAAGTCTGGATCATTAATATAAATTATTATATTTATAATTATAATTTATAAATTAATTATATAAATATATTATATAAATATATATAAATTATATAAATATAAATTTAAAAGACCAGTGGTCCCAATCCCAATCCCTGGGAGACGCCACTGTACACTTCCCTCCAGTCAGAAAAGCAACCGTTCACCACAACTCTCTGCTTTCTGTCTCCCAGCCAGTTCTGGATCCATGCTGCCACTGTCCCTTTAACGCCGTGGGCCTTTATTTTCCTTATAAGCCTCTTATGTGGCACTTTGTCAAATGCCTTTTGAAATCCATATAAACTACATCAACTGCAGTTACCCTCATCCACTCATTGCGTTATCTCATCAAAACATTCTATCAGATTTGTCAGGCAAGATTTGCCGTTAACAAATCTGTGCTGGCTGTCCTTTATTAACCTATTTCTTTCTAAGTAAAGATCTCTCTTGTCCCTGATTATAGTCTCCAGAAGTTTCCCCACTACTGATGTTAGACTGACTGGCCTGTAGTTCCCAGTTTGTCCTTCTGCCCCTTTTTGTACAGAGGAATAACGTTAGCATCCTTCCAGTCCTCTGGCACCAACCCTGTGTCCAAGGAAGATTGAAAGGTTGTGGCCAGAGCCTCTGCTATTTGCTATTTGCTCCTTTATAGGGTAAAAAAAAATCAGGGGCCAGTTTGAGGGGAGAAACAATTAAATATTGTGTGTACAGTCTAAGGATAGCCCTATATGTTTTACAACCAGCTATGCAGGGCTGTGTGTACTCAGTGTCTCCTCGCCCTATTCATACAGAGCCCCGTGTAGTTTTTTTCAAACAAATATATTTATTTGGGTAAAATCATATAATTAGTTTTTTAAACTTATACCCGTAACACATCACGTGAAACAAACCAACATTTTCCACCATGACAAATACACGACGGCCCTGTCTGACTACCCACGCAAAAAACAAAAACCTCAAAACATCATCCACCGTCTTTGTGGGAAAAACTTTGTAGTTCTCATCACAAAACATAAGACGCCTATACCCCACATTCCCCTTATATGACCAGGGCCTCCTCGCTTCTCTGCACTGCTTCCTTTAGTTCCTGGTTCTGAGTCAGAAATGTTTCGATTTCTTTCAGATATCTCAGGACACTCGAACTCAGAGGGGTGTTCGGTGGCAGCTCAGCCATCCCTAACCTTACAGAGCCCTGTGGAGTACAAAAGTGATGTGAACTCGCTTTCCCCAGGCACACTGGCAGTTTCACTTTATAGACGCTAGAGGGCTAGTGCCTAATTTCCTCTCCACTCACACACTTCATCTTGCAATGTTTCTTTTACTTTAGGAAATGTTATGAGAGAGATTTTTCTCTCCAACACATGCTTTCCCTTTCAAGCCCCCACACACTCACCTTCCAGTTGCTGAAAAGCACAGATCTTTCTCTCTCTCCCCTTCCCCGAAAGCAGAGATGTTACATTTCCAAAGCAGAGGTGCAACAGACAGAACAAAGCTGCTGTATTTTTAGCTCAAATTTGTTGATCCCACTGTCTTCAGAAAAAAAAAGATTTTTCAATAAAGACATTCTTTTATTTAATAACATTTTTCTTAAGAAAAATCACTAAGAAAAATCCAGTAGCTCAGTGGTTAGAGCACTCTCCTTACACGCAGGAGACCTGGGTTTGATCCCAGCCAGGGCAAAACCTTGGTCAATTTCCTTACTCTACACGTATAATAATAATCCCTCAAAATGTTTTCATTTTTTCATTGGTCATTTCAATCCATGACTGATTGTGGGACACTGCTGTCCGCACTTGGCTGCCGCGTTTCGCCCACTTATATACAGTACAGTAAGATCACTTTACAGTATAAAATGTGAAATGCTTCGAGAGGTCTAGAAGACGTGAAAAGCGCTGTATCAAAGGCAAGGATTATTATTATAAGAAGTACAATTGCTGCTGTGAGGCCATTTGCATATTATTGTCAAACATGAAACACAATGGCTATTACTGTATCATGGTTTCAATACAAATGATAGATTTACATTGATATAATGCCTTTCAGGTCAGGAGGACATCCCAATGCGCTCAACAGTGTTGAACAACAGTTTTGTTCATGTTGAAATGTGGTTCCTGCACAGATGTCTGCAATGCAATAACCTGTGGGACCAGATTCCCTGTAGCTACTCATTATGCCAAACAAACCCTTTACAATTCACTAACGCCCTGTTTTGCAATGTTTAACGCCCTGTACCTTTTCACTTATCTTGTAGGGAGGGGCATTTTCTATGAATTGATAAACATAAAGTTATTTTCAAAGCATGCCTTTATTCCTTTTAAAACTGATTCCTTCTCTCTTTCCCCTCCCCCTTCACAGAAAAAATGTTTTGCCAATAAGGATGTGGTCAACGCAAGATAAAGAGCAGTCAATACTACCTTGGGAGGAACAAACAAACCTGACTGAAAACGCATGTTTGAGTGTTTTATACAAGCCTAAACAGCCCGAGGCAGAGGCAAATTCTCTGGTTTCTACTGTTGAGCCTCCTCCCTAAACCTCCCATTGCATCTCTCCTCTCTCATACTGTGCGCCTCACTGCCTGTATCTCCCTATTGCCTTTAGTTCCTGTTACTTAGACCAGATTGTTTTTTAAAAACAGGTTTAAAGTTATTGATGATTTAGGAAGCAATGTATGCATCAATTGTATTTTTTAAAATAATCACATTTCAACAAATACAATACAAATTTTACATTTATATAACGCCTTTCACATCGAGAGGGCATCCTAAAATATTGGGGGAGCCCTGCACTGATGTGGAGCTCCTGTATCTCAGTGGTTAGAGCACTCGCCTTACAAGCGTGAGACCTGTGTTCAAATCCAGGCAGATCAGGGCGAAACCTTAGACAAGTTTCACACATTCACACTGCTAATAATAATCCCTCCAAAAAATATACAATAAAAAAATTGGTCATTTCGATCCAGCACTGTTTGTGGGACACTGCTGTGCGCAATTGGCTGCCATGTTTCACCCACAAGTATACAGTCAATTCACTTTTCAGTATATTCTGTGAAGCGCTTTGAGACATCAATAAAATGTGAAAAGTGCTATATCAAATGCAAGGATTATTATTATTATTCTCTAACTAAGACAGCTCCACTCTGTCCCTATCTGTTCCAAATGCTGATGCTGCGTTTGTCTTCAGGTCAGGATATACAAAGCATTACTGTATCTAAACTCAAGGCTGCTTTAAGCTGGGGTCTGCCTCTCCAAATATAAAAGTATTTTCACAATGTAGTTAAAATAATTTGAAGGATTAACTTTCTGAATACCATTCAGTGCATTGGGCAGCTAGAAATATTTGGGATATAATAATAATATAATAATCCTTGCATTTGATATAGCACTTTTCACATCTTATCGACGTCCCAAAGTGCTTCACAGAATATACTGTAAAGTGTATATTTGTGGGTGAATTGCAGCAGCCAATTGCCCACAGCAGTGTCCCACACACAGTCGTGGATTGAAATGACCAATTTTATTATTGTGGTTTTTTTGGACGGAATATTATTAGGCGTGTGGAGTAAGGAAACTTGCCCAAGGTTTTGCCCTGACCTGCCTGGATTCGAACACATATCTCCCCAATTTGGTCTCCCCAGCTTGCAAGACAAGTGCTCTAACCACTAATGCTCCTGGGATCCTGAGAACAAGCATCAGTTTGTTGGAAGGAAATGTCACTTATTTAACTGAAACTAATATTTTAAATACAATGTTCACCATTCTGGTATTGCTCCCTTTGTTCAAGCCAAGCAAAAATTTGTGTTTGTTTTTGGAATGCTGTCAATTCTCAGGATATTGTTCAATTGCTTGTGGATGAATGGCTGACATAGGCTTCCTAATGTCAAGATTTGTCATGGCCAAAGCCAGAGGGTTAAAATAGGGTGGATGTAACCTCTACTGGGAAACAACTTACGCATTGCAGTCAAACTACCAGGATTACATGACATGTAACTTAAAGTTCAATTTCTATGCTTGGATCTGAGTTTTGAAAGAACTCCGGGGACAAACGTGAAAAGAAACTGATGCACAAATTGTGTATGTGGAGTTGGGGTAGAGGGAGAAACAATATCTATCTCAGATTTTCCAGATGTTTGGTTTTATTCCTTTATTATTTATTTACACACAGAAAATTTACTGCATGTCAAAAAAGAATAAGCAAGAGAAAATTCTCTAAACTTCTTGCTGTGTTTAACCCAGCTCCAGAAATCCAGAAATACCCCTCAAACTAGTTTAATTTGTCATTGGAATGCACACCCATCTCCCTGGAAAACACAGGTCAGAAGTAAAAGCTTAGGAATGCAGGGTACATATTGGGGGGTGGGGGGCAGTGCTGGAATTTAAACAATACCGACACTTAAGAATACTTATCAGTCAACAGAACTTAAAAATCAACAAAATCAACAGAAATTTGTCCAGCACTGCCTTAATGATTACAGCGTGCATCATATCATTGTAATTGTAATTGATGTGAAATGGGAAGAATCACAATCCCACATGGAGAGGTCCATTCCAAATCCCACTGAAGAGTCAGATTGCCTGGACAATCAACAGTATTTTGGAGCACTGTTTACTAACTCAGATATAGCTGTGGATCTGCCTGATTCAGGTATTGGATTCCTGAGTACAATTGAGAGAATTCACTTGGCTATACTTTCTCTTTGCTAGCCATGTCATCTCAGAGCTGGCTTGACACAAGCAACAACAACAACAACTTTAATTTATATAGCGCCCTCCATGCCGGGCGGCGTCTCAGAGTGCTTCACAATAGTGGATTTCAGGACCGAGCCAAGGGCAGGGGTAGAAAGGTGATCAAAGGCGCGGTCGAAGGGAAAGGTCTTCAACTGGGACCTGAAACTGGGAAGAGTGGGGGTGAGGCGAAGGTAGTGAGGGAGGGAATTCCAGAGTCTCGGGGCATAGTGGCTGAAGGCATGGCCGCTGAGGGTGGAGCGGAGGATTCGGGCGACATGGAGGAGGCCAGACCCAGAGAAGAGAATGCAATGGGAGTTGGTTTGAGGAGAGAGGACGTCAGAGAGGTAGGGGGGTGCAGAGGATTGGAGGGATTTGACAACAAAGGTCGATCTGGAAGTCGATCCTCTTGGGGATAGGGAGTCAGTGAAGTCAAGCAAGGACTGGGGTAATGGGGGAGCGAAGTCTGGTGTAGGTGAGTATGCGGGCGGCAGAATTTTGGATGAGTTGGATTTTACGGAGGGGAGACCGGTGAGGAGGGTGTTGCGATAGTCCAGCGTGAGGTGACAAAGGCATGGACCAATGTTTCAGCGGCTTTTGGGGTGAGGTATTACTGGAGACGGGCAATCTGTCGGAGGTGGAAGAAGGCGGTGCTGGTGAGGGACCAGATGTGGGGGAGGAAGGACAGTTGGGGGTTGAACCTAATGCCTAGGTTGCGCACGGGTTCAGAGAGTTTCAGGGGGAGATGGGGAAGGTGGAGGAGGTGAGAGCCATGTGAATGGAGACATTGATGAGAGCCAAAGAGTATGGCCTCCGTCTTGTCAACATTCAGCTGCAAGAAATTTGCGCTCATCCAGCTCCTGATGTCTGACAGGCAGGCTGACAGAACTTCAGGGGATTGGGGGTTGCAAAGTGAAGTGGAGAAATAGAGTTGGGTGTCATCTGCGTACATGTGGAAGTGTGCCCCATGTCTGCGGATGACATCCCCAAGAGGGAGCATATAGATGAAAATGAAATTGAAGCAAGATCTTACTTATTTCCTTACCTCTCCTCTAGATAATAGTCATGGAATAATTTATATCTACAGTAATCCCCAATGTCTCAAAGTAAATAAATTGCTCCTTGCTGCTTATCTCATGATTTATGTCTGCAATAATTATTGTTCTTCAAAGGAGAATGTATTTCACAAATACTGCAGTTGTTCTTTGATTTGTATGTGAATCAAAAGATCCTTTATACTCCAGAGTGAAAAGAAGGAACAGCAAGATTAATTGGAATATGCCTGACTTTCTGCACAAGAGCATTTCACATTCAGAATTGGCATCATCTATCTTCTTCTGTCATAGATATATATATATTTATATCTATATATATACTGTATACTCATAAAACAACGGTGTCTGTCTGCGCTTCAAGAATGATCGCAAAACAAATTGAATTAGAAATATGATTTATATCTCATTGAAAAGGCATCTTGGAGTGACAAAAGCGCTTTAAAAATGTAAATATTTTGGAGTGTAAAAATATTTACATTTTTAAAGCGCCTTTCATATTGCGAGGACATCCCAGTGATTATAAACTATACATTTATAGTTATCATTATAAAGATGCTTAAGCATAAATCATACCTTTTAAGGATAAATACAATTGCTAGACGAAAGAGAGAAGGTCCATTAAATGAAACTGAAGATCAAAGTACTCCCACAGGAGTCCTCCCAGACAGGTATAGATACATCTGTCTGTATGCCAATGTACATTCCATATTGGATTCTTTGGTTGCAAGTGTAATTGTATTAGTACAGCTAGTACTGTTTATAGAAAATGAAATTGAATGACATTTTCTCTAGTATTCAGTGAGATATTTTAGGATGAATACAAGCTGAAGAGCAAGTAGAAAGATTTGCTATAAATTCTTTTTTCCCAGAATCTCAAGACATTGAACTCCTTAACTGGAGGTCTGTAGCTCAGTGGTTAGAGCACCCGCCTTACAAACGTGAGACCTGTGTTCGATTCCAGACAGGTCAGGGCGAAATCTTGAGCAAGCTTCCTTATTCTACATGCCTAATAATAATCCCTCAAAAAAAAATTGGTAATTTCAATCCATGACTGTTTGTGGGACGCCACTGTGTGCAATTGGCTGCTGCGTTCACCCACAAATATACAGTCAGTTCACTTTACAGTATACTGTATTCTGCGAAGCACTTTGTGATGTCTAGAAGATGTGAAAAGCTCTATATCAAATGCAAGGATTATTATTATTATATGAAGACCTTGATTCAATTCCTAGTCAGGGCGAAATGTTGGGCAAATTTCTCCACACTCCTCTGTTTACCTATCAATGCGTAAGTACCTGAGTGTTAGTCAGTCAATTGGTGGACTGCTTTTCAGGGGGTAACAATCCCTTCAAAAAGAAAATAATAATTTGGTCACTCAATCTATGATTGTTTGTGGGACACTGCTGTGCGCAATTGGCTGCTGCGTTTTGCCAAAAAAATATACTCAATTCACTTTAAGGTATATTCTGTGAAGTGATTTGAAGGTGTGATAAATCGCTGTATTAAATGCAATGATTATTATCTCTCTCTCTACATTCCACTTTTGCCTCGTAAGGTTGGGGGTTTCAAGCCCTATGCCTAGACTCAAGATAATTCATTTAATGTTGTTTGTGGCACATTACTTTGCACTTCGTATGTCTGCCTGGCTCAGTTTGTAATACTCTTTTTCTGAGTCAGAAAGTTGTTGGTTCAACCCTTGCATCAGGACTTCAAATCCATATAGTGTTCAAGCCCCATGTCAAGACTTGTCATGCACATAGTCTCTGATGACTCTCCATGCAATGCTGGAGGTGCTACTCCTCAGATGCTAAGTTAAATCGAGGTCCTGCCCAGGCAGACGTTAAAGATTTCATGATACTATTTGAAGAGAGAAGGGAGTTTCTCCCAGTGTCCATGCAACCATTCCCCAAATAAAATTGGTCACTTATTGCATGACTTTTGGAAGACACTAATGTGTGCAAATTGGCTGCTATCTCTGCCAACAAAATACGATCAGACACATCACATTATAGTATATCCTATTAAATGTTTTGAGACATGTCGATGATGTGATAGGGCATTACATCTGTGTTAAATGTGTCATTCTGGCTTTGTGATAATACACTCTGCCTCTGAGTCAGAAGGTTGTGGATTCAAGCGCTCGTCCCGAATCACATAGTCTAAGCTGACACTGGGGGTTGCATTGTTGGAGGTGACATCCTTAGAAATGTTAATGAGAGGTCCTATCTGCCTATTCACATGAACATTAAAGATCTCATGTCACTTGTCGATAAGAGAACAACAACAACAACAACTTAAACTTATAAAGCGCCTTTCACATCGGGAGGAAGTCCCAAGGCGCTGCACAGGAGGCGTGTGACCCGAGCTGGGAGGGGAGTGTTCGGGACGGGATGAAACACGTAGGGGAGGTCGGAAAGTTCGGTGGGGAACAAAAGGCACGGTCGAAGAGGAAAGTCTTCAAACAGGCCTTGAAAGAGGAAAGGGAAGAAACAAGGCGGAGGGATTGGGGGATGGAATTCCACAGGGTGGGAGCGGAGAAACTGAAGGCCCGGCCTCCGATGGTGGGGCGGTTTGGGCTGGGGGCTTGGAGCAGGCCAAGACCTGCTGAACGGAGGGTCCGGGTGGGCTTATAGGGGGAGAGTAAATCGGTTAAATAGGGCGGGGCAAGGCCGTGTAAGGCCTTGAAGGTGAGGACGAGGATCTTGCACTCGATCCTCTGAGGATGGGGAGCCAGTGGAGACGGGCGAGGGTGGGGGTTATGTGGTCGCGGAGGCGGGTGCGCGATAGTACACGGGCTGCAGAGTTTTGGATGACCTGCAGCCTGTGAATGGAGGAACTGGGGAGGCCGACGAGGAGAGAGTTTCCGTAGTCCAGCCGTGAGGTGATGTACGCGTGCACGAGTGTTTTGGCAGCGCGGGGGGGTGAGGTAGTTGCGGAGCCTGGCAATGTTGCGTAGGTGGAAATAAGCGGTGCCGGTTAAGGCACGGATGTGGGGGAGGAAGGAGAGTTTATGGTCGAACGTGATGCCGAGGTTCTTGACTGGCTTTGTGAGGTGGAGAGTACAGCCTTGGATGTTGAGGCTGGCAGCGCCCGATGTGCGGAGGCGCTGGCTTGAGCCAATCAGGAGGGCCTCAGTCTTGCTCACGTTCAATTGGAGGAAGTTGTCCCTCGTCCAGGACTCAATGGCGGACAGACATGCTGTCAGAACATCGATGGTCTCTGGGTTGAGGGATGAGGCGGAAAGGTACAGTTGGGTGTGGAACTACATGTGGAAATTTACCCCATGTTTGCGGATGACATCGCCCAGAGGGAGCGTGTAAATGGTGAAAAGGAGGGGGCCGAGGACAGAGCCTTGGGGGACGCCGTGAGAAACTGTGCAGGGGTTTGAGGAGAAACCATTGGAAGATACAAAATGTAGGCGGTGGGTCAGGTAGGAATGGAACCATTCAAGGACTGTGCCTTGAAGGTTGAGGTGGGAGGAAAGACGTTGGAGGAGGATGGTGTGATCGACTGTGTCGAACACAGCAGACAGGTCAAGGAGGACGAGGAGGCAGAGGGAGCCCTGGTCGTAGGCGGTTAGGATGTCATTAGTGACCTTGACCAGGGCAGTTTCCGTGCTGTGAGCAGGGCGGAAACCTGATTGGAGGGGTTCAAGGAGTGAGTGAATTGAGAGGAAAGAGTGGAGCTGGGAGGCAACCACTCTTTCAAGGACCTTAGATAAAAACGTGAGGTTGGAGATGGGTCGGTAGCTTGATGGATGAGACGCATCAAGGGAGGGTTTTTTCAGGATAGGGGTGATGGTGGCTGTTTTATGGGAGGTAGGGACGGTGCCTGAGGAGAGGGAAAGGTTGATGGTGTCAGAAATGAGCGGGACCAAAAGGTGGAGCTGGGTGCGGAGGAGGTGGGTGGGGATGGGGTCCAGTGAACATGTGGTGGGTTTCATGGAGGTGATTATTTTTGTGACTGAAGACAGGGAGGTGGGGTTGAAAGTATGAAAGGGGGTTGGTGGGGGTTGAAATAACGGATGGAGGGGCGGAGTTGGAGGAGAGGTGGGGGGAGGAAACCGCAGAGCGGATTCTCTATATTTTGGACTCGAGGAAGTCCAACATCTCCTCGCAACGTGCGTTTGAGAAGACGATCTGCGAAGCGAGACTGGGGAGGGGGGGGGGGGGGGGGGCGGAGGAGCTGGTTGGTGATGGCGAAGAGAAGGCGGTGGTTGTCCTTCGCTTCCAGGATTATCCTGGAGTAGAAGGCTGATTTGGCGGTGGCTCGGGCAGAGCGGTACAATTTGATGCAGTCCAGCCAGATTTGCCGGTGGACCGTGAGGCCAGATTTGAGCCAGGTGCGTTCAGCTGCTCTCACTTGGCTTTTGAGGGAACGGAGGTGAGTTGTGTACCACGGTGATGATCGGGAGTGGGAGACGGAATTATCTTGTGTCCTGGCCAAGAATCCCCCAAATAAAATTGGTTACTCACTTCAAGGCTGTTTGTAGCACATTGCTGTGTACAACTAGACCCAAAGATTACGCAATCAATCTGGGTGGGCAACTACAGAGGGCAATCTGAAGTGGTCTCGAAGGATCTGTGGAGTCCTGTAGCTCAGCAATTAGAGCACTTGCCTTGCAAGTGTGAGAGTTGTGTTCGAATCCAGGTAGATCAGGGCGAAACCGTGGGCAAGTTTCCTTACTCCACACGCCTAATAATAATCGCTCTAAAAATAACCTATAATAATAAATTAGTCATTTCAATCCACGAATGTTTGTGGGATCCTGCTGTGCGCAATTGGCTGCTGTGTTTCACCCACAAATATACAGTAAAAATTAACTTTACAGTATACTCTGTGAAGCTCTTTGAGACATCAATAAAATGTGAAAAGCGCTATATCAAATGCAAGGATTATTATTATTATTGTATTATTATTTAGAGTATATCCTGCCTAGCAGTTTGAAACGTCTCAATGATGTGATAAGGCACTATATCAAATACAAGGATAATTATTGCTTTTATTATATCAAAAGCTTGGAATACTCTTATCAATTGGCTGCCGTGTTTGCCTACTACAAGGTCAGTGTGCTTTACAGTAAATCTTGTGAAGTGCTTTGAGGTGTCATGGTGAAGTGATAAGCCATTGTATGAAATGCAAGAATTATTATTCTACAGTACACGATTACTTGTGAAGCGCTTGAAGATATGTTGATGTGATCAGGTGCTTTAAATATCCAGTGCTGAAGTCAGAGACAGTCACGGTTAATATTCAATACTTGTGTACCATTTTTATTTGTCAATCTCTATAGTGTTCTGAAAATGACTGCAGCTGTTTCCTGAATAAATCTGCAGAATTAACCTATTTTGTGATTACCGACCTCCTGGACCATTCCTGAAAATCTGTATTTCATATGGAAAAGGGATCGGGCTTGGGCTGATTTCTTCCATAGTCTGGTCGAGGTGTATCCCGGCGTGATTGAGTTTGGAGCAATGGGAATGACCGGAGGAGCTTTGGAATTCCTGTTGCTTTCCCAATATATTAGAACACTAACAGATAAAAATTCTCCGTAATGCTAAGCGTAGCTTTCATTTTGCATGGTGATATCTGTCAGTTCAATTCAATTCTCAACCTCCCCGAAAGTCATTCCATTAACAAGTGGCTTTGAACCCGCCTCAGACACTTCTCGCTGGAGGGCTATATTGTGTGAAAGGAGCAAAGTGCAAGTATAGCTGAATACTGAAAATCATTTTGCCTGAAAATTTTATTTTAAATACAAACCTTTTTTTAATATAACCCAGTTGCTATAAATAGAGGGTGGCCTAAACACACACCAAACCCTCAAAGACTTAATGCATTGTAAACTCTAGTGTACTTTGGTAACATTTCCAGTTGTGGAGATTATTTTTTTTACAGTCGTAATGCCTTTCACTTCGACACAAATGGCTTCAACACAGGAAATTACACTTACGTCAAATTTATTTTAAATTACATCTCGTTACGCAAAATAATGTATAAATAGGCAGTCTGTTGGTGACAGCATTGAAATGGGGTTATTCCCCCGTTCTGTAATATTGCAGGTGGGGGTTGGGGGGGGGGGGGGGGTAGGGGGGTGGATGTTTATAACCGCAAGTGATCACTGAAAATTGTTTGATAATAAAATGAATGATTTGCAGAAGAAAAGTGCAAGTTTTGGGCAAGTTTCCTCACTCCACACACTTGATAATAATCCCTCAAAAAACAAAATAGCAATTTAGTCATTTCAATCCACGTCTGTGTGTGGGACACGATTGCCTGCCTTCGCCCACGAATCTAGTCATTCACTTTATATGATATTCCGCGAAGCGCTTTGAGACGTCTAAAAGACATGAACAGCGCTGCGTCAAATGCAGGGATTATAACATGGGAGGGAAGCGGTGGCTTTCGCCAGTTGCTTGCCAGTGGGTGGGGTTGCCTTCACTATTGCACACAGTCCCCTTTACTGGAGCCATTGTACAAAAACCAACACAAATGGTTTCCGCGCTGGGAATCAAACTGAATGCATCTCACAGGGAGGGCTCAGGGGGATATGGAGCTGCCTTGCCCCCTACACCCTGTGGCAGGCGATGATAGCACTTCCTCATTGAGACCAATGGAGCAGTTCTTCCTTCCTCCCTGGATCACAGGCTGCACCTCTCACCTTTCTAACGTGTGCGCAGGTTAATTTGCTCACTTGACAAACACCCTCCCACTCTGTGCAGTCAGTGAGTCAGTGCCCAGCCCATCCCCACAGCCACCCAGCAGGAGTCCAGCCCACTGCAATCTAGATCTCCTTGTCTATTTTCAGTCCAAGATATTTTTGAGGGCAGAATAAATAAATAAATATATATATATATATATTTATAGACGAATAGATAATGAATTTGGTTATTTTTATATATATATCTTTTAAAAATCACTAATATTTCTGAGGGATCTCCCCCCTCACCCACCCCAGTTCCTCTCTTCACTTTCCTTTTGAATTTCATAACGAGAGAGAGAGAAAGAGAGGGAGGGAGGACTTCTAGTTTGAGTGAGAAGAGGAAGTGACTTGGCTGTGGAGAGTGTTCAGGATTATTGTAACCAGAGTCTAGTTGAAGCTTTACTCTCTCACACACACACACACCTCTACTGTGTATCACCTGGCACCAGATTGGCTTTCTGATCTGTGAGAGAAAGGGAGAGAGAGAGAGAGGAGGAGGAGGAGGCAGGGAGGCAATTAAACAACATAGGATGGTATCAAAGACCCATCAGGTCGTGGCAAATGCACTGACTCAGAGAGAGTGAACAGATAGAGAGAAGACAGGCAGAGAGAGAGAGAGAGAGAGAAGACAGGCAGAGAGAGAAGACAGGCAGAGAGAGAGAGAGAGAGAGAAGACAGGCAGAGAGAGAGAGAGACAGGCAGAGAGAGAGAGAGACAGGCAGAGAGAGAGAGAGAGACAGACAGAGAGAGAGAGAAGACAGGCAGAGAGAGAGAGAGAGACAGGCAGAGAGAGAGAGAGAGAGAAGACAGGCAGAGAGAGAGAGAGAGACGCCTTGGCACAGTTTGTTTGGAGAGCCTGCAGTGTTGGGGTAAGTTTAAATGTCCCGTTGTGGCTCCTGTGTGTGTTTCTGTTGCTGCTGATGGAGCTCTGCCTGAGCCAGGGGGGATATTAAAGGTTTATAAAGAGCTGGGCTTGTCCTCTGCTAATCCCTCTCGGGTGGAGCAGAGTGAGTGAGTGTGAGAGTGAGAGAGTGTGTGAGAGAGAGAGAGAGAGAGAGTGTGTGGTGCAAAAGGTAAGTGGAGCTCATTGTGGGGAGAGCGCACAGAGACACACAGAGAGAGGGAGAGAGAGGGGGGGGATGCAGTGGGGCAGGGGGTCTGGGGGTGAGTCTGGGGTCCACACCTTCAGGATCGCCCTCAAATCCAGCTGCCAACCCCCCCCCCCCCCCCCTCCCCCCCCCCCCCACCTCACCTGCAACTTTGAAGAAGATGGAATAGACTTATTTCTTTTCATACAAAAAGCAAAGGTACAGTATACACTGTGTACCGTGGTCAGTATTGCTGTCACTGTTGTTATTATTATTGTGAGGTTTGCTTTGAGCAATTTTGTTCCTCTCTCCCCAGTGCTGGCACATTCTGCCTGAAGCAGATGGTATCAGGGGGAAGAGAGGATTTAGTGGAGAGATTGGGGGAGTTGTGGGGGGAGGGAGGGGGTGGGGGAGGAGGTTGGGGAACTTTGGCAGAGTATTTACAGAGCACTGCTGGATTGCAGGTTGAATTTATCCTTCACCTGGATGTAGTGTTAACCCTATCAGTCACACCGCAAACCTGTTGGGCTACTCCAGGTTTACACAGTACTGGGGGGGGGGGGGGTCACTGAGGAACAGGGAGGAGAGAGGGAAGAGAAGGAGAATAATCCTCCATCTCCATGCAGTACAGTGGGTAGTAACCTGAAGCCACATTACTCCGCTTACTGTATGGTTTTCCAGTACAGTACAGTGCACTCCCTTTTTGTTTTGTTCAGGTGAATGTAACAAGATCTTTCAGTCCTTCGGAATAAAGTCGATCCCCTAACTCCGGTCAAATCCATACCCAGGACTGAAAAGGCAAACCCGGTCTGGGGTGTACTGTACTGTTAGCATTCTCAAACATCAGGAGAGAACAGTGCGGTTTAACTCCAGACACCCCTTGCCTCTCTGGTGTTTTGTTTGTTCTATCACCACTAAACACCTCTTCTCCCCAGTTTTGTTTAAACCCACCCTCTGCCGTTTCTCCCCCTGAAACCGTTAACACATATTCAACCCATCAGTCAACACACTCTTTTTTCCTTTTCCTTTGTCTTCTTCTTCTCCTTTGCCCTCCTTGTCCTGCCTCTCCCGCTCTAACGTTCTTAAGAAACCTCTCCCTCCAAACAAGCCCCAGTCCTGACGAAGGGTTGTAGACCCTACGTTGACTCCTTTTCCTTTCTCCATGGATGCTGCCTGACCTGCTGAGTTTCCCCGGCAAGTTTTGTTTTTGTTTCAGATTCCCAGCATCTGTGGTATTTTGTGTTTTGTTAGTGCAGTATTATTGCTTCTCTCAGTTAGGTGGGTTGATGGCGAAAATATGACATGATGTGTACCCCTTGTGATGGAGCTCCAGTCGTTGTTAAAGAGGATGTATGTGTATGTTGGTCATGTCAAGGTATTATATAACCACTGTTAACCATTTACTGACAGGCACTCGTTCACACCCGAATCCAGAGCAATCAGGTTACATACCTGTCTGTCTGTGTTTCTTCTTGTTGCAATATTTTGGTTTTGGAACAACAACAAAATTACATTTGTATAGGGCCTTTCACGCCTTGGGACGTCCTTTTGACGTGAAACGCGCTATACAAGTGTAATTTTGTTGTTGTTGTTGTTGATTCACATTGGGAGCATGTCCCAAGGCGCTGGACAGTCAGTGTTTCAGACCCAAGCTGGATTCGGGATCGGGGAGGGTGGCGGGAAGGAGTGTGAACGATGACACCGTCAAAGAGGAACAGTGCCGATTCACTTCTTTCCACCACACTCTCTGCTTTCGCATTCACCTTTTCAAAAGAAACCAAGAGAATTCTTCCCAAATTTTGGACGTGTTCAAAATGCAAAATAACGCTTCACGTTACAATGAATCCTGCGAAGTGATCTCGGACGACGACCTCCTGACATGAAAGGCACTGTATCAAATGCGAAGAATGCTGATGCTTATTGTAATTATTACCGTCGAAGGATTTTTAAAATATACTTTTAATGGCTCAAGGTGGTAAAATATAGTAACAAGGAATAAGTAGGGAATAATCCGAAGCAGCCAAGTTCTTGCTAGTGATTTTTTCCTCAGGTTAAATGTTTCACATCCATTCCTAATTTCTCTAGTGAACATTATGGGTTAAGTCAAGAGAAAAGCATGACCTCTACACTAAGCTGGACAAGCTACAGATCATCATGCTGCTCAGTGAGTGGTACTGACTCTATCTGTCTCTGATAAGCTTAACGCTGGTAAGATCTTTTTGAATCTCTTCACTGGTTACTTTCACATGCACCTGCTGATCACTTATGAGAGGGTAGAGACAGTTAATGTACAGTTAATCAGAGCGCAAACTTTCACAGCATTAAAATGATACCTGCATTTCGACATGGTATCAATATCTCCCCCAAAACAACAAAGTGATGAACCACACAGTAGATTGCTGCACAGCCAGACAACTAATAATTGCATCTCTGTTTCATGGCTCTAGGAACTAAAGACCCTGGAAGAAAAGATGGTGAAATTTCACGCAGAAAATATGTAATTGTACACATCGTAATCAGTAGATTGTTCCCCTCCCCCTGTCCACTTCAAAATTGGCAGCGAGATAGAGACTTTGTTCATTCATCCATACAGTACAGTGCTGAGTGAGTGAGCAAGAAAGACTCAAACAGAGTAGATGGCACCGTATAGGGAGGGAACAGAAACGTCTGGCACTTTTTTTTCAGAAGGCCTGAGAGAGAGAGAAGTGTTGCAGTGACGGTGTAACTTCTGGTGAAGGATATTTTTATTTACTGCTGTACATTGCATGTTTGTGGGTGAACCTGGTTTCCGCACTGTTTAAGAATAATATTCTTTGCATTTGCCTTATTGTGTTGGAACATCTGAAAGCAATTCACAATGCTTACTGTAAAGTACTGTATAGTGGCTGTGTATTCGTAGGTGAAAACAACAGCCAATTTTCTTACAGCATCATGAATAACAAGGAAGTGAATGATCAATTTAACTGGAGGATTTGTTGGCCAGGCCTTGGGAGGCTTAGGATTTGAACCGTCTCATGATTCATTAATGTCCACCTGAGCAGGCAGACTTGGTTAAACTCTCAACTCATTGAACGTTTCATATCCACCAGAGGGTTGATCTCTGTTAGTGTAGATATTGGCTGATAACCCTAAGACCCACACAACCAAAAATATCAACACCCAGAGACACATATGTTTTGTATAAATGAGTTTGTTTCCTGTTAAGTTTTACTTTCACAACACAGTTAAAGCCGAAGCCTGTGGTTCAGTGCAGTGGTGGCTGGTGACCTTTTCGACAGGTGTGGTAATATGAGCTTGTCTAATCAATCTATTTTATTATCAAGGCAAGAGGCCCTTAACACATGCGCAATGTCTTAGCCTCTCTATGGCTGGCCTAGTTTTCTTCACTGGTCTCACAGACCTCGCTGGGTCAGGCAGCACCTCAGTTCACAAATCAAATATATATTTATGTGCAAATAGAATGTATATTTAATCCATCTCAAAGAAACCATCCCGTAACAGAAAGGTGAACTCAAATCATTATTTTTCTGTTGCACCACGCAACAGACACAACCCCTTGTGGTGACGAGAAGGGATGGAGGGTGTGTGGGAGAGTGTGGGTGGAGGTGGTTGGGGTTGCCTCCTCTGAGCTGGATGCTACTTTAGTAGAAGGACCAAGGCTTTCTACCTCACCTCATGAGCCCCCACTGATTAATCACAAGCACTCTTTTCACCATGTATATTTTATCCAAACTCTACAAGTGCATTGCATTTGCTGTACATTGCAATTTTTTGTGCGACAGAGTCTTTATGATGGTGTCAGGGAGATCTCGCACCGGGATGATTTGCATCTCATTTACATGAAATGAGCTTGTGTTGCAGACCAAGATATTGCAGATCAGAATTGTGCCCATTGTTAAGTCTACTCCCAGGCCATTGGTTCCATGTAGGCTCTGCTGGTAGCACAGTCACAGTGCAGTGCAAGCTTAAGATTGGACTGACACCAGTCCGCCTTTAATATTAACTATTGGTTTCTAGGTAACCAATTGGGCCTAGCTGTCAAAGTCACTGCACACTTCCTTGCACTCCTGCTAGACAAATTCTTAAAAGTCCAAGGTCGATGTCTCCATTCCCAGTACTTGTGTTGAAATGTACTGGAGTTGGACCGAAAATTTGTTGTGTGGGCCATTGAGTCTGTTTTGGCTTTAATGTGTTTGTTTCATCCACCGCTTGCACACCCCAAATCACTAGATTTGGTTAACATTAAGGATGTGGTGTGTTTTTTTAAGTTGTGTGTGGTTAGCTTTTTGTGTGTGGTTGGTTTTAACATTCTAGGTGTTGTTATTTTATGTGGAATTCAATGTTATCAAAGCACAATGCATATACGTTTAGTTCAGACAGAGTTCCTGAGTATTACAGACGCTGACCCTAACATAATAATCCTGGTATTTGATATAGCGCTTTTCACATCTTTTAGATGTCTCAAAGTGCTTCACAAAATATACTGTAAAGTGAATTGACTATATATTTTGTGGGCAAAATATGGCAGCCAATTGCACACAGCAGTGTCCCACAAACAGTCGAGATTGAGTGACCAAATTATTGTTTTTCTTGAGGGATTATTATCAGGTTAAATAGGTATTCACATGAGTCCTGATAATAACCTCAGATGTGATGCCTGAATCAGAAACGCACTCACCTGAATAAACTAACCTCTTGTATGCGTGCGCACGAGCACACGCACAGACACACACACAAACTATGCCTATATACCTCACTGATGGAACTACCTCTGTAAAATCAGAATGTATCGACCTTATGTTGTGAGGGAAGCTTCCCTTTTGAAAGCCAGCATTGATAGACAATGACTGATAAGTAAGGCACTGTAATGTTTCCAGGAGCAAACTTCCTGCAGGAAAATCAGTGTATTTTTGTGATGTGTGACAATTAAAACTTTTTGATATCTCAATTTCTTGAAAATATTTTTTTCTAAAAAGCAAACAACAGTGCTGGATATCAGAAGTTCGTTCACAACACCATGTGATGGAGATGCTTCTTTTGTGCTCTTTACTGACAACAGAACATTACGCTAGAGGGGTGAAAATCTTGTTCAAACAGTTGGACCAAGTTAGAATTGAAATGGATGACTGTTTTCAGGGAGATCTAGCACGTTGGATGTGTACACGGTGTAGCGTGAAGACGCCCGGTACGGAGTCTTAATTGTAAAGCATCAGGTGAGATAGAGGGAAGGAAGCAAGTCTGCATTGAGAGATAGAGAGAGAGAAAGGCTGCATTTAAATAAATTCTGGACTGCGATAAACTTTGAAGTTGCTTTTGGAAACTAGTAAGCATTGAGAAGCAGTTGCTGGTGGTAAGAAGGCATTTTGCTCTGACAATGAAACATTCAGCTGTGCAGGTGTTTGGGAGGACAAATGGAAACCACCCACCAATGAACTTTCTTTCTGTAGGGAGAGAAAAAAACCAACAGTGTTTTGTGTAGCATTTGGAAAGCAGCTTAGTGGTACAGGGCACGGTATTACTCAGAACTGCGCTTTAATCCTCTCAGCACTTTACAATTTGCTTGCTTTTCACTGTGGATGAGGGTTGTTTTTAGTGCCTGCGAATTTGAGGGTTGTAACTGCTGGTGAATTTAATTTAATATTTCAAAACCATCTCACTTCAAGCAACATCAGGTCAAACGTTTAAGCGACGGATTCTGTCAATCTGGGAGGAATTGTAGGAGAATACGTTTTGCTTGTTTTTGCGGTGCTCAAGAATAACAGTCCTTAAGAATCTTTGCATTTGATATAGCACGGTTCGTGGCACTATTCATAAAGAGAAGGGAAGTTCCAACCGTCCCAAGGCCAACAATCCCCCAAATAAAATTGGTGATACACTTCATGGCTGTTTTCTCCATCACTAACCTGCTCCTCCGCCCACCCTTTCATGCCTCATCCATCCTCTCCTCCAATGCCAACTGTGAGGAGATGCTGGATTTTCTTGAAACCAAGGAAATGAGGGGATCCACTCAGCTGCCACTGCTCTTCCATCTCCTACTCCCATCATCCGCCCCACAGCCCAGCCCCTACCCGTCCCTCCCTCCACAAATTAAACCTGTCTCCCACTCCTCTCTCATCACCACTATAACCCACATGAAAGTGACCACCTGCACCCTTGACTCCATCCCTACCCCTCTCCTTACCTCACAGATCCACCTTTTTACTCCTCTACTCACAGACATCATAAACCTCTCCTTGTCAACTGGCACCATTCTCACCTCTTTTAAAAACATTTGTCATTACTCCTAGCCTTAAAAAACCCTCTCTGGGCCCAACCCAGCTCTCAAATTACCGCCCCATCTCCAACCTCCCCTTTCTTTCCAAGTACCTGTAATAATTTGTTGTTTCCCAGATTTTCTCCATCCTCTCCCACCAATCCCTTCACAAGCCACTCACAGCACAGAAACAGCTCTGGTCAAAGTGACAAATGACACCATTGGCGGCCGGGCCTTCAGCCACTTTGCCCCTGCCCTCCGGAACCTCAGCCCACAGTCGCTCTGCCTTGCCCCCTCCCTTGCCTCCTTCAATACCCATCTCTAGACCCTCCACTTCAACAATCCTTTCGATCACCCTTCTTCCCTCCCCTACCCTCCACCCTCCCCGAACCCGACTCCCAGCTTGTGTCCGAAACATTGATTGTCCAGCGCCTTGGGCTCTCTCCTGTTGTGAAAGGCACTATACAAATGCAATTTTGTTGTTGTTGTTTAGGGCGAGAGCTGCGGAATTGTCAGAACCCTTTGTAAAAAAGTACCATGGTAATGGTGGTAGTAACATAGTACTACCATGGTACTACCACCATTATCATGGTACTTTTTTACCAGTGCTTTCAGCGGAGGAAAGGAAAGTTCTACAGACATCTTGCTTCTGTCCATTTTCATTTATAAGTGGGGCAGCTCGTTCCTGCTGGTGATAAACTGCAGGATTAAAAAGCAACAAGGGTGAGCTCCAGCTTGTGATTCCCCACACAGCAAGGTGAGGGTGTGCTCTTTGTCGTGGAGAAAGGGAAAGTGAGATGCACTTGTGAACATCCTAGAAAGAGCCACAATGAGTAGCATTTGCAGAGTTGTGGGAGCAGGTTGTGAAGCCCAAATCCCTAGTGACCAGTGGAATACAAAATCTAGGTTAATGCTGTCTGGAGTGCAGTTTGTTCTAACCTAAATACTGTGCCTCTGAAACGAGTCAGGAACAGAATGGGTCCTGCAAGTAGCATAGGGACTTCAGTGCTCGGGATTAAATGGCTCTATTTAGATGGCCTTGTGGTTACAGCCTTCTGGTGCACTGATATCGTCCACCTCTCCTGCTTGGTAGTGATTTATAAGTCTCGCAGATGCTTCTTCAGCTGTTAAGATGGTGGGAATTTGGGAGTTTGAATGCATCTGAATCATTCTCGCCACATGCTGGCAGAACTCTCAAAAGCAGCATTGCTGGAGGGTAGAGAATGATTGACCCTGAGGGGTGTGGTGAGGTCGGCAGAGCCACAGAAAAAATCTTTGTAAGAACAAAAATAAGTAACCCACCCACAAAGGTCAACATATTGATAAGCGTGACTAAACGAAATGTACCTGAGAAAACAGCAAGCTGAATATTGTTTGGTTTGCCCCTTGTACTCTGGTACACAGAATAAATCACCAGGCACGATATTGCCAGGGTTAGTTGTGAAAGACCTCCTACAGTTTTCAATCAGAAAAATTTGGATTAGAGGCTTAAGCAGTTGTACAGTATTTCCAGAAAGGCAGCAATTAGAACCCAGGTCTTATAAATAATCCTTGCATTTGATACAGCGCCTTATCATGTGTTCACAATGTCTGAAAATGCCTCACAGGATATATACTATACAGCCAACTGACTGTATTTTTCGGGTGAAACTTCTCATTGTACAAAGCTTTTATTCACACGGACACAACAAATTTGTATTTATTTTCAACCCAAAATTTTGATATGGTCTTTACAGACCCCAAAACGTCTTGTATGATACTTGTTATACCCTACCCACAAAATACTGGATGCTGTTTCATTGTCTGTTGCGTTGACAACAATGCAAATCTCTTCGAACATGATATTGAAGATGATGCAGATTGAAAGACTTCTTGTTACTGCTTTCTGTGTTCAGAGTTCTGCTCGCTGCTGTAAGATTGTGTTTCCTGTGTTCCCTATGAGGTTTTTTTAAAATTAAAAAAACATAACTTTACATACCCAAAAATCTGACTTGACATTGTCATTGTCAGTACGGGTTTTTACCAGTTCAGAACTAAGTTTCCTTCCCTTCCCTCCCGCCCTCAATAAAAACATGCTCACCAATGTTTAAAATAAAAATTGTGGACATATCTAAGCGCTGAAATGTGCTGGTAACTGCAGGAGCCTGGCAAGCAGTGCTGACAAACCAGTAGAAGTTTAGTACAGTTGCTAATGTGACCCTGGAACACTGTTCACATTGTTCCTGATTTGGGTGGTGGTGGATGGGGGGGTGGGGAGGACCTACAGCTTGGCTTCAGATCCTGCATTGGGATCTTGCCTCAACATACCAGATGGCATCCCAGCCAATCAGAGGCAGAACAGGATTGACCTTAGAATACAGTTGGTGTGTCTCTCTGTGCCAAGGCAGTTTCCCATTGCTTTTTTGGTTGTGTCGCGTCAGCAGGAGAGCACACCAAGAGATGCAGGGAGTATGGTTGTGTGTGTGTGTATATAGATATATATAGGTATATAAAGAAAACAATGAATGTGCAACTGTGTCTGAAAAGAAGTGCTGTGTGTGCACATGTTTTGCCAAAGTACATTTTTCTCATGTGTAAAGCTCAACCCTAGACCTAGTGAGCATCGGTGAACTAATTAAAGCTTTCATCTGATCTCATTTGCAAGCATGAACATGACTAGGAGCACAAATCCTAGCAGTTTTTTTTTCACCTTCTACCCATCCCTAGTCTCAGGTGAGATCGAATTGTAGCATTTATAACCAGCTCTCTGCTCAGAATGTTTTGGCCAATAACCCCTCAGGTAACATTGGTCATTCACTTCATGGCTGCTTATGGGACATTGCGGCGTGTAATTTGCCTGCATTGCTTCCATACAAAACTAACAGTCACTGCATTTTACTGTAAATTCTATGAAGTGCTTTGAGACATTTCGACGATATGAAAGGCAAGGATGATTAATATTAACTCGTCTCACTGCAGTCCCAAAATTGAACCATAGTAGTTTGGGGAATGCAATGGACAATGCACTTACCAATTGATTCATTGAGGAAACTTGCTCAAGTTTTCTTTAATTCATTAAAATGTACACTAGCCATGTTTCACAAAACATAATTACAGGAATGCTGTTGGTTAGCCACTTAAAAATGTTTCAGCACTCAGTCAGCACAGATTTGTATCTTAATACAGTGCAAGTTTCTTGTTCTGTTTTTCTTCATCAAAAGAAAAACAAACATAAAACAATATCTTCAACTGTTTGAACATATAGTGCAGTGATTGGGCAGGACACAGTTGCTTGGCAGTTTGCCTGCAGAAAATATTATTTCAGTTCAACAGATTATTTGGAGCCTCCAGAAAGTATTGGCTTTCAGAAAAGTAATTTTGGCCGTTGTGAAGTATTGAGAAATCTGGATGCTGAAGGAGAATACGCCACGTGCAGTGGGTCACTGGGATTGTAACCTGGAAGAGAAGAACAAGAGTTTTTGAAATGTTTTTTTAACTGTGAAGGCTATGTCTGTATAGAAAACTTAACTATATTTTAAAAATACATGCTGTTTCTTCTGCACTGAAATTGCTGTTGTTAAGTACACTTCCATGGATCCTGGCCACTTTCCAATGCCTAACTCAAGTGGCCCCGTTAGCCTAATCCTGTCTTCATTCGACATCAACATATGCATCTTCTGGTAGCAGCACTTGATATTGAATAGGAGCAGAAAACTTATCTCATCTTTCTTTATCTCTTCCCTATCTCACTAGAGCTGAGTCCAATTATGGGGCTCCTACCACTCAGAGCAGCTAATTTAAAATAGACTAAGGATCTCAGCAAAATTTACATTTAAATAGTGTTTTTCAAATCAAAGAATGTCTCAAAGCATTTGACAAATAATGTGCAATGGTAGAAATTAAGGTGGAAGGTGGATTGAAAGAACTTGACTAAAGCCATGGTTTGAAGAGATATTTTTGAAATTTTAAAGGCAGGGAGAGAGGTAATAAGGCAAAATGGTTTTATAAGAGCAATCCAGGATAGGGACAAGGTAACTAAAGGTTTGACCACTAACAAGAGCAAAGGGAGTGGGAAATCGAGCGATAATAAGAATACAATAATCCTTGCCTATAATGTCAAACATCTCAAAGGTTCAATAAAGTTTAGTGACTGTGTATTTGTAGTCGGGCCGAGCAGCCAATATGCACATAGCAAGGCCCCATAAACAGCCATGGAGTGAATGGACCATTTTATCTGCAGGATTGCTAACCAGTCACTGAGAGATACTCTCTTTTCATTTTAACACTGGCGTGAACAGTCGTGGATTGAAATGACCAATTTATTATTGTTTTTGTTTTGAGGGATTATTATTAGGTGTGTGGAGTAAGGAAACTTGCCCAAGGGTTTGCCCTGCCTGGAATCAAACCCAGGTCTCTTGTTTACAAGGCGGGTGCTCTAACCACTGAGGTACAGGACTCCAAAGTCCCCACATGAAGTTTGAACCCATAAACAAGCGTTGAAACAGTCCAGAAATTGTAGACTTTGGGATCTGTACACCTAAGATTTACATTGTGTGGGGGGACACTTAGCAACTGAATTTTCAATAGAATATAGGAATGTACTACTCTCCCCAAGTGCCTTAGTTTCCTGAGAAAAGCTAAACAGAGTCTTGACAGGAGATGTGAATAATGTGGGAATCATTACACTAATTGCTGCGTGTTCAGTTTTCAGGATGAGTCACTAGATCGGTTGAGGCAGTGGGAAACCTGGCGGATTTCTCACAGCTCTCCCCACTTTCTACCTTAGGAAAGTAGAGAGAGCAACTGCACTATAACCAAGTAGGTAAAGGCAGCACTTGATGTCGCACTAAGCCGTGTAGAACAAAAAAGTTATAGGTTCCAAACCTAGTGCAGTTGAGGTGCTGCAATTGACGTACAACCCATTCCAGCCTCTCTCCCTCCCATATATTTAAAATACATGCCATTCCTTCTGCACTGAAATTGCTGGTGTTAAGTGCATTTCCATGGGCCCTGGGCACTTTACAGTGCCTAACCCAAGTGACAAACACCTGTAAGACAACAACAACAACAAAATTGCACTTATATAGCGCCTTTCACGTCGAGAGGACGTCCCAAAGCACTGACCAGTCAGGTCAGGACCAGAGTGGGGGTTGGGGGGGGGGAGGGTCGGGTGAGGGGAAGAGGAAGGAGAGTGGGAGAGGGGGAAGAGTTAGTGGGGCAGCCAAAGGCACGGTCGAAGAGGAAGGTCTTGAGACCGGCCTTGAAAGAGGAAAGGGAGGAAGCGAGGCGGAAGGGCTGCGGGATGGAGTTCCACAGTGTGGGAGCAGAGAGGCTGAAAGCCCGGCCACCGATGGTTGGGCAGTTAGGGCGGTGAACGCGGAGCAGGCCTGAGTCTGCTGAACAGAGGGGATTGGCAGGCTGATAGGGAGACAGTAGGTCAGAGAGATAGGCGGGGGCAAGGCCATGAATGGCCTTGAAAGTGAGAACAAGGATCTTGAATTCGATCCTCTTGGTGACGGGGAGCCAGTCAGGAGACAGACGAGGGTGGGATTGATGTGGTCACGAAGACTGATCCTTCCTCATTCCTGTCCTCCCTCCCTCCCTCCCTCCCTCCCTCCCTCCCTCCCTCCCTCCCTCCCTCCCTCCCTCCCTCCCCTAATGTGCCTTCTACTGAGTTGTATGCCAGATAATAATAATGTTGGAGTATAGGATTAGGTTTAGTTTTGATAGTCTTACCCCACCCTCCCTCCAGGTTGAATGTTCTGTAAACACCCAGTTTCTTGGTCTGCACATGATTGTTCTGGAGGCTGGTACCCATTACACCAAATCAGTGCCATCGGGGACGAGGGAAAATTGATGACAAAAGGGAGGGGAGTGACTACCTTTATCAAAGGACATGTTCAACATGCAGCAATTATAGCGTAACTTATTAAGTAAGATCTAGGGTTGGAAATTAGCTGAAAGAAATCCTTGCATTGAACATCTTTCATTTTGTCTACTGATTGTTGAAGGCAATCCCATTGAGAAGGCAATCAATAATGCTTCCTGCATAATGAAAGGATGACTAGAATTTGTTGCTTGACTGTGCCCTGTGGACTGAGATTGGTGTCTGTGACATTATTAAAGTGTCTCCCACACATTAAACCTGTCAGTCCAATATATGTTCCACCTAATTATACACTGTCGTGGGTCGGTGGGTTTCGTTTAATGTTTAATTACAAAAAGGTCAGTAAAAGGCTAATTTTCAGTTATTTTAAGTGCTCAATGATGATAATTGCCAATTAGATCTTTTCCTATCTCCAATGAAAAATGTTAGGTTAATTTAGGCTCTTCATTGTCAGGCATATTTCCCAGCTGACAGGCCAGCAAAATGACTTGTTCCCAGCCCTTTGGCATTGCTGCCCTTAGCCTGTTCCCTAGGAAGTTTAGAAAAACATGGAGCTCCTGTAGCTCAGTGGTTAGAGCACGCGCCTTACAAGCGTGAGACCTGTGTTCAAATCCAGGCAGATCAGAGTGAAACCTTAGGCAGGTTTTACACACTCCACACGCCTAATAATAATCCATCCAAAAAAACACAATAATAAAAAAATTGGTCAATTCAATCCAAGACTGTTTGTGGGACACTGCTGTACACAATTGATTGCCATGATTCGCCTACAAATATACAGTCAATTCACTCTACAGTATATTCTATTAAGTGCTTTGAGACGTTGATAAAATGTGAAAAGCGCTATGCTGTATCAAATGCAAGGATTATTATTATTAAAACATGTGCGTGTGCCAAATGCGGTCACTACACACTACATACATACTATAAAGTACAGTAAAAGCTTGTTTATCCAGCACCCTCAGGACCTGACTGTTGCTGGTTAATTAAATATGCCAGATATTCGAGCGGCAAGTTGCCAAAAATCCTACACAAATTTTTTAACTTATTTTAAAACATACCATATTAATAATAGACTAAACAATAACAGAATATTGTATGGATACTTACCAATAAAGCATTCCAGCACACTCGGTAAAATGATCTGTAAAAAAGCATTGCAGCGTTCGTCAAGTTTAATAAGTGCGCCTGCGCACGCATACGCAAAGTGAGCATACAGCGAGTGTCCCGGGTGGCTCCGGTATGAGATCCAGTTGCTGGAATAGTGAATTATATTGGGAGATACAGGTTGGTCGATCGTCCCAGTTAGTTGGGTGCCGGATAACCAAGCTTTTACTGTACTTGATGCGTCATCGTGACACGATAGGCGATATATCAAATGCAAAGATTATTATTTTATAAGGCTTTGGTTTGACATTTCATCTGTACTTCGGATGACATTTTAAACTCATAAGTAAGTTTGAAAAGGCAAAATATCCACTGCAGAATTCTGTAGCATAGTTTTTAACTCGTTCGTTTCACAAATGAGAGGACCTGGGTTCAATTCCCGGCTGGAATGAAAACCCCGTGGTAAGTTTCCTGACTCCAAATGCCTCTGTTTACCAAGTAGAAAGTAGAAACCCGGTTGTTACACAATTGGCAGATCACTTTCCGGGGATAATAATCCGTCAAAACAATTGGTCACCATCCACAACTGTTTGTGGGACATGGCTGTGTGCAATTAGCTACGTTTCTCCCACAAAATACACAGTTACCTCCCTTTACAATATATTCTGTGAAGTACTTTGAGACATCTCGATGACGTGAGAAGGCGTTATATCAAAAATGCAAATATTGCTATCATACAATTTAATTAAAAAAACTAAGGAAGTTTCTTCTGATGTTTTGGCCTAACAACTCTCCAGATAAGTTGATATTCACCCCTTGTCTGTTGGACATTTCTGTATGTAGTTTGGCTGCTGCATTCATCTACTCATGCATTAATTACTGTGAAGCACTCTGCAGGCAGATGTTCCCCCTTCTCTCTCTTGCATCACCTGGGTGCCTGCCTTGAACTGACTGTACTCCCCTGATGTTTTGGTGAGAGCAGTAATGTGTATTATAAAGAATCTCGGGTATGAGCTTGCACCATGTCACTTCATGATATGTGCATTGGGAGCATTAATCCACCAACAATTATAGCGCTGTTTTGCTGGATACTTGGATCATTTCAGTAATTGCTAAGGATTTGGAGAACTAAAATGCTTGCATAATCAGAAGAATATCACCACCACAACAGCATTTATATAGCCCGCTTCACATACAGTTGCGTCAGCAAACCACACCACTGAGGTTCAGATCCTGCTTTGCTTCTGATCCTTTCTCATCTCCTTGGAAAGAGGAAGAAGTGTAAAATCTGATTCTGATTAAAGCACTTTCAGGTTGTTGTGGAGATTTGTGTTCCCTTGACGGAAATGAACAATCGCTTAAAAAAAACTTTTGTTACCATTAAATGGGTTGTAGGGAACTTTGAACAATGCTTTGAAATAATAGGAATGCATAGAATGGGGAACATTTGTTGTTCCTCACATTTCTATATAGATGTGCAGATGATAGTCTTTAATTACTAATTAGCCTTTCTTTTTCCACGCTTCCATCTATAAACTGTAATAACACGTTCTTCTCTCTTTTTCCCAAGGGCTTTGCCTTTATCTGTTATGTCAAAGTGAGTGATACACCTTCCCGAAGGTTATGTTGAGTGAGCCACTGTCTGATGTTAAATTAAGTCAAATGGGGCCTTGGGGAACCAGATTTGATCCCCAATCAGTGCTCAATGTCCTACAATGTGTCAGTTGAGACCAGTGATAATTATTATATTTTCCAAATATAATATATTATATTTTCAGAAGGATTCTCTTCTTGTTAAAAGGATGACATACACAAAGCCATTTTCTTATTGAAAGTGTCAATGTGGTTATGATCACCAATGGTCTTCATTGAACAATAATAATGAACTGAAGCACAGTATCCTTTCTGTTTGAAGTAGGGAATACATCCTTATGTCAGGATTGCTATAGAGAGCAATGAATATCTGAAAGTGATTACAAGGCAAAGACCTTCTTCAGGGTTTTTACAGGGTCATAAATTATGATAAGTAAAACAAACCTTGAGATGACATTTACAACTTTTAAACACTTGATCATCATGTCCAAACTTGTTTTTCACTTCCTGACTATGTTGTTCCCCTTCCTTTTCTGAAAACCTTTGATTCCTTTGTTCTTTTACTGAGCTGTCTCCAGTCTCCCACGTTGGTGGCTGGCTATTAGCCATTTGTGGTTCTTAATACTGTAATAATAATAATCATGATAATAATAATACTGCTTGCATTTGGTGTAGCACATTTCACGTCATCTAGTCTTCTCAAAGCACTTCGAAATATATTGTAAAGTGAATTGACTGTACATATGTGGTCAAAACATGGCTGCCAAATGTGCACAGCAGTGTCCCACAAACAGTTGTCGATTGAAATGACAAATTTATTACTTGTTTTAGAGAGGGTTTATTATCAGGCATGTGGAATAATGAACCTTGCCCAAGGTTTTGTCCTGCCTGGAGTCATACTCCTGTCTCTCACTTGTAAGGTGAGTTCTCTAACCACTGAGCTATAGGACTCCACATTGGCAGGGGGTGGGGGGAGGCAGAGAAGAGTGAGGAGAACAGAGAAGGAAAATATCACAGCTGAGCCTTCTGCTATTCTTGCCCAACGTCCGCACGCACGTATGCATCTCTCTGGAACAAGTTCTGCAGCTCTAGTAATTAGGAATTCTGGTTGATTTCATTTCTGTGTCTCTCGTCAAACCAGGGGTGCTGGAATCAAATGAAGCTGAGCAGCTGCTGTCCCGGTTAATATTGGGAAACACACTAGAGGCTGACATTCAAGCCTGCGACCTCCTGTCCCCTGCACACTTTACCCACTTGCTTCAGCTGGATTCATGGTTCAGGAGGCAGGGATTTCCTCTCATTCACTTCTCCTTCTTTGTTGTTGTGGATTGCAGGGCAGGTCCCATAAGCAGCTGATACGCAATGGCATTCTCGCTGGAGGAGTGAGAGTTGGGATGTGCTTTGGGTGAATTTATTATATCAGCTTCCCCACAATAGCCTAGTGGGTAAAACCACATGTGTTGCAGCACAAGTGCAAACCAAACAGAAGGTCACAAATTCCAACCCCGTGAGTATTTGTGCTGAACTATCTGACCACAGCCCAGCAGCAGTTGGCATGTTGCAGTTGATCGTAACAACCTTGAGGTAGGGAGGGGGGAAGATGGTGCATGTGTAGTGGTTGATTGAGCTTCCCCAATGTTGAGAAGCTTTGCTGTCAAAACTGTGAAGCGCTCTGAGATGTCTCGGGGACGTGATAAGGGGCTGTATCAAATGGAAGGATTTTTAGAGTCCCCTGAGTTGTAGAGAGAGAGAATTGGTCAAGTGAAAGTCGCAGTGTTAATCTGCAGTTAGAAGTAGCGTGACCAACCAATTAGTATTGCTAAACTTTTTGGAAGATTAGTTTTCACAGTTGAGGGTAAATGTGTTAAATTAGAATTTGATGAGAACTTGCAATTGGGATTCCTTAATATCCCACTTATATTAAAAAGAATAAAGTGCTCTTTGCCTGTTGGCGTGAAACAAGATATCAGGGAAACCAGTCCAGGAGAGTGTATTTCAGGGAATTGGACTCTGTGCGCCATTTGCATTCACAAGCTATAGCAGCTGTAACAAATAATTGAAAACGAAAGGAAGCAATAAATACATACTTCATTCTCAGATAACCTCAAGCCTTGCACATTGCACTGTTGCTTTTTGGAACTCCTTGCCTAAAAATATGGACTAATTGATTTTTATTTTATTACTGGCTCTCCCCACCACTGCTCTCCACCCTTGCCCTCTCCTTAGTCACCTATTTACTCTCTGCACCTTTCACTTCAGAAGCAGTTGTCGAGTGTTATGTTACATACTTCCGGGATTCCAATGGAAATCTTGAGATTATCTAACAGGTCACGGCATCTCTAATAGCCCTCTGCACTTCTAGTTAGCTGATCTCAGCCTTTGAAACAGTGCACCTGTCCTCAATGTATCTGGGCAAAGTAAGAGGAATTTTTTGAGCTTTCTAGGGACACTACTTTGAAGTTTCTGTTGTGTGGACATTGAGGATGGGATTAGGGTAGGAACTGCTACATCCAGCCTCTGCTATAGAACCCTCCCCCTCCAAACAATACACACAAACTCTCTTCAACAAACACCTTCTCTGCTACAAACTAACCCTGCGCTACAAACGAACAAAACATTTGTTTGCAACAATGTGTTATTTCTCCATATTCAGATTTTTATCAATAAAGTAGAAATGCAGGCTGGCAGTAAAATATACCTTTTAATAGCACCAATCAACTGCCTGCAATTTTCCGCCAAATTTGTGAGATTTCCACTAAATTTTCTGCAAATTTGTCCAATTTCACTACAATTGTTGGCAATTGTTTCTGCAGTTTACTATTGGCCCTGGTTATAAACCCAAAAGTATGCTCCCAACACAGGAAGCTGAATGAGTGGCACCAGGTGTGTTGGCCGCCATGCTTCCTGCCGAGGGATGAACTGAATTTCCAACTAACTCTAGACAGGCCAGCTGTGCAGCTGTGTAATAGTTCTTGGAGGGTTAAGAAAATAACCCTGTTGTGATTGTTAACCCTTATTATTCACAAGGCATCCATGTGTATTGCCATCTCTGTTTATGTCTCAGATTTCTAGCATCTGCAGTGTTTGGCGTTTTATTTTATTTAAAAAACATTGATGAGCATGTATTGCATTAGCTAGTAGTGGGCAATTTGAGCTTGCAATTCACTCTGAATTTGCTTATCTCAGCAGGGATTATTCCGAGCAGGAGTTGGGTAATTTCTTGAACAAAGGGAAGGTGAGGTAAAGTGGAAAAGACAAAGCATAAATCGCAAAATAATCTTTTCTCTATTCTGTCACTACAATTCAAGATCCTGCTCATCTCGTGCTGTTCATATTTCCTTTCATCGGCATATTGTGGAGTCCTGTAGCTCAGTGTTTTGAGTACTCGCCTTGCAAGCGAGAAACCTGGGTTCAATTCCAGGCAGGGCGAAACCTTATGCAAATTACCTTGTGCCTTCCCAATTCCTCCCTCCATAGGCTGCAGATAATCCAGAACTCTGTGGCCCCTATCCTCTACCAATCCAAGCTTCATGACCCCATCGCCCCCATCCTCGTTCAACTCCATTGGCTCCCCATCACCCAGAGGATTCAATTCAAGATCCTGGTCCTCACATTCAAAGCCCTTCATGGCCTCGCCCCACCCTACCTCTGTGACCTCCTAACTCCCTACCAACCTGCTCGTTCCCTCTGCTCAGTAGGCTCCAGCCTGCTCCATGTTCCCGGCCCACCCATCCCACCATTGGCAGGCAAGCCTTCAGCCACTCTGCCCCTAACCTGTGGAACTCCATCCCACAGTTCCTCCACCTCACCTCCTTCCTTCGTCCCACCTCAAGACCCTCCTCTTCGACGGCCCCATTGGTCACCCCAAATCCCCCCTTTTCCCTTCACCCTCCCCATCTCCGATGCTGGCTCTGGTCTGAAACAATGACTATCCAGCACCTTGGGACATCTCCTGACGTAAAAGATGCCATACAAGTGTAATTTTGTTGTTGTTGTTGTTTGTTGTTGTTATGGCTGCATTAATTTATGCACATCCCACAGACAGCCATGAAATAGGGATCAATATTGTTTATACCATTCTTAGCCAGGACCTAGATAAACTCCCTTCTCTTTTAGTGCCATTTACCGTTCACCAGAACAGGCAGACAGGACCTCTGATTAACGTCTGATCCGAAGGACGGCACCTCCGACTTTGCAGCACACCCTCAGAAATGCATTGGCGAATCAGTTTAGACCAGGAGTCAGGCTGGGAGTTGCCCCCTCAGCAGCCTGCAGCTATCTGAGAACCAGTTTAATTTGAACTTTGTGCTGAAATATACTGCACTGTTAAAAGGAATTAAGATGGATCATATAAGCCGTGTGTTGTTGCTTGACTAATGAGATATCCATTTCAATGGTGTCTTGCCTCGGCAGTAAGCAAATGATTGCTCAATGCCTGGAGCCTCCCCCAAACCTGTGACTTGAACCTTGACGAGACAACTCAAAAGTGGAGTTCATTGTTACGTGTAGTGACTCCAAATATAGGCAAACACTATATTTGGCACACTTATGTATGTGTGCCAATTTTGCACACATACATAAATGGCATAAAATTCACAGGGTTTAATTCCATTCCTAAAATGAAAAACAAATGTAGTTTGACACAGCAAGATCATAACGCTCTCTTTAATGTTAGCGTTTTGGTTTGTTGGTTGTTATTGATTTTCTTGGAAGACTCCCAGACTTAAAAGTCACCAACTGGAGGCAAAACATAAGAAGCTGCATTTGTGCTTATTCCAAACAAAGAAGGAATTTGGATTTAAATCCCTCAGGTGTTACAGCACTTTTACTTGAGGGTGATTTCCACTGAGGTGGATGTCTTGCGTTACTGTAATAATATTTAATTAGCTCCCATAACTGCGCCTCACTCTACAAAGATCAGTAATACCACATCAAGCGCTCAACTCGATTTTAGCACTGCTTAAAATAAAGCAGGGTTTTTTAGACATCTGCCCCTAAACACAATCTTACCACATCTGCCCCTAATACTCAGTAACTTGTCAAAATGTTTATGGAGCTGTCGGTGGTAGTCACTCCATAACACCTAAGAGTTAAACAAATACTGTATATAAATACTATGACCTTGCTCTGCAAAATACACTTATATATTTTAGGAATCAATCAATCAATCAAAATACAAGAACATTGCAACCTTCAATTTATTTTAGAATATGACGCATTAGAGACAGATATGCCATCAGAGATTAGGATGGTGAGATTCAGTGGGGGAGGGGGTGATGTGTCTGCCATTTTTCATATCTAACAAAGCTAAGGAATATCAGACCACACTGTAGTAAACCTTATACAGTGTGTGGCAGGCAGAAGTGCTAAGGAGCTGTAATCTACAGAAATTACAAGGCTCATTAAATCACTTCATGCGGGTTGGATGGTGGAAAAGCATTTAAACATATGAAAGGAAACCCCTCACAGATCGCTTCACTGCCAGCTTTGGATCATGAACATCCCGAGGGAAACCAGTTGCACATTTCTTTACAGGAACATTTGATGAAGTGGAGCTTGTTTGTGTGGTAATCACTGCTTTTGTCACTATGCTCCTCATCTGTGCTGTCCATCACAGTTTTACCCACAAATATTCAGTCAATTCAGTTTACATTATATTCTGTGAAGTGCCTTTATATAGTACTAGAACAAACACAAGGATTATTATTATGCACCGTTCCTTGTCTCTTCTTATTGAGACTATGGAAGAGTTGAAACAAACTGTAGATGCAAAGCGCATTTTGCCTCGGTCCATGTTAAAGAGATGTTACACCAAATGTGGCGATGGATCATTATCTGCTGTGGAAATGAGAGCGCTCGAGATGTCTAAATACAGTTAAACACTTGTACCAAATATCATTAAGTATTTGTAAATACAATGATCAAAATTCTTCCATGTACCCACCCGGACCCTCCGTTCAACAGGACTTGGCCTGCTCCAAGCCCCCCGCCCGAACCGCCCCACCATCGGAGGCCGGGCTTTCAGTTTTTCTGCTCCGACCCTATGGAATGCCATCCCACAATCCCTCCGTCTCGTTTCTTCCCTTTCCTTTTTCAAGGTCGGTTTGAAGACTTTCCTCTTCGACCGTGCCTTTTGTTCCACCCCGAATTCTTCGACCTCCCCTACTTGTTTCACCCCTTCCCGAACAGTCCCCTCCCAGCTCGGATCACACGCCTCCTGTGCAGCGCCTTGGGACGTCCTCCCGACGTGAAAGATGCTTTATAAGTGGAATTTGTTGTTGTTGTTGTATTTCACTTGTTGGTTCGTGCACTGTAGGAAAGAAGGGGTAACAGAACTTTGTGAACACTCTGTACAAGAATAATAATAAATAATAATTCTTGCATTTGATATAGCACTTTTCATGTCTTCTAGGCATCTCAAGGAGCTTCACAGAATATAAGTGAAATGACTGCATATTTGTGAGCAAAACACGACAGCCAATTGAGCACAGCAATGTCCGACAAACAGTTGTGGGTTGAGTGATCAAATTATTATTATTATTCTTGTTTTTTTCTTGAGGGATTAATATCAGGCATGTTGAATAAGGAAACTTGCCCAAGCTTTCGCCCTGCTGGGAGTCGAAACCAGGACTCTCACTTGCGTGGCAAGTGCTCTAAATACCGATCACTGACTCCATAATAGATTGATCATAATATCCAGAAATAGAGTATATACCCTAAATTGCTGTGTAACTTAATATTGGATGAAAATATGGAAATATTCAATTTTAATTGATACTTAAAGGGTTAAACAGTTAAATATATTATTTGCATTATATTGCACCTCAAACTCTCACAGGCTGTTTTTTAGGAAAAGAAGACATAATAATCATAATTAACAGCAGTCTTCAAGTCCTCAGATTTAAAAAAATATTGTGTGTATATTTGGACGACAATTTCTGAATGCCAGCTGCCTGGCAGATCCCTGATTGGTAGTTTTGAAAATATACTTCAGTGATTTATTCTGTTGTGCTGCCTGTTTGTTATTTTGTTTATTATCATTTACTGTCAGCCTGGTTTAATTGGTATCACCCTTGTCTCAGAGTCAGAAGGTCATGGGGTTAAGCCCCATGATGGGTCTTTGAACTCATAGTCTTATCTCACGCTTCAGTGCTGAGGGAGTGTTGCACTATTGGAGGTCCCCTCCTTCGAATGAGATGTTAAATAGAAGACCTATTTGCCTGTTGGATGTTAAATAATAATAATAATAGTAACCTTTGCATTTGTTATAGCACCTTATCATGCCTTCGAGATGTCCAAAATGCGTCACAGAATATACTGTAGTTAATTGACTGTATATTTTGTGGGCAAAACAAAGTAGATCTCATGATACTCTTCAAAAAGAGAAGGGAGTTTCTCCTGGCTTCCTGGCCCAAAAAAAAGACCAAACAAAATTTGTTTATTCACATCATAGCTGTTTTGGGGACATTGCTGTGGCAAATTGGCTGCTACCGTGTTTGTCTACAAGTAGTCATTACTCTTAAATAAAATCCTGTGAAGCTCTTTGACACTTCGATGATCTGATGCGACGCTAGATCAAATATAATTTATAATAATTTATAAATTGTATTAATGTTGCAGCATTTGTGCATGTAATTTTACCTCTTGACGGTTATTTTTCTGATCAGTCCACTCCTTTTATGGAAAGGATTTTAGAGAATTACAAATACAGTAGTATAGGTTCATGCTAGTCATACCAGGGATGAAGAGTTATGGTTCTCAGGATAGGATTGAAAATTGGTTGTCTTTCCAATAGAACCGAAAAGGCTACAATTGGATCAAATAGAGATCTTCAAAGTACTAAATACCTTGTATAAAGTCTGCTCAAGTCAACATTTTAAAGTGCTTCCCAGGATAGGGCAGCCCGAGCTTTTGAGGCAGGACAGAGAGAAACAAAGATGGTTATCAGTGTTAGAGGAATGAGCTATGACTATGAGCAATGGTTCAAACAAGCTAGGGCTCTTCAATTTTGAAAAAAATGACGCAGACGGGGACTCCATATAGATGTTTAATATTTGAAGTAGGTTTTAAAAAAAAATCAGATTGAAAAAATAAACCCAGATCAACACTTTGCCCTATATCTAGGATATAAAGACACAAGTTAAAAGTTGCAAAGGATAATTTTAGGACAGATGCCAGGAAGTTTTTTCTTTACTCAGAGGGTAATTAATGACTGTAATAGGTTGAGGCCAAGACACTGGATTTGTTTAAATAGCATTTAGGCGCAGTAGTGAGGGGAAGTAGGCTAAGTGTTCTGGCTGTATGGGGATTGGAAAGTCTGAAGGACCTTCTTCAGCTTAACCAATCTTGGATCTTTTATCATTGTTAAATTTTTTTTAGATAAACACAGTAGTCATTTGTGCATAGCAAGTTCCTATAAACAGCTATGAGGTAAATGAATGATTTATCGGCTGGTACACTGACCAAGCTACTGGTAGAAAGCCCAATATCTGCTCTTTTTAAGTAGTTCCAGGAGACCGTTAAAGACCACTTGAAAAGACAGGGAGGATCTAATTTTAACATCTCATTTGAAGGACAGAACCTCTGATGATGCTGCATTACTCCAGCATCGTTAGCCTAGACTTGAAACTCAAATCCCAACATAAAGCTTGTCAACAAGCTGCTATCCAGGAAACAGTGATACTGACTTGAGAAAGGCTGACTCGTGTCAACCTAGCCTATGAGCAATTTTGTACTGGTTTGTTACAGTCAGGCCTACAAAAGGGTCCAGGAACAGGATACTCTTTCCATTTGGATATAGGATACTCTTTCCTGTAGCTCAGTGGTTAGAGCACCTGACTCGCAAGCGAGGGACCTGGGTTAGATTCCCGACAGGGCAAAACCTCTGGCAAGTTTCTATATTCCACTCGCCTGATAATAATCAAAAAACAGAACAATAATTTAGTGACTCAATCCATGACGTTTGTGGGACACTGTTGTGCACAATTGGCTACCGAATTTCACACACAAATATACAGTCAATTTATTTTACAATATATTCTGTGAAGTGCTTTGAGACGTCTGGAAAGTTTGGATTTCTCTACATCAAAATGCAAGGATTATTATTATTTACCTGCAAAAGTGCAAGCTTGTATTATGCAATAAATGCAATCCATCTCCAAAAAATGTTTCTGTTTAAATGGGAACAGACTTTTAAATACTGGTGAAAATACCTGTAGTTGCTTGTTTTGTGGTTTGGGAATTGTATTCCCTCCCAGATACATCCTTTCAGTTTGCGCAGAAAATCTGTCAAATTGAAACTAAACAGAATGATAAATGCTCTTATTACTGATCCAAAAAATACTTTGGAGACCAGGCAAGTTGTTTCTTAGACAAAGCTTATTTTTGCCACCATATTTTGAGTTCAGTATATTTAGGGGTGAAAATGGGAATTTTGCTCACCATACCAATGTGATATCAGATTGTATTTGTTCTGAAAATTGCATTTCTCATCTTATGGGGTGAAGTGCTATGAGATCTACAATACCTATGGGAAATGCAGTTGAATCTGAGGTGGAATGGTTGTGTGTCGCTCCTTTTTATTTCCCTCTCTTACTGCCTCCCACCCCACTGCCCTCCCCATCTGCCTCCACCTACTGGAGATAATAATCTCTTTAAGAAAATAAAAAATAATAATTTGGTCACTCAATCCAAGACTGTCTGTGTGACATTGCTGTGTGCAATTGGCTGCCCATTAAAAAAAATTAGTCAATTAATTCACCTTACAATATCTTTTGTGACGTGCTTTGAGATGCCTCGAAGATGTGAAAAGGCACTATATCAAATGCAAGGGTTACTATTATTTTCTCCATTTCTTTTCCAATGGTACCTTGGTATATTTCTACATGTGTTGTCATCTCTACGTTACCTCACATAAGTGGTCATTCTTCAGGTGCAAATCTCGACTGAAAATCAGGAGTCCAATGGACCATGTTGGTCATTGTGGTTGTCCCTGAACTGATCCTCACCTCAAGTCTACATCTGGTTAGGGCAACAGGAGAAACTTCCTTCTCTTTTTGAATAATACCAGGGGAGTTTCAATGTACACCTGAACAGGCAAAAGGGACTTTGGTTTTATTCAAAGGATGGCACCTCTAACAATGCAGCACACACCCCAAGCACTGCCTTAGAGTGTCAGCTTTGTGTGTGAGCTAAGAGTCCCTAAGTGGGATGTAGATCCACAACCTCCTGAGTGATGTGGATGTGAGGGTTTTGGAATTGCGAGGTCCATATTTTCTATAAGTCTGTTCACGTGCTTCACATGTTCCAGTTACATGCAATTGCAGGCTTTGTGCAGTATAGCTCCTGATTTTACCTGCAAAACCAAATGCACTTTTGAGGAATCTTGTGTTTGACCTTAATGGTGCGAAGTAACAAATTTGGATTCATTGTATTAATGGTAATTTACTGCAAGTGTGAATGGTATATTGTTTTCAGGCAGTCTTGCTAGATCAAGCGATATAATATAATGACAAACTTCGCAATTGATATAGCATTTCTTGTTAAATGGCCCGTTTGTTGGAAGGCATGCAAGAAACCTTGCTGAGCTCTTTGCCAAATTTGGATTCAAATTCAGCAGAAACTGCTTGAAGGAAGAAATGAAACTTAAAAAATATACAATTGCCTTTATTAAAAATCCAACAACTTTTCTGTTCACAGCTTTTAGTTCACATCTCAATACGAAGTTTGACTGAGCAATGTGCTGAATAAGAGTAACCAGTCTGGTGTTTCATCAACTAAACTAATAGCTGTTAGCAGTTGATCACTGACGCAGGGATGCTCGCAATCCTCTGTGGATAAAGATGTTGTAGTTTCTGGAAAAATGTTTGTTCTCTTCTGCTGCTTCAAGCACTGTGCATTGGGTCCAGCCATGAGCCACACATCCTATTGTTTTGGAAATGTTGAGTCTTCTTCTACCCTTTTGTGTTGCGAAAAGTGTAGCTGATCGCGTCAACATTCTGAGTGACAATGCTCTCTCTGTTTCTCCATTGCAATATTCATGAGAGGTGCAAGTGTCTCATTTCCTAGTGTCAGACAGACTTCATTTGTAGCTCAATGCATTATTTGGTTTGATACAAGATTTTTAAACAATTATTCTAAATTATGTTGCTCTGCTTTAAGAGGAATTGGAGGGTTGAAGTGCTTGCCTGGCCCTGGATCGCAATGGTAAAAACTCAGAATCTAAGCACCACCATTTAAGTGACGAATTTCAGCTGTTTGTGTGTGGTCTTTGTTGTCTCAGAGTAATTTTATTCTGGATTGTAAATTACTTTCAACAGAGAGATAGTTAGGCGGGTGGTGGAGTTACAGGAGAGTCTGTGCCTCCACTGTCCCAGCTAAGTGATTGATATATATTTTTTAAATGTTTCAGTGAAAGTTCTCGAGTAAAATACACAGCGGTTAACTGAGCAAACATGCACATTTAGGGACCCAGAAAAATGAGATCACGAAAAAGAAATTACAGCAGTGATACAGCACATAAAGCAAATATTCTACCAAGCTGGGGAGACCTGTGTTTGAATCCAGGCAGGTCAGGGCGAAACCTTGGGCAAGTTTCCTTACTCCACACACCTAATAATAATCCCTCCAAAAAAACCACAATAATAAAATGGGTAATTTCAATCCACGACTATGTGTGGGACACTGCTGTGCACAATTGGCTGCCGCGACTCGCCCACAAATATATAGTCAATTCACTTTACAGTATATTCTGTGAAGCGCTTTGGGACGTTGATAAGATGTGGAAAGCGCTATATAAAATGCAAGGATTATTATTATTATTAAAATAGGCCATGAAAGTGTTCTGTAAACTAGCTACAAAGTGTGTGTACCCAGGAAATCAGAGGTGCCCTGAATTCTGTCAGTCCTTTTCATTGGTTGTTAATTGCATTGTTAAAGATACCTGCAATTCCTCTCTGCATATGGTTTATATATCTCACATTATAGATCCCATTGCTTGGTGAGGAATATTTTCATGGAATATAGGTGGTAACAGGTCAACCTCAATAATGTAATACTCTTATAATCTGTGGAATCCTGTAGCTCAATGGTTAGTAGCTCAGAGGACTCACCTTACAAGCAAGAGATCTGGGTTTGATTCCAGGCAGGTTCATGGTTTTGAAATTGTGAGCCACTGAGGCAAGAAGCACCACAAGTGAGAGGCTGCTACATGTTCTGAAAAGATTATCTATCTTCTTCCATCAGCTTTAAATGTTTGACTTTATTGCAGCAAATAGACAACTTCCTTCCTTGTCTTCCTTCTTCATGAGAAAAATAGCTCCTGTTAGTGAACAGGTTCATGTCTACAACAATCAATAATTACATATATATAGCGCCTTTCACTTCGGGAGGACGTCCCAAGGCGCTGAACATTCAGGTAGGGATCAGAGCAGGGGGGAGGGGTCAGGGGAAAGGAGAGTCGGAAAATTGACTGTATATTTGTGAGCGAAACGCAGCAGCCAAATTGCGCTCAGCAGTGTCCCAATTCAACTATATAAACGGAAATATCCATCGTCCATATACTCCTGGTGATCAGTGGCAAAACTACAATGTAAATCAGTCTTGCTGAAACAGCTTAGAGGTACCAAATGTTTCATCTCACCCCTATCATTGTGGTCTTGTTGTAGCTATCTGATAGCTTGTTAAATGTCTCCATAAATTGATGGTATTTTTTTCATCTGTTAACCATGTGGAGATGGTGCACAATGCATACAAAGCAGAACGAGCAGCTTGTATCCATATAAATTTTGAAGGGGGAGTGAAGGAGGGGGATTTAAAAAAAAATATCTCGTAAAATTGAAAGCATTCACTCTTGAAAAAGCTCAGCTGCCTGGAAATGAAGTCACCTGCCTTACCTTTCATCTTTTTATTTTAAATAAGTCAACATGTGTACCTTTTATTCCCCCCGAGCCTAATTAATATTGTGAAACGCAACCATACCTTTCGCTGCTCCACACTGTATTAGTGTAAGTTGAAGTGACAATGATTAGTGAATGTCCCTGTACTGTGACGTTTGCTGTGGCGGTGATGGAGGTGGGAGAAGTATTCACTATGTATTTTAATCAGTTTTTATAACTTCTTAATCAGGAGTTGGAACACTGTAGAAGAACACACCGTGACCTACTTATGTTAAAAACAATTGAAATTAATCACTGGCCTTGGGAATATGTTTGGTATACAGTACAATGGGGCGAAATGCTCGGGGGAATTTCTTGTGTGATGAGGCCAGATTTAATAACTCCTAGTGTGTGGAAATGTATTCCATTAGGTTATTGATCGTGTGACGATGTCTTTTTCCTGTGTACATCTCATCGTTGCACTGTTTCTATCGATGTGGGGAGGAAGCTTCGAATTAAATGTGTAGACTCTTGGCGTGGCACTACAAGCAACCACTTCTCTGCCAATTGCCACGTAACTGTCTTGGGGGCATCCAAATGCTGTGCTGAAATTGGCAGCAGAATGGTAGGTGCCCATGGTAGCTGGAGGTATTTTGACCCTCCCATTATCCCCTTCTATTGATTCTCTAAGGCTTTCTGCTTGGTTTTATTGTTGTTAAGGTGTCGCTCAGTTTTTGGGAGCTCGATGTGAGTTTTGTGTCTAATCCCATATTTAGGCACTAAATGCTATGCTGCCCTCAGATTGGATGCTAAAGATCCCAAGACCCCATTTCCGCTGTAATCCTGTCCAACAATCCTCGAGTTAAACTTGCCCTTCACCTCATCACTGTGTGACATTGCCTTGTGTAAAATGTAATTACTGTACTGTGAAGAGGTTTTAAGAGGTTTCAACTGTATAAAAAACAGGTCTTTCAAAGAAACGACTGTGTGAGATTATTTGCAGTGCAATTATTTCTAAAGTTAACATCTTTTATTTGTCTTTTGTAATGACCAGAGAATTGTTTGAAGACAACAAAATTTAAGATGCCATTCTCCCTTGCTGATGCAATCTGAACTGCGAATCTACAGCAGTGTTTGAAGGAGCTATGCTTTCAGATGGGTGAGTAGGGTATAACCACCTCCTGCTCTTAATAATGGTAGGTAACAATAATGGCAATCCTTGATTCTGGTATACTGTACTCCTACTTCCTCATTATGTTTCACCCACAAATATAACCAATTCACTTTACAGTATGTTTTGTGAAGCGCTTTGAGATGTTGATAAGATGTGAAAAGCGCTATATCAAATACAAGGATTATTATTATTATGTTGCCAAAACAACAACAACAAAATTACATTTTTGTAGATCGCCTTTCATGTTAGGATGACATCCCAAGGCCCTGAACAGTTAGAGATCAGGACCCAAGTAAGGGGGGAAGGAGCAAGGTTGGGATGAGGGAGGGCAGAGAGGTAGAATGACGGCTGAAGGCTGAAGAGGAGGGTTTTGAGACCAGTCTTGAAGGAGACCGGTCTTGAAGGAAACATCTCAAAGTGTTTCATAGGATTTACTGTATTGTAGCAACTTGTATTTTGTAAGTTACCTTAGCTACAAGGTCAAGAGTTTGTTGAAGTTTGGATTGAAAGTTCTGATTTCCTTCAAATAAAATGTTTGAAAGCGTTTTTCAACTGGACTTGGTGCTTATTGCCTATGAGGCATCAGTCCAGCTCTAAGTTGGTAGCACTCTCACTTCTGAGTCAGAAAATTGTCTGTTGAAGTCCCATGTGGGGACTTTGCACCTATCTGACCTGCTGAACCCCTATCAACCTATCCGCTCCCTTTGTTCACCAGGATGTGGCCTGCTCCATGTGGCCTGCTCCATGTCTCCCGCCCGACCCACCCTACCATCGGCAGCCTTCAACCTCTCTGCCCCAACACTTTGGAACTCCATTCCACAATCCCTTCGACTTGCTCCCTCCCTTGCCTCCTTCAAGGCCAGTCTCAAGATCCCCTTCTTTGACCATGCCTTCAGTGACCCTCCTACCTCTCTGCCCTCCCTCATCCTAACGCTGCCCTCCCGACCCCCAACTAGGGTTCCGTAAACACTAACTGTTCAGTGCCTTGGGATGTCTCCCGACATGAAAGGCCTCTACAAATGTAATTTTGTTGTTGTTGTTTAAACTAACAGTCAAGGCTGTAACTCCGATGCAGCGCTGGGGGTGCAGTGCATTGCCAGAGGTACCATCCTTCAATGAGATGTTAAACTGAGATCCTATCTAAGTGGATGTTCAAAAAAAGAACTGAGTTTTTTCTTGTGTCCTGTCCAATAATTCCCCAAATAAAATTGCACTGGATTTAACTTTCAGTCTCAGTTAGCATTAGTATTTCTCTAAAGGGTTCTCTCTGAGACATACCATCACTTTTCAAGGCTGAACTGGCCTAGCTTATCTAGAAATTACTCATACCTTGTACCTCTTGGCACTGAGAATCATCCTCATTGCTCTCATCTGTAATGCTGTGTGCATCTGAACCCAATGTTGAATGAACAGTTTAACTTGCAGAATTGAAATGGAACTGTTGTTGAGTGAGTAATTGTGGCATAATGCCTTTATGTTTTAATAGACTGATGCACTGACTGTTTTAATAGACTCTAGCAAATGATGTTGCCCAGTGACATCCTACAACAACAACTTGGATTTATATAGCACTGTCCATGCCGGACGGAGTCTCAGAGAGCTTATCCTGTTTATAAAGGCGGAATTCAATTGACCGTAAGGAAATACCTACGTTGTTTACATTGAGTATCTAAATAACTCAACACTATTGTATTTATGAATTAGATCCCATGAAAAACATCCACCTTAAGAGCTGCTTTTAACACTGCATTAAATTGGAGGCATGTTCACTGTTGGAGGTTATCGCTGGATTATTAGTTAACATGTCTCCATTGTTCCTGAACTCTTGTTATCAGATTGCTCAGCCACAAAACAGCTAAATCATATTACAAAAACAAAGGTTGCTGGGGAAACTCAGTAGGTCAAGCAGCATCCATGGAGAAAGGAAAAAGAGTTAACGTTTCAGTCCTGACGAAGGGTTGTAGACCCAAAACATTGATTCTTTTTCCTTTCTCCATGGATGCTACTTGACCTGCTGAGTTTCCCCAGCAACCTTTGTTTTTGTTTCAGATTCCCAGCATCTGTAGTATTTTGTGTTTTGGCTAAATCATATTGGTTTCTTGGTCCCAGATAATACTAAATGCAAATACAAATCATCTACTAATTTGTTTCACCTCTACCACAATTACTGGCTGCACCAATGAAGTACTGCATGTGGAATGCTGCAACACATTTGAAACACATGAATGGGGGCCCTGGCAAGGGGTGGGGTCATGGCGGAGACTGGCGATACAGTATTTCATGGTGAGGGAAAGCTGAGTGGGTCAAAGTTCAGGTGTAGGGTTTAGAGGACAGTGTTTGAAGACAGTTAAACAAGACACTAAGGTTCCTCAACGGCTCTGTGAGATGGAATGTGCATCCATACAGGTTGATGCTTCAGCGTCAGGATGAATGAGTGTGATGCAGGATTAGTTTCTGATCCCAGATTCTGTCTAGTCTGGGGTAGTTCATTTCCAGACACGGTTAGGATAATAGCAATTATAAAAGCAATAGAATACAATTTACTTTTTTGCAATTTTCACGTTGGGAAGATGTCTCAAAAGGCTTTATACAGCTGATTTGGCACATGAGGTGGTGGGGGAAGGGAACTGAAGAGGCTGGCGAGGGAGGCTTGCCAGATGACTGATACTGTCCAGTCAAAGGGACAAGACAGTGTTTAAAAGTAAGGATGGAAGGTATGAGTTGGAGGCAAACCAAGATGGAGTCAGAGAGTAGGGGCAGAGTGTCTGAATGTTCACCCACCGATGGTGCAGTGGATCGAGTTGAAACAGGTTGCTGAGTGGAGGGGACAACAGATTGTTTGGGATACAGTGCAATAACTTGCACTTAAACCACATTTTTACACTTAAAATGGAGATGATACATTTATAACTACAGACTTTTGACACCACAATGATTAAAATGCAAATGCAAGGATTATTAATATCCAACATGAATATACTTCTTTAAAAAAAAGGAATCTGAATAATCAATCCCTAGGATGGACAAATAGAATTTGGAGTTCAACTTCAGAGTCTCTGAAATTTAAATCTTTTAAGAATTTGCTGAGACGGGGGGAGAAAAATGCCTAGGAGATGGAGTTAACAAAGGAAGTTAAAAATAACATTATAGCCAAATGATATTGAACTAATATCTGTGAATATTAACAAATACAACAGCACCAGCTGCCACGCAATTCCTTTTGTGCAACTAGTGTCCTGAGTCAGTGTGGCAGAAGGTGCTTGGTAAGTTAAAGGCACTCTACACTTAACAGAAGATCAGGTCAGATGGCAGAATGCAGGTTCGGAAGGAGAATGTGGAGGATTTTTGTGGGGCAATTTCTGTTGTTGGAAAGAATCCAATGGATTCAAAATGTGATATTCCTAAACCAAATTATATGAGCCAAACAGGTATGAGTAAAATTGTGTGAGCGAATGTCCTATGAAGAATTGTGTGGCAAAATATTAATATATTGACATATTAGCCATCATCACTTCTATCTTAATAAACCCTCCCTGGACCCATCCCTCCTCAGAAATTAATGCCCCATCTCCAACCTCCCTTACCGTTCTAAGGTCCTGTAATGAGTCGTTGCTTCCCAACTTTGCTCCTTCGTCTCCTGCCACTCCCTTCACAAACTCATATAGCAGAGAAACAGCTTTGCTCAAAATGACAAATGACATTTTATCCATCTGTGATCAGGGCTCCTTCCACCTCCTCCTTGACCTCTCTCCTGCCTTTGATACTGCTGATCAATCTATCCTCCTCTACCACCTCTTCTCTCACCTCAACCTTCTTGGTTCTATCCTTGAGTGGTTCCTCTCACACCATCCCCACTTCATCTCCACAAATGGCTTCTCCTCTAGCCCCCGCACTGTCTTGTGCAGCATTCCTCAGGGCTCTGACCTTGGTCCCCTCTTCAAAATCTTGGCGTAGGCATGGGATCAACGTCCACATATATGCGAATGACACCCATGTGATAAAGGTCCAGAAGGTGTTTTACCCTTTAGTTAGCATTTCTGGCACAATATAACATAGTTTATGGGATTGCAAAGAACAATATACAGTAGGCCCTCATCAAAGGCGGGCTTACGTTCCTGGAAAACAGTGCAATCGGTAACATCGTGTTTGGTAAGCTTAACAAGTAATGGAAAAAGGGGGATTAGGGGAATCCAGTGACGGGCTACCCATCTCAAGCCTCCAGGCACATCTACACCCGACCAATGCAAGGTACGTACTGAGGCGGACTACAGCTGGCTGACCCATTCTCCCCACTCGTCACTCTCCCCACTCTCACTGACTCACTGGAGACAATAAAACAGCACCTTACACTACCACGGCTTGGCTAAATTATTTATTATTACAGTATTATCTCGTTGCTCGCTCCGCTCTCCCTTCTCTCATCGCTCGCTCTGCTCTCCCATTGATTGCTTGGCTCTCCCGTCAATCGCTCCACTCTCCCTTCTCTCATCGCTCGCTTTGCTCTCCCTTCTCCCAATGGTGCATTGCGCGTGGCCAGCGAACTCTCATGTGCGCATGCGTGCGGGGCCAGCCAGCCAAGTTTTACGTGCGTTGCACAAAAAAGTGACACATTTTTTTCTTCGCATATGGTTGAATCGAGAAAGTTGTGATCGATGAGGGCCTACTGTGTATATATATATATATATATTTAGATATGCATTACTGTTGGGAAAATGACTGAATTTCAGAGAAAAAGTGAGCCCAGTATAAACTTGTGTTTTTCACCATGTTGTATGAGTTCAGATGTAAAACAGACAATTGTTATCAGAGGTAAAACATGTGATCTAGAAGATCCTCAAATGATTATGGGGAGAGGGAGTAAGAGAAAAAAGATTATGGGCCTAGAATAAAGTTTAAACCTTTCCCAGTTTCCAAGAAGGGAAATCTGTTTACAGATGATCGAGCTCAACAATTACGCTTACTTTGTACTTTACCTTCCTCTTCGACTGTGCCTTCTGATCCCCTCCTAAGTCTTCCTTCTCTCCTTCCCCTACCCTGACCTTTCCCACCCTGCTCGGGTCCTGACCTGATTGTTCAGCGCTTTGGGCCATCCTCCCGACGTGAAAGGCACTCCATAAATGTAGTTTTGCTGTTGTTGTTGTTTATGGCTGCTTGTGGGACATTGCCATGCACAAATTGGCTAACTTGTCCACCTACGAATACACATTCCAATAAAACAACAGTTTGCATTTATATGGCTCCTTTCACAAGGTGTAGAGTCACGGAGCACTTGAAGCACCATACTGTATTGTACTTAACAGTAAATACTATCAAATGCTTTGATGCATCTTGATGAAGTGATAGCAAGGTTTACATATATTATGTTTGCCACAACAACAACAACAACTACTTTGATTTATATAGCGCCCTCCACGCTGGACGGCGTCTCAGAGTGCTATTACAGTAGCGGATCCCGGGACTGAGCCAGGTGCAGGGCCAGAAAGGTGACCAAAAGCACGGTTGAAGAGAAAGGTCTTCAGCTGTGACCTGAAACTGGGAAGAGAGGGGGCAAGGCGAAAGGAGTGAGGAAGGGAGTTCCAGAGCCTCGGGGTGTAGTGGCTGAAGGCACGGCCGCTGAGGGTGGAGCGGAGAATTCGGGAGGCATGGAGGAGGCCAGACCCAGAGGAGCGAAGGCAGCGGGTGCTGGGTTGGGGGGAGAGGAGATCAGAGAGATAGGTGGGTGCAGAGGAGTGGAGGGATTTGAAAACAAGGGTGAGGATCTTGAAGTCGAACCTCTCTGGCATAGGGAGCCAGTGAAGTCTGGCAAGGACTGGAGTAATGGTGGAGCGAAGCTTGGAGCAGGTGAATTTGTCCACAAATACACACAATCACTCCTCTTTACAATGCATCCTGTGTAGCGCTTTGGGACACTCCCTGATGTGAAAGGTGCTGTGCCAAATGCAAGGATTGTTATTATATGATATAAACATTACAATAATCCTTTCATTTTAGATTGGTGTTGCAAATGGAAACCACTACTTGTACAGCACAAAACTGCAAAGGACAGTTATTTGCATTTCATAAAACTTAAAAATTAAACATAATAAAGTACACAATGAAAGCCTTTCATAAGTTACAAGATCTTGTCTAGCACAATAGACTGGGTTTTCTCCTGTTCCCCTCTTGGTACAGTATTTAAAACACTATTTCTTCCCCTACAAGGTAGTAATTTGAGACAATTAATCTTAACAAAGGAATGAGATATACCTCAATGTGTCAACAAAGAGGAGGAGGGAAAAGGTGTGTGAGGCCACAAGGGATGCAAAGGCAGTAGGGAAGTTGAAAAAGCGACCAGGAAGTAACAAGTGACTGAGCCTGAAGCCTGCTGAGTGTTTGTGTCAAGTGAGGAGATTGCTCTTTTCTTCTATTTGTCAAAACTGGAGAGTAACTTGGCAGAACTGAATTTGGTGAGTGGATATTTCCAGCCAAAGTAGATTTGTGTGTAACGCATGAATGACTAGTTAGAGCTAGAGTCGGGCCTTCCTTTGATTAGATGTACTTACTTTAGATAAGCAGCAGAAGGTGAAGAACCCTGATGATGCTTGCAGCTCTCACCTGCTGTGTCCAAAACCAGACTCAAGATGGCATCAAACCATGGGTGTTTGTAACTGGTGCCCAACTCCTTGCCTCCTGCAAGGCCTCTATTGCTTCTTATTTTTCTGCAGGTTTATTAGACAGGTGTACTAAATCGTGAAGCCATTCCTAAAGGATGGATGAGGTGATATAACCTGAGGCTGATTACCGAAAATAGAACAACAAAATTAATGCCAACTTCTAGACAGACGTTCTGTGGATCATGTAAAAGTTTTATTTTTCTTGTGTTCAAGTGGCAGCCCCTGCAAATTAGATATGAGAAAACTGAATTTTAGAAAGTTATATTTGAAGAGAAATGTAATTAATTTTTACAATATGAGAGTAATTCTTCTAAACCCTTAATTAGCACAATTAGGGGCAAGATTATTCCTACTTTGGTCCTGTTAATCCAACAAACCAATGCACTAACACTGGTCCTAACTGGACAAACAGCAGAAACTTTGCAAAGCAGTGCAAAAGAATGCAGTTTTAGCAAAGACCACAGAATGTGCATTGTCCCCAAGCCTTGGCCTTTGTCTAACACTGCCCAGAATTAGACAAGTATGGTGTGTCCCTTCAGCGAGAGAGTGCACACTCCATTCTAGACACAGGAAAATTTCCATGTGTAGGTGGCATAAACATGTAGAACTCTTATTTGTTTTGTTTACTTTTTAGCGTAATGATGAGTTTCTCCATGTGTTAGACTGTTGGGGTGAGCGCGGGATTTAGATCAGCTTTGGTTCAATAGCTTGCTGATAGTCAATGTAGGCATATACATGAAGAATGGTTAATATTAGTCAGTGTCTTTGGCAGGTAACAACGGGATGAAAACATGACAGTCAAATGGGAGATTGTAACAACAACAGCAACAAAATTACATTTATAGAGCACCTTTTACGTTGGGAGGACTGAAGTAATGGTGAATTGCCAGATGGCAAATGTAGGTTTGGTATGTGGCTTATATCTATTGGGAACTAGATATACTCTGACCAAATGTGTTCCCTGGAATCAGTTTGCACTAGATTCAGTCCCTAGTCCAGGGGTTAAAAGTAGTGTGTTTAAAACCACGGGCCACTCAGTCTTGCAGAGCAATACATGATGGGTAATGAAATGTGGAGTCACAATATGGGAGTAGCATTGCATACAACTAAATAAGTCTCTTGTTTAATGAAATGTGTTTTTATTTTCCTCCCTTTTCAGATTTCTGGAGGTCATAAACTAAAGTCGACCTCTGCAGCATGTATTTTGTAACTGGGTAGCAGAAAAGGCCTGAATGTAAATTGCTGACAGACCCAATGGTCTAGGAACTGGTCTGGTGAACAACATGATTTCATCGACTGCCGTGGGAAAAGAGAATCGACAGGCCCCAAAGTTGTTTGGGGCAGATCCTGAAACTTGCACCATCGTGTTCAAGAACCACTGGGCTCAGGTGAGTCTGTCTTTCTCGCAATGTGAAAAGGTAGGAGATCAGACAACAACACAGCACAACATACAATACCACTACAAAGCAAAACATCCAACACCACAACACAATACAACACCACATCCATCACCACAACACAACAACACATCTAACACTATCACACAGCACCACATCCAACAACACAGACACAGCACCACGCCCAACACTGGTGGTGCTATGTTGTGGTGTTGGATGTGGTATTGTGTTGGATGTTGTCTTGGATGTATTGCTGTGTTGTGGTGCTGTCTTGTGGTGTTGTGTCAGGTGGTTTGTATTGGCGCTGTGCCTCAGGGCCCTTGGTGACAGCAGTGCGACTGACATCACCTGGGTAGGAAAGCGAACAAGGAGGAAGATTGTATTTGAAATTGGTTAGAGCTTTCATTCCCTTCCCACCCCATTTACCACCTCCCAATTAGTACAGAACAAAATGCTCAGAGAGCCCATCCTCTTACTGAATTTTCTTTCAGTTGCGGTTATGCTATTTTTTGTTAAAAGCTGAACTACCTCCTTAAGGACTATGGATCTTTTGTCCCTCTTCTCCCCCCCCCCCCCCCCCCCCCCACAGGTTGTAAATCTCTCTGCTTGAACGCCAGGCAAGAGATGTCACAGGGATCTTTCTGCTCCCAGGGCTCTATCATTGTTGCTTTAACTATATAACTCTGGAGAATACAGGGTAGTTCCTCCTGTTTCTTATTTCCTTCCCTTTTCCTCTCTTTGGGTAATATTCTCTCTGTGCTCGGCTCCTCTCCATATTGGCACAGTTTGGGGTAGGTGGGGGTGAAGCGAATGTTTGGCATGAATGTGCTCTGTGTTTCAATTTAATGTAGCACTACCCTGAGAGGAACCATATATTTTAGACTCACAAGACTCAAATTTGCAGAAAGAATGTGACTTTTCCTTGTCTTCAATGAAAATCATTCACTCCTTTGCACCCATGTGAGAACCTGGATGTTTTTTAAAAAATCTTAAACAAACCCAAATGTAACCACTAGGGAAGTGTGCAAGGTTTGATTCCATACCCAGCTTTGCTCATGACCATTAAATGATCATCTCATGTTGTAGAATTAACATTTAATGCTTAACCCTGATCAGAGTTTTTTGTTGGAGGGCTCAATATGTCTGTGCTTCTCCAATTGCTAAACGCAAATTAGCTGCAAAACATTTTTCCAAATGGCTTGTTCTTACTTTATCAAATAGTGGATGCAATGGTTCCAGCTCTCCAATAATGTAATGAGATGGCCATATAGTGCCTTGTCACTAAGCCCTGCAACCAGAGGACCCGATCTGAATGCTAGTTGTTGTTGCATACCATATGTTCATGTTCCAACCATGCTATAAAAGGATCCATGCTATCCTGCAGCCAGTTATAACAGACCAAATGTAAATACAGTAAAAGCCCATTTATCTGGCACCCGATTAACTGTAACTTCTGTATAACTGACACATTAAAAAAAAGTCTGCATTCAATTAACCGGAATTTATCTGGAAAAATGCATTATTTAAAAACTAAATTTTTTGCATTTTCGACCGAATATCCGGCACGCACTTTAAACAGCATTGGCCAGGTCCCAAGGGTGCCGGATAAACAGGCTTCTACTGTAATTATCTCTCCTTTGAAACCCATTGGTGGCCTTTTCAGTCCTGTATACTCCTATGTTAACACAGGTGAGCATTGTTTCTGAACAGGTGCTGAAGATCTTGGAGAAGCATGATCCACTGAAGAACTCCAGCGCAAAACATGGCCTGATCCCACCAGATGAAGCCAGCGCCGTCCAGAATTATGTGGAGCACATGATCTTCCTGCTGATCGAGGAGCAGACTGAAGATGCTGCCATGGGCCCCATTCTGGAGTTTGTGGTGACGGAAAATGTCATGGAGAAACTTTTCCTGTGGAGCTTGAGGAGGGAGTTCACGGACGACATGAAGATCGAGCAACTGAAGATGTATGAGATGCTGGTCACGCAGTCCCACCAGCCTCTGCTGCACCACAAACCTATCCTCAAGCCCCTCATGATGATGCTGAGCGCCTGTTCAGGGACCACCACTTGTGAAGTGGAGGTGGAACTGGTCCTGCTCCTCAACCAGCTCTGCTCCATCCTGGCCAGGGACATGTCCATCCTCGAGCTGTTTTTCCACACCAGTGAGGACCATGGAGCAGCAAACTTCCTCATCTTCTCCCTGCTGATTCCTTTCATTCACCGAGAGGGAATGGTGGGACAGCAGGCTCGGGATGCATTGCTGTTCATCATGTCCATGTCAGCAGAGACCGATGTGGCGAAACACATTGTGGAACATACTTACTTCTGTCCGGTGAGTGCTGAACTGTTTTCTTTAGTATATTGTAATGTTGGCTCCTCGCAATGAACAACAACATGGTAATTACACAAAGGGTTACGGAAATCTGGAACTCTCACCCCCAAAAGGCTGAGTCAATTTGAATTTTCAAGACTGAGGCCAATAAACGTTTGTTACTTAAGGGTATCGAAGGATAATAATAAATAATAATGATAAGAATAATTATCTTGGGATAATTATTGGACTTGGGATTGAATTTCAGAGAAAGGGGAAAAGCAACCCATGGTCCATAAATCCTTGTATTTTGATATAACGCTTTTCACTTTCAAACATTTTTGAATTATAAATTATATATTAAAAATATTTTAAGCTGTTTGCTCTTTAAAAAATATATTTGTGGTGCTGTGGAGAAATGGTGGGTAAATGGAGTTGAGGTATAGATCAACATCAACAACTTGCATTTATTTAAAGCCCTCCAAGCTGTGGGGAGTCCCAGAGTGCTTAACAATGGTGGAGCCTGATGTCCAGCCAGGGTGAGGGAAAAAGTGATCATAGGCATGGTCAAAGTGGAAGGTCTTAAGGTGCAACCTGAAAGGGGTTAAGATAAGGGATTGAGGGAGGGAGTTCTATAGCTTTGGGGCATGGTGGTTGAAGTCAAGATTGCTGATGGTGGAGCGGGGGATTCGAGGGACAAGGAGAAGGACAGGGCCAGTAGAGCGAAGGCAGTGGGAAGTGCCATGAGAAGAGAGGAGGTTGGAAAGATAGGGGGTGCCAAGGCATTGAGGGATTTAAACACTAGAGAGGATCTTGAAGTCGATCCGCTCTGTGATAGGGAGCCAATGTAGTTTGGCAAGGACTGGGGTAATCACGATGCAAAGTTTAGTGTGGAAGAGAATGTGGGTGGTGGAGTTTTGAATGAGTTGAATTTTGTGAATAGTGGAGGAGGGGAGACTAGCGAGGAGGGTGTTTGAGTAGTCTAGCCGAGGGGTGACGATGGCAAAGACAAGGATATCGGCAGCTTGTAGAGTGAGGTATTGTCGGAGATGGGTAATGTGACGGAGGTGGAAGAAAGTGGTCCCGTTGAGGGACTAGATGTGGGGAAGGAAGGATAAGTGGGGAACGAACCCAACGCTTAAGTTGCGCATGGGTTCAGACAGTTTTAAGGCAGATTGAGTAGATTGAGGAGGTCAAGATGTAATAGAATAGCAGAATAGTCTTGAGCGGCTGAATGGCCTACTTCTGTTTCAATGCTTCTTAAGATAGAGTTTAAAAGTGGGGATGAGGTGTAGGGACTTGAGATTGAATTTCAAAGAAAGGGAAAAAGCAACCCATGGTCCATAATTCCTCATAGGTTTTTAGGCTTAAAACTGTAGTCTTAAAATTCAAGATTGTGCAAAATTTTGAAATTTTTTTAAATTCAGTATTAACTTGGGAGCTCATTTTCCGCAACCTCAAAAGGAGCTGCAGAACCCCGGGTTACAAATTTAGACTAACTGGTCTTACAGTCTAAGATAAGGCAACATTTTTGGCCTCTGATGCATAACACAGGTCAATTGTAGTTTAGACAAATGTAGTTCATCCACTCGAGAAATCACAACTTTAAATACTTATCATCACACAAGAAACAGAATGCTGTACTCTAGGAAGCTACAGAAGGCAGGGAAAGGGCAGGACACAAGGATTTAAAAGATCTGCCAAGATCTACTAACAAACTAATGGAACAGGCTTGATGGATACCTCCTATTCCTGTGTTTCACAAGAGGCCCACAAGACCACTCAATCATGATCAATACTGTGGAAAGGCTTTCTACTGTCTCTCTTTCCCTACCCCACCAACCCCCAAATTTGGTTGTACAATTTTACAATTTTTTTTCTTGTGGAAAATACATGGTGTATAATACCCATGTGATTGTTGGTAGAGGTGTGGTACACTACCCATCTTGAAGGGCGCCATACAAATACAAGTTGTTGTTGTTGTTATTGTTGTGTTCAGTTTCCAGACCATTCAGTTGAAGGCCTCTCTGCCTGAACTTAGGGACGTAATAACAGGGGAATCTATTCAGCCTGTTTTGCCATTTTGCTAGCTCTTGGCAAATCTTTTAATTCTTGTGCCTTACCCTTTAGCAATACCCCTTAATGTAACAACAACAACAAAATTGCACTTATAAAGCGCCTTTCATGTCGGAAGGACGTCCCAAAGCGCTGAACAATCAGGTTGGGACCCGAGCGGGGGAGAGGGTCGGGGTAGCGGGAAGGAGAAGGGGAAGAGTTAGTTGGGAAGCCGAAGGCGTGGTCGAAGAGTAAGGTCTTGAGACCGGCCTTGAAGGATGAAAGGGAGGAAGCAAGGCGGAGGGGTTGCGGTATGGAGTTCCACAGTGTGGGAGCAGAGAGGCTGAAAGGCCGCCATTGGTTGGTCGGGTAGGGCGGTGGACGCAGAGCAGGCCTGAGTCTGCTGAGTGGAGGGGGTGGGCAGGCTGATAGGGAGACAGCGGGTCAGAGAGATAAGCGGGGGCAAGGCCCCGAATGGCCTTGAAGGTGAGGACGAGGATCTTGAATACCTCCATCACCCAAGAATCTGTCTGTCTGATCATAATGGACCATTTAATTCCGATGGCAAATTGCATTGTTTTACAACAAACAACAAGAAAATTACACTTATAGAGTGCCTTTCACGTCGACAGGATATCCCAAGATGCTGAACAGTCAGGACGGGACCCAAACAAGGGAGAGGGGCAGATTGGGTGGGGGGGGGGAGGGGGGCGGGGCCAGGAGAGAGTGAGGGGAGGGGAGAGTTGGGAGGGCAGCAGAAGGCACAGTTTAGCTGCTTAAACTCCCGCAATCTCCCTTTTTACACACTCGGTTGTCCCCAAGCCTTGGCTGTCCAGAATTAAGGTACTCATTCCATTTCAGACACAGGGAAATTTCCAGGTGAAGGTGGCATCCATATGTGAAACTCTCAGTAGTCTGGTATGGAACCTCTCAAATTTGATGACGGATTCCCCCATCTGTCAAACACCACCTCACCAAAAAAAATCCAATTCTCCCACTTTTCTCTGTACCCCTTAATAACCTCACCTCCCAGATATCTGTTGATTTTCACATTCCATTTTTTTAATGGAAATAAATCTTTTTCAATCTCACTTCTAACCAACCTAGCTCTAATTGTGCATTGTTAGAACTTGCACATTGTGGGTGAATATTAAAATGTTTCAAATTGGCTCCAAGGAAGGAAGAAAAAGACTGTAGGCTGGTCAAAGCGGAAGGTCTTACGGTGCAACCTGAAAGACAGACATCTTCAAAACTGAGCATGGAGCATTGCTCTCTGTTCTCACACTGTCACTGGCTTACGGCGTCAGTAAATACGGTAGCATGATGATCTTACTTACATGATGATTTGCTAAGAATATAAACCTCTGTTCAAAACTGCATCACAGTAGTGTTTAAAAAAAACACTGAAAAGCTAGCAGTTCCTCAGAGTTGTAATAAATGACATTAATATTGCAGTAATAACAGATTTAATGCACTGTAACTGTATCAAATGGGTCTTGTTTTGTGAATTCACAATCGACCTATTTACATGGGTTTATTGAGCAGCTGTGACGTTCATCAGTACAAGTGCTTGCCTTTCTGACCGGCTTTAATCCCAACCGCCACAGTTAGGATTAATGATCATGCTTTTATCCATTAAAGAAACTGCATGCTGGTTTACACATTAATTCTCCTGCGTCCTGCAGTGCATGGCAAACATCTAGCAAGCTCTGGTAACTTACACTTGTCTGACCTCTACCGGGTGCCTGGCGCTCTCGTTCTGTACCTCTACAGGCTACTGAACACTTGAAAGTGGGAGCGTAAAACCAAAGATATTTCTTAAATTATGGAAGTTTACAGTGCAGAAGGAGCCCTTTTGGATCATCAAGTAGGCTCTGAGAGCTGTTCACCTAAACTATGTGACCCTCTGTGTACTATAGTAAGACTCTTGAGTATATTTATGATAAGAGGGTGGGGATACGTAGACCAAAATCTGATGTTCACAAATAACGCTTCAGTGGTAACTGGAAATGCATCACACAGATCTGCATGAAGTCCACTGGGAACAAGATTGCATTGAAGTGGAGTTCCTGCATGATATACTTCCAGCAAAAATCTCTATTCGCTACTCAGAGATGCTGTTTGTAAAGCTGTTTCCACATTTCAATTTGTAGGTCGCACTTCAATTTCAAACAAAATGTTATTCTGAATTGGGTAAATACGGTAATAAATAGTCGCAACTGCTGTATTTCTGTCTTGGTGGTAATGGAATCTGATACTTTATGTTGCCAAACAAGGCAAGGCTAGAGGGGTTTAAAATATTTGGAAAACCTAATGACAACAGTAGTTTATTGTTAGTTTATTTCTGATCTTCAGTTATCAGTTGTTCATCCACCCCGCCTAATACTGTCCCATTCAGGAAGCATATCAGTTTTTCATTGTTAGAGCAAAGTGCACTACTTCACATTATGACACATTAAACTCCATCTGACATATTTCAGCCCATTCTTAGCCTATCTATATCCTATAATGCAACTTTTTTGCTTCCCTCCTCACCACCTGTTTTGCCTCCTAGCTTAATATCATTTGTGAACTTGTATATACAGTACAGCACTATATACTTTGAACCAGGTTATTCCATATACTTTGTGTATATATATATATAATATATATATTGTATATAAATATAACAGCTTGTGACCTCAGTACTGATTCTTGGGGAACCCACTTGTGACTGCCAATAAGAGATTGTGTAATTTACCAAAACTGCCTGCTTTCTGCCTCCCAAACAATTTTCTGTCCATGTCAGGTTTCCTCCAATTCCATGTGGCATGATTTGATAATAACAATAATAATCTTTGCATTTGCTATAGCATCATCACATAACTGAGACATCTCACAAAGTGTTTCACAGGATTTACACGAGTGACTGTGTGTTTGTAGACAAATGCGGCAATACAATTGTGTACAGTGATGTCCCACAAACAGTCATGAAATGAGTGACCAATTTATTTGGGGGATTGTTGGCCAGGACACTGGAAGAATTTCCCTTCTTTTTTAAAATAATGCCACGGGATCTTTAACGGGATGTCGGTTTAACATCTCATCCAATGGATAGCATCTCTAACCTCTCTTTCCACCCCACCCCACCTGCCACCCTCTCCAAGTGCTGTTTTGAGTGTAGGAAAAGCAATCCGCCAATTGACTAACAACCTGGTTTATACCTGAGGTGTGTGGAGTAAGGAAATCTGCCCAATGTTTTGCCCTGCCGGGAAATCAAACCCAAGTCATCTCACTTGCGAAGCGAGTGCTCTAACAGCTATGCTACAGGACATTGTCAGAAGGTGCTTGCCCCAAACCACCCTTTGTTGATATAGCTGCCACACATACACGGCTGCAACAGTTTCCTTTCTCTACCTTTGAGAACTGTAGGGCTAGAATTCAGTTATGTCACACATTTAAAAGTTAAAAAAAACGCTCTGCATTGCAAATCTGCTCTGAAGAGCACAAGAAACAGGTGCAGGATAAACTTGGATTCTTTCCATTATCATACAAAGAATCCTTCAATCTCGCAATGAAACATTGCTTTGATTCTTTTCATCTAGAAAATGGTTTCAGTGTGTTTTTACCCACATTCCGGTCTGTATTGCAGCTCATATTGTGCAGGAATATGTCTAATTCAGAGAAAATGGGGGCAATATAGAGAGGTGGATTGATCCATGTTCATGTGGATTACCGCATTCTTTAGCATAGTGCCTTTCTGTGGATTTGCAATCTTCCAAGGTGGCCCTTCCAAGGTGTAAATGAGTTCTTCTTTTTACTGCAAACCACATGTGTTGTTGAGATGTTATTAATTGGAAAAGGAGAGAGATTTACCAGAACACCTGCACACCATGTCTGTGGTATTTTGCTCTGGGAGTAATTAATTTGCAGAGACCAGTTACTGAATATCTGCTCAATCTCTGAAGAAGTTCAGGGAATCTGGTTTATTAATGACTTAGCAGATTGTGTATCTCTTGCAGTGCCAGACATTTCACCACAATTTTTAGTATAGAAAGTGATTAGCTTCAAGTGAAGTGTAAAATCCTCAGGTTTCCTCCTCCATGTTAGACCTTCAGGTTCACTTCAATGTAAGGTCTGATGCAAACTTTCGCCACAGAGGCGAAATACAAGGCACACAATCAGTGCCTCACCAAAGCTCCACTTCATTTGATTTTCAATCTACTCCCTCACCTCCTCTCCCTACAGGGAGACATCACAGGTGTAGTTCAGATTGGAAACTGAGGATCGTGGGATGAACCTTTCATTGTGCCTTCTCAATAACAAATTGCATTTATATAGTACCCGTCACGTGAGATAGCATCCCAGAGCGTTTACATTTTCCACGTCTTTAAATTGAGATCCAACCCCGCAAAGGATTTCAAAACCATCCACCTACAAATACACGGTCATTAAACTCTACAAGCAAATCCCAGGCTAGGCTTAAAAGCTCTGCCACGATCTAATAAACTAATGGAAAAACTTTATGGACTGAATGGCCTGCCTCCTCCTCCTACACCAGTGTTCAGATGAACTAATGATACTTGATCTCGCTTCCCTTGTAGTGGAAGTTTCTGTTTGTCAGATGTTTCTTCTTGTGTTGTGATGATATTGTTATCTGACTGCCAGGTGCTCGCAACTGGACTGAGTGGTCTCTACTCCTCACTGCCGACCAAACTGGATGTGAAGTCTGAGGAGTGGCATTATGTGCAGCGGGAAGACTGGATCCAGGTTCCAGCTCTTGTGCAGTTTATGAACTCCCTGGAATTCTGCAATGCAGTAATACAGGTAATTGCAGCATCGTTCACAGTCACATATACACTCAGCCATCTGTGTGCACTCAACATTTGTATGTTGGGCAAAAATACACTTGGCTTTTCAAAAAGAATAGTGATTTTTTTTTCTCTCCCCTTCCAAAGACTATATCAGGACAAGAACTTGAATAGTGAATGCTGCATCCTGTTCAGCACTGAATCCATCTCGTTGAAAGAACCTAAAGCCAGACCGAAAGCAAGTCTCTTATAGCCTTGTGGATCAACGAAAATGAGTTGCCACAATCTTGACATAACTAACCACATAAACTTGCCCATAACTAAATTGCTAATTGCCACTACATTACTGCCTTCATTCATTAGTGGCTGATTTGGGAAATGCGATGTCCCTGTGAGGCAATGGAAATTGATCTTCTGAGGTTTGAGAAAAGCCACATTGAGGGTTATTTTCTGCTGGTCAATAAATTTGCTGTCCTTGGGAGCTTGTGCTTGCCATGCATTTTCCTTTTCTCCATTGTAAACTCACGCCGACAAGCCTGGTAAATTTATGTTGTCGGCTGGTAATTTTACTAAGCAGAGAAAATTCTGTCAGAGCAAACTAGAGAGCTTTACGTTGTGCTGGGCTCTGCTTTTCCTGATTGGGAAATGCTGGAACTGACTGAGTATAAAAAGTGTGATAATGTTCAGTTTCTCCAGCATTCGTACCATTCCATTGTGGAACATAAAATGGTTTTATTAAACAATGTGCAGTTTTAGCATTCTCCAGTGCTTTGGTTCATAAAATATCTGCCTGGTATCAAGCTGAGCCAAATCCACCTACACTTGTAGATTGTGCAAATTGTGTCAATTTTTAAATTCATTCTTAATTTGGTCACTGGTTATTTTTAAGAACTACTGGAAACTGGCTGCTAAATTGGGACTGAATTTTTGCACAACTCTTGAGTTATCTTGGGAGTCCTATAGCTCAGTGGTTAGAGCATTCGCCTCGCATGCGAGAGACCTGAGTTTGATTCCAGGCAGGGCGAAACAATGGGCAAGTTTCCTTACTCCACACGCCTGATAATAATCCCTCGAGAGAAAAAAATAATTAATTGGTCATTTCAATCCATGACTATTTGTGGGACACTGCTGTGCGCAATTGGCTGCTGCGTTTCACCCACAGTATATTCTATGAAGTGCTTTGAGACGTCTAGAAGATGTGAAAAGCGCTATATCAAATGCAAGGATTATTATTATTATTATTATTATTATCTTAGATTTCAAGACATAGGTCCCTTACCTCCATTACCCAGCATCTAAATCCACACTTTCCACCAAAGGGCACTGGATAGTCATCAGGTACTGGAACTCTGGCTGTTTCTCCTCAGAAACAAGGGTAAATATTCATTCACAAATACTCAGTCACTTCACTCCACAGAAAATCCTATCAACATTTTGGGATGCCTTCCTGACGTGAAAGCAATATTAATATAAGTTTGAACAAGGGTAGGATGAATGAGTCTTGGCTGAGTTTGGCTAATTCAGTCTGAAAGTCCCAAATACCAATGTCCCGAATGTCCTTTGATGAAATGCTAGACATTTTTAACCTTGCGTGCGTTCAATTAACCCATTTTAAGATATCGGCATTGGTATTGGTGGTGATTTCCAATTACATAATTGTGTGTGAATTACTGAAGTGATTATGTACACAGTGAAATGGAGCTAGCCATTGTGATTTAAACTTCCTAAATTGGTGTACAAGTGAAATGAGATCTTACCAGCAGAGCTCTAATCCACAAACTAAATCCACTGAAATTGCTGTGTAAAAGTCAGTTCTGAGATCAATGCTGTCGGTTACTTTGAGGCTTTCTGGTTATAATAATAATCCTTGATTTGGTACAAGCTTATCACGTCATTGAGATGTCTCAATGTGCTTGAAAGGTCTTCTTGTACAGTGACTGTGTTTTGTAGGTGAATTTTGCAACCAATGTGCACACAGCAATGTCCCACAAACAGCCACGATAACAAGTTTGTTATCAGGAGCCTGGTTTCTTACCCTGGTTTATCACACTCAATATACCGCCATCTTTTTAAAAAAATTAAACAGGAACTGAGATTTAAATTCCCAGGTGCCACAGTGGAGCTATAAACTTTTTTTTTCAATGTTGTAATTTTTTTTATGGCAACTATTTGGCAAAAAAGTGTGAAATCTGGCCTTTTTCCACATTTGCAGCCTAAAGCTGCTCCCATTCCACGATTAGAGACAGTGAACTCATTCTGGGGCCTAATTTGTGATAATGATAACAATAGAAATAACAATAATAATATAATCCTTATATTTAGGATGGTACTTTTCACATTGGGACGAGATCCCGTGTTTCACAGGATATACTGTAAATTGCAGTGACTGTGTTTATGTGGGTGTACATGATCATACTTGTAAGAGAGGTGGAAAGCCATTTGAGTCTCTTTAGGAGGCCCAGTGGTCAGGTTAGAGTTGACAATGATGATAAAGTGCCAAACAAAGGCTTGCCAAGGGGAGCAAAGGGCCATTTCCTCACAGCAAGCCATTCAGCATTCTCCCTACAGCTAGCCATTTTGCCATCCAGTCTTTTCTCCCATTTATTCCTGGCTTTTGTGAGTCACTTTACTTCTATCCAACCGAGAAGATCCAGGTTAACACTTCCGATCATTGTGCATGTTGCAAACTGAGCCTTTCTGTACGTATCACTTGGTTGTGATGTATTTTCAGTCATCTTGTGTCTAACTCTCCTTCAGGTGGCTCATCCCATGATCCGCAATCAGCTTGTGAGCTACATCTACAATGGATTCCTTGTGCCTGTCATGGCTCCTGCACTTCATAAGGTCAGTGGGTTGTTTACTGCAGCACTTTAAGTCACATTTAGAACTGGTACAATATTCTGGGTGATGAACCATTCACTGAGATCCATAAGTGCAATTTTTGGGGGAAGATTGAAGCGCCTTGGACTGTTAGATATTTAAACCCATTCTCGGTGGAAGATGTGAATAATAATGCTTCCTACTCCATGCTAACAATGCAGCAGCTTCTGTGCCCTGCTAGACATAATTGGGAGCTACCTGTCTACTGCAGACATGAATTATATATTTGAGCAGGCGATAGTCTTCATACCATGAAGTGACATCAAAATAGTAATGATAATCCCTCAAAAAAAAAAAAATTGGTCATTTCAATCCACAACTGTTTGTGGGACACTGCTCTACGCAATTGAAAGGTGCTGTATCACATTCAAGGATTATTAATATTATTATTTGTGTTGGGGCTTGGGCTCACAGTCAAACTGACACTTGCATTTTTTGAAAGAAACAAAACATGCTAAAATAAAGAAAAACTCAGAGAGGGTGAAGGATCAGAAGTAATAAAGTTATTCATATTTAGATTTTCAGATATTTTCCAGATAATGCAAATATGAAACATTTCTATCAATGGTGTTTTGGACTGCTCAGTAACTCCCTATGAGTGGATGTAGTCTTTACGTTGAATAATATAGAATAACGCTGCAAGGAATCTGGTGTGCACAATTGGCTGCCATGTTTCTCCCACATAATACATAACACATTTTGCCCACATACAGTTAATTCACATTACAGTATGTTCTTAGTATATTCTGTGAAGCGCTTTGAGACGTCTAGAAGACATGAAAAATGCAATATCAAATGTAAAGATTATTATTAGTAAACAGCCTATTCAATATGTCTGTATTGATGTTCGTACTCCAAACCAGCCTCCATCCTTCCCTATTTCTCTCCTTGATGATAATAATCTTTCCATTCGCTATGACACCTTTCATACCAGAAGAACATCTCAAAGTCCTTTACAGGACTTTCTGTAATACGTAATGACTATGTAATTTGTCTATTTGTCTATACCCCTATATTGCCTTCTCCTTCAAGTCAGCATCACATTTCCTTTCAAATATGTTGATAGTTGAAGAGCATTTTAAATAAGATAATATTTTCAAGGTTATTCTGAGGACACTGTGCAATAGAGTTTCCTTGGGCAACGCATTTTGGACCTTTTGTATCGTGTATCAATTGCAGATTGGAATTGATGGAACATAATTTCCCCAGATATCTAAAGATAAAACTTTGTTAAGAGCTACAGTACTAAATCATGGGTTAGTGGCACTCAGGCACTCGCACTGAGGCGAGGGGTTAGGCTGCCCTTCAGAGGAACGCTGCAGGTACTGCGCTTTTGTCTCCCAGCTGCCGACGTGACTTACTGTTTGTTTCAGATGACGGTGGAAGAAGTCATGACTACAACCGCATACTTAGATCTGTTCCTACGCAGTATCTCAGAGCCAGCGCTGCTGCAGACATTCCTCAGCTTCATCCTACTACACAAGCACGAGAATGTCCAGCTCCTGGACACCCTCGTCTGCCGCATTAACACTCCATTTCGGGTGAGAATCTTGCTACTTCAATCCACAACATATTCTGTGAAGCGCTTTGAGACGTCTTAAAGACATGTTGAGGTGCTATATTAAATGCAAGGATTATGTAGAATCCCTTAGTTCAGTGGTTAGAGCACTCGCCTTGCGAGTGAGGAACCTGGGGTCCATTTCAGGCAGGGAGAATCTCGGGCAAGTATCCTTACTCCACATGCCTGATATTTAATCCCTCACAAAAGAAAAACAATAATAAATTGGTCCTTTCAATCCATGACTGTTTGTGAAACACTGCTGTGTGCAATTGGCTGATGCATTTCACCCACAAATATAAAGTCAATTCACTTCACGGTATATTCTGTGAAGCACTTTGAGGTGAGTACCTCCTTATACTGCCAGAGACCCATTGTTCAGCCCATCAGATCACGCAGGTGCTTTTCTCCACACTAGCCACCTAATCAGATCCTATGCCCCTCCTCACTGTCTTTGACATTTCTGTTTTGCAAGCATCTAACTGATTCCCTTTTAAAAGTAATTTGTGGACTTTTAGAACTGAATTGCATACAAACCTGTACCTTGTAGAAAATCCTGCACTCACTAACTCGAATGCAAATCGGAGATTGAGGGAAAACTAAACTTCCTCTTTTGGTCGGTTAATGTTGGGCAGTATGAGAAAGTACCTTGTTTCTGCTGTCAACTAATAACAGCTGGGGGAGATTGTGAATGTTACGGTAAGCTTCTGTGTGTTCAGGCTGGGAGGCTGTAGGAGAGGACAAATCTGTTGGGATTCATATTACTGAACTGCATACAGTAATTCCTGCTAGTAAATACATAGGTGGGTGACCATCCTAACCAGATATATCTAAAACATGCCCTGACTCCCTGTGGTCTCCTCAATTCCATTATCTCCAGATGATTGAAACGTCTGTTGCCCAGTTCCTTACCTGCACCAAACTCTGCGGGTTCTAACAAGCCAGTGCTTGCCGGGCATCCCTATCTCCCAACAAATCAATTTCAGGGTCCTCGCCCTCACCTGCAAATCCCCCCAATCCCTAACAAATCCCTATCTCTCTGATCATCTTCTGTCCCACCATTCATCTTGTCCCTGCTTCTTGGCTAACTCAGGCTTTCTGCATGACCTCCTCCTCCATCAGTGACCAAGCCTCCAGTCACTATGCCATTAACCTTTGATACTCCCTCCTTCTACCCCTGGTTTGGATGCACTGATGTAAATGTGCACCCATCACAGCATTGGTGTGGCTCCGCTGCTTCTGCTCAGCTGGCTCCGTCTTCCTCCATTTGTCCCTGGTCCCCTCTGATCCACCGTCGGTGGCCGTGCTTTCAGTCACTATGCCCCCAAACTCTGGAACTCAATCTCTCCATCTTTCTCCCCCCCCCTCCCCACTCTCAAATCCCACCTAAATACAGTAAAAGCCCGTTTATCCGTGACCCAATCAACCGTAACTTCCGTATAACCGGCACCTCAAAAAAAACAGTCCCCATTCGATTAACAGGAATTTATCTGGCACAATGTATTATTTAATTTAATTATTTATTAAGTATGTTTTCGGCCAAATATCCGGCACGCACTTTAACCGGCATTAGCCAGGTCCCGAGGGTGCTGGATAAATGGGCTTTTACTGTACCTTTCTTTTTGATCGTACTTATGGTCAACTCCCCCCTCCCTTTCGCCCTGGCTCGGGGTCAGATTCTGCCATGATTAAGCGCTCTGGGATGCTTCCCCATCTTGGCTAAATAATTTGCGATGTCCTAAATGCAAGTTGTTGTTGTGGTCTAAAATTCACAGACCTAACCCTCACACTGGACAACCAATCCTCTGAATTGAACAGTCACTTAACTGGGTTGTTCAGAGTGTGATTGCACTGTCTATGAAGTGATTGGGATGGCAATAAAATCAATTTGTCCAGATGTAACGAGCTTGTGCATTTACTTACACTGTAAATGTGACTCTCAGGTGCCCCAGAAACCCGTACCTGCTAGTTTGGTGAGTGTTGGTCTGTACAGGAGCCACTGAACTCTAGTTTAGAGAAGTTTTGAGTATTTCCGCTGATCACAAATTGATTGTTTTTTAATTCCTCTGACAGTTGTGTGTTGTATCTTTGGCCCTGTTCAGAACTCTAATCGGCCTGAACTGTGAGGATGTAATGCTGCAGTTGGTACTGAGGTAAGTACGAGGAGTGTTGATCATGTAACAGTGTTTGGTAGTGAAACGGTTGTGGCTTTTCTGAATGATTTTGCACAGATATATTGATACCTAAACGGGAAAGAGTGATGAAAGGTCCACAGACCCTTCAAGTTTGCCCTTGGGAGAATCTGTCATTTCTCTCTTCTAATTCCCCGCTCCCACAATATAATACATCCCTCAACTACACATCTCTCCAAGCGTTTACATATTCTGACAAAATGAAACGCTGTATTTCTTCCAGACATCATTTCCCTTGCTTCATGTTTTGTGGGCGAAACTTTCCGTTGCAAATTCTCTTTCCCTTTGCGTGTGATTTCTGCTCTGTATTTTCATATTGGTGGTTTCTTAAACATGCCCACAAACCTGAGGGGAAAAAAAAATTAGGGGTAAAGAAGAGGAGAGAGATGAACCAGCTCATGTACAAGTACAGGTATCCCGCTCCAACCGCGGCCTCGCCAATCACGAAACTCATGCATCCACGGTTTGCTAAATGCGACAACCCTCGCAAACCACATTTTGCATTTTGCACATCTGCGATTTAAATCCGCAGGTTTAAATTTTCAAGTTTCACTCCTCCAAACAAGGGACCGCATTCATCTGCGTATTGGTGTCTATTCATCCGCTCCGCGTTTCCCGCCTATCAACATCTTTACTACCCCACGTGGTCTAGCTGCACTCATGAATCTATAGGTACTGTGTGTGTGCGAACAGCTAGAGTATAGCATTAGGACCCAGTTTACAATGTTGCAATCAACTAGCGACAACACTTCTCTCTTAGTATTAAGGTAAATACGGTAACATGCATTTATTGTCGCTTCTCCGCAGCCCAGCTAGTAAGTTTGGGAGCATTGCCTTCCCCCCACCCCCTCCTTCCCCCACCCCCCTTCTCTCTCTCACCTCTCTATTTCACCTTTTTCCCTTTTCTTCCCCCCAGTCCCCCTCCTCTCCCAACCCCCTTCTCTCTCTCTCTGACTCACCTTCTCCAGCACCCCCAGCCCTCCGTGTCACTCCATGTCATACCCCAGCCCTCCGTGTCACCTCCCCCCAGCCCTCTGTGTCACCCCCCACCCAGCCCTCTGTGTCACCCCCCACCCAGCCCTCTATGTCACCTCCCCCCAGCCCTCCGTGTCACCTCCCCCCAGCCCTCTGTGTCACCCCCCACCCAGCCCTCTGTGTCACCTCCCCCCCAGCCCTCTGTGGCATCACCCCAGCCCTCTGTGTCACCCCCCACTCAGCCCTCTGTGTCACCCCCCACCCAGCCCTCAGTGTTACCCCCCCAGCCCTCCGTGTCTCTCTCTCTCTCTCTAGCGGATTGCTCCAGATCCTGGCAGCCGATGTACCCAAAGTTACTCCCCCTATCCCCATGTATGTTATAACTGTATGTGTTTTTTTTGTGTTTAGTTTTACTAAATGCAAACTTACTCCTCGTATCCCCGTGTTTCCCATACGGCCTTTCGATTTTCCAACCGCAATTTTTCCAACCAAGAAGGTTTACAGGAACGTATCCCCCGCGGTTGGGGAGGGATACCTGTATTACATGTTCCCCAGGCTTCAGAGTTACTTCACTGCAGATTTTCTCAGGTCAACTAATTCTAGGGCTTGGCTGTTCCAGGTACCTAATACCATGCAATCATATGATGCTGAGCCAGAGGAGGGCAGTGAGGGAAAGAGACTGTTACTCTGTGTCTGCTGCCAAGCTGCTATCCTTGACACCATCCTGCTGTGATCCTGGCATCTGTCTGGCCCAGAGAGGACAGGGCAGCCAATACCAACTGTGGTCAAAATCCCTAAATCCATCTAACACTGACACTGCAGGTATGATTCTTACAATATCAGTAATAATCCTTATATTTGCTAGAGTGCCTTTTGGGGGTGAAGCGGAGGATTGTGGGATCGAGTTTCAGAGGGTGGGGGCAGAATGGCTGAAGCCCTGCTCACCAATGGTGGGGCAGGCGAGCCAAGGGAGGTGAAGCAGGCTGGAGCCTGTTGAGCAGAGGGAGCGGGCAGGTTGGTAGGGAGTTAGAAGGTTGCTGAGGTAGCGAGGCCAATGAAGGGTTTGAAAGTGAGCACCAGGATCTTGAATTGTATCCTCTGTGTGATGGGAAGCTAGCGGAGTCCTGTAACTTAGTGGTTAGGACACTCGCCTTACAAGCGTGAGACCTGTGTTTCGAATCCAGGCAGGTCAGGGCGAAACCTCAGGTAAGTTTCCTTACTCCACATGCCTAATAATAATCTGTCCAATAAAAACAATAACAAATTGGTCATTTCAATCCACGATTGTTTGTGGGTCACTGCTGTGCGCAATTGGCTGTCGCATTTCGCCCACAAATACAGTCAATTTACAGTATATTTTGTGAAGAGTTTTGAGACGTCTAGAAAGAGTCAAAAGCGCTATGTCAAATGCAAAGATTATTATTTATTATTATAACGTTGATGTTTATTATGGTGATATGGTCATAGATTTTAGAGTAGAAGAGGACACAGGCTGCAGAGTTCTGGATGATCTGCAGCCTGTGGAGAGAAGAGTTGGGGAGGCTGACAAGCACGGTCTTGATCCCAGGGATTGAGGAGTTAAGGGAGATAAAGCGATGATCAGGCATGGCTTTGTCAGTGCTAGTGAGGTCTGAGACAGTGAGGCCCCGATGAGGCCCACCTCTTTTTCATTCTTCAGATGTGCAAGAGTTGTCAAAACGTTTAAAATAGGACCAAAAGTGGTTCTGAGTTCATGACACAGACCACGTATCATACCATACCAAGTCTTTGAACTGAACTTGGAGGGTAATGTGTGTGTGTGTTGGATGGGTGGGAGGGGAATGGGGGTTGTAACACCTACCAACCTGCCCACTCCCTTTGCTTGGCTGCTTCATGCCCCTGTTTCGCCCATTAGCAGGCGGGCCTTCAGACACTGCCCCCACCCTTTGGAATTCCATGCCACACTCGCTCAGTCTCGCCCCTCCTCCCTTGCCTCCTTCAAGATCCATCTCAAGACCCTCCTCTTCGATGGTGCCTTCGGTCACCCTCCTTCCCCCCCCCCCCACCACCACCCACGGTTCTCCACCCTCCCTGATCCTGACCCCCAGCTTGGGTCCAAAACACTGATTGTGCTGCACCTCCTGACATGAAAGATGCTACACAAATGTAATTTTATTGTTGTCTTGTTGCATTGGCAATCTCTGCAGCTGTTTGCAAGGCGGCGTGAGAGAGCCGCACAAGTTGCCAGTTTGTCTCACTAGTTTTTACTGCTCTCCCTGTCGGCACAACCTTTGCTTTGTACCCTCCTCTGCAGCTCACCCTGAGCCACTGAATGTTTAGAAATCCAGGATGTGATTATATTACTATAATTTTGCAATGGTTTGGGACTGTGACAAAACTTCTGAGGGCAAACTACACAATAGGCGTCTAAAATGCGTGTGTTTTTCTCAGTGGGATAACTTAGTTAGGAATCTGAATTGTGCAAGTGGAATTTCCTTCCAAAGCACCAGCCCCGCGGGTCCTCAGCTTGGACACAAACTACCTCCAGAGCAGAGATCCTGTGGGTCAATGTGAATTCCTTACTGAGGAATGTCATTCCAGAAATACGGAAGTTTAGAAAACTTCCACAGGATGATTCAATATAAAGGACAGAGATTGAGAAATACTACTCGAGTGCATCACCTAATGGTCAGCTCAGGAATAGTGGAACACTGTGAGCCAGACTGCCTGTTCATCACCATAGCAAATGGAGCGTGTGTGGCCCTGGGAGACCCAACTGAAGGAAGAGAGAATCTGATCTAGAATACATTAGAATATACAGCACAGAAACAGACCATTCCGTCCAGCTGGTCTATGCCGGCGTTTATGCTCCACATGAGCCTCCTCCTGCCCTTCCTCAACTAAGCTTACGAGCATAATCTTCCATTCCTTTCTCCCTCATCAACAAGAACAATAAAATTACATTTGTATAGCACCTTTCACGTAGTGAGGACGTCCCAAGGTGCTGAACAGTCAATGCTTCAGACCCGAGCTGGGGTCGGGATCGGGGAGGGTGGAGGGAAAGGAGTAGATTTGGGGTGACCAATGAGACCGTCGAAGAGGAGGATCTTGAGGTGGGATTTGGAGGCTAGGGAGGGGGCTAGGCGGAGGGACTGCGGGATCGAATTCCAGATGTTAGTGGCAGAAGGCTCGCCCGCTGATGGTGGGTCTAGTGGGTTGGGGGACATAGAGCCTGCTGAGCAGAGGGAGCGGCCGGGTTGGTAGCAGGTCACAGATGTAGGGTGGGGTGAGGCCATGGAGGGCTTTAAAGGTGAGGACCAGGATCTTGAATTGAATCCTCTGGGTGATGGGGAACCAGTGAAGTCAGGCGAGAATGGGGGAGATGGGGTAGCAGAGCTTGGAACGGCAGAGGACACAGCCCGCAGAGTTCTGGATGATCTACAGCTTATGGAGGGAGGCATTGTGAAGGCCGACAAGCAAGGCGGTAAGATAGGTGAGCCTGGATGTGATGAGGACTTGGTGGAGGCAAGGGCGGAATTGTAGGTCTTAGTGTGATCCAGCCAAATTTGCCGACGGACTGTTAATTTGGATTTGGCCCAGGCGCGTTCGGCGGTTCGCACTTGTGCCTTGAGAGATCGGTGATGGCTGGTGTACCAGGGGGATTTACGAGAGTAAGAGGCGGTTTGGGAGGTGAGAGTGGCGAGGGAATTGAGGATGGAGGAGAGGTATTTGTGGAGAAAAGAGAGCAAAGAGTACCTATGTATCCATCTAGTTTCCCTTATATACATCTTTGCTCATTGCCTCAACAACGTCCTGTGGTAATAAGTTCCAAATCCATAAAGTTTATTGTGAAACAAGAATAATGTTGCATTTAGCAGAATAAATTGCAATCCGTACTCTATTATTAACATGAAGCCTTTATGTGCCAGCCTATGGCAGTGTTGGTAGCATATTCACTTTTGAGTCACAAGATTGTGAGTTCAGGCACCACATCGGGACTTGGATTCACGTTGTCTAAGCTAACACTGCAATGCAGCGCTGGGGTGGATTGTTGCGATGTCGGAGGTGATGTCCTTCTGTTGAGTCCCATCTTGAACGTCCTATTCAGGTGGATGTTTAAGATCCCATGCCACTATTTGAAAGAGAAGGGGTTTCTCCCAGTGTCCTGGCCAACAATGCCCCAAATTTCAGTGGTTACTCACTCCATGGCTGCTTGTGGGACATTGCTGTATGCGTCCTGTTACTGCAACCCGTTACTGTGTTTCACTCCCAATATACACAGTCAATCCACTTTTTAAAGCACTTTGAGGCACCTGTATGATCTGATCAGATATCAAAGGCAAGGATTGTTATTGATTATTGTTATTTCCCGCAGACTGTGAGAAACAACTTGCGTACACAGAAAACACAGCAAACTGGCAGGACGTCAGTTACCTGCAGTACCTGTGGGAGGCCCGGGACAACATTACCACTTGTTTGAAGAGCTGCAGAGTCTGGTCTGCACCTTATGACGGTGAAAATCCAGAGGCTGAGACCACTGCCCCAGCACTGCTGGCGGACACCAGCAAACCAGTCGCTCAAGTCCCCAACAGACCCCAGCATAAAGCAGGGTCTAGGAGGCACCACCTTAAGGTCAAGTCCGCGACGCAGAAGATGCAGCTGGACCTGGAATGGGACAACAGCTATGACACCGGAATGTCTCCAGACTCCAACAATGATCCGCTGCAGCCTTTTCTGTTCCAGACGACCGGGTGTGACGTAAAATCTACAGACCCCCCCAGGCACATACAGGAGATGAGGAAAAACGCCATCATGTTGGTTAAAGGGTCCTACATCGAGGAGTCGGAGTTCCAGGATGACATCATGGTTTACAGGCTCTGTGCGGATAAAGATGCTCAGGAACGGGTTGAGTCGAATCCTCAAAAAGTCAAACCTTTATCTGCCATAGGAAGCACAGGCCAGAAGGTGCCTGTTACCAATGGGCCTGTCAACAGGACAGTGCAGTGTGCCTCAGGCAGCGTTACCTTGGGGGAACATCTCACAGCAGGTGGCTGCTCTGAACAGGACACAAAGACAGAGCAGTCAGGGCTGAGAGGACAAAAAGCGGAGGAAACCCAGCAACGGTCTATGTCCAGTATGAACCAGCAATTCTTGAGCATTGGCAGCGACGATTTCCTCGCCCAGTGTCAGGATCTCCTCACAAAACCCAGCGCTAATCCCAGCGACACACTGATGCTGAAGTTGATGCCGGCAGACATTCCTATGGAAGAGGAAGATGACTTTGGTAACTTCTCCTTGGAGTCCCCATATCAAGAAAACATTCCTTCTCCATTTGGCCTCAAAGTGATCCCTTCCGCAAATCCTGCTCGAGCCCCCCAAAGCCCATTTACAGGTATGTTGTCTCTTGGTTAGGAGAATCTATTTCACACACACAGCAGTTAGGCTATGGAATGCCCTATCCGGAGTGGTAATTGAGACAGAATCATATTGGCCTTCAGGAGGGAAATAGATAAATGCCTTAAAAAGAGACACTTACAGGGATATGGGGAAAGCGCAGGTATAAGTGGGATTGAAAGGATTACTCTTGAGGGAGATGACAGAGAGAGATAGTGTGAGGCCGAATACCTGTATTTTGTGCCTTAAATGTCTCTGCCTTTAAGATGTTTACGCACCAGTGTGAATGGTCAGTATATCGGAGGTGCTGGTTTTGTCCCCTTGGATTCAGGTAGCAGGAGAGAGATGTTGGTCAGAATGGCTGATGTGCAAACATCTTCTGGTGTTGTACGCTATGCCTGTGTTGTGTTATGTTATGTTACTGTGTTGTGTGACATCCCTACAGCTCTGAGGGTCCTGTCGGGCATCTGGCTTGCACTTGACGCCTACCTAGACCAAGGCAAATCTTGCCATGTCCTTGTGATCGTTTTTGTGTGACATTGCCAAAGAATTGTTAATTGTTTCAGGCAGAGGTGGACTGCTACAAAAGTTATTCCAGAAAGAGGAAGATGAGAAAATAATTATTGTTTAAAAAGAGGAAAAAATAATGTTTCTGAGGTTAACATGACTAGTAGCGCTCACTGTGTAGATCTGTGCATGAATAATTAGCGTGAGCGATAAGCTGGTGGGTAGCCATGGCAGTGTAGCCAGCATAAAGAACCGGGAATCAGAAGGATATTTCAGAGAGCTGAAATCCTACTTGTCATGCTCTAACATTGTGTCTTAGTGGGGAAAAGTTTTCTTGTGTTAACATGCTGTTCACATAGTGGACATTAGATGGTGCTCAGTGACCCATTCTGCACTGATGTGGTTTGACTGGTGTTTACAAAATTCAACCATGATTTTCAAGGTGCCAGCTCTAATACGTTATGATGACTAAGAACTACAGTAGTAGTTCTACACGTACTCTCATTCCAACACTGAATAAAATACACAGTTGTTTAATGTATCTCAAAATTGCAAAGTTCTACAGTCTCCACCTCCCCACTCACATTCTATGTTGATCTTTTAAGTTGAGTCTCCTTGGGTGACAATGTTGGAATCGAGCCATCCCTCTGTGGCGGTGTCGGTAGTCCGGTTCCTCAGGCAGGAAGGTCCAGATTTCTCGTTTTTTTTTCTTTCTCCTCTGGATTTCCCATTTCCCCCCCCCTCTTCTCCCCTGGATTTCCTTTCTCCCCATTTTCCTCTGGAGTTCCCCTTTTCACTTTTCTCTCCTGGATTTCCCTTTATTCCCCTCTTTTCCTCTGTTTTTTTTCCCACCCCCTCTGGATTTTCACCTCTTGTATTTTCCCTGTACTCCTCCATATTTCTGCTTTGTTCTTCTCTTGTCCTCCAGATTTCCTTTGCTGGATTTCCCTTTAATGATTTTTCAAATAACAATACAGTTAACATCTTTACAATGATCCATTCTGCCTTCCCCCCACCTCCACAACATTGCCCACTTCTGCCACTATCTCTCCCTTCGTGCTGCTGAGACTCCTAGCCATGCTTTCATTACATCCAGGTTTCACTACTCTATAACTCCCTGCTCACTGAACTCTTCCCTCCACACACAGACTGCAGATTATTCAGAACTCTGCAGCTTGTGTTCTTTCCACACCAAGCTCCAGGAATTCTTCACTTCCATCCTCGCCCAGCTCCATTGGCTCCCCATTCCCCAGAAAATTGAGTTGAAGATCCTCATGCTCACTTTTAAATCCCTCTACCAATCTTGCCCACTTATCTGTGACCTTCCCAAACCCTTCCAACCCTCAGCAGGCACTGGTCGGGCCTTCAGCCTTTCTGCCTCCACTCTCTGGAACTCAATCCCCGAGTCCCTTAACCTTATTCTTTCCCTCACTTCCTTCAAGGTCCGTTTCAAGACCTTCCTCTTTGATCACACCTTCAGTCATCTTCCCAACTCACCCCCTTGACCCCCACCCCCACGAATCCAATCCCCAGCTCAGGTTCAAAATCTTGACTATCAAGCTCCTTGGAATCTTCTCCTGAATGAAAGACTCTATAAATTTAAAAATATATATTATTGTTATTTCAAAGTATTTAGTGCTGTAGAATTAGTAGATCTAAAAGTGGGTGAGAGGAATTATTTAAATTCTCTGTGCATTTAACCCAATGTACGAATGCCCCCCCAAATTTTCTTTTGTAATAATATCACTAAAATGTGATTATCCTAATCTTATTTGAAATGAATGCAAAACAATTAAATTAGAGTAAATCGCTCCAGTGGGGAAATTGGCACAGTACAGCACAGGCAGCATGGGCCAACATTCCTCCTAATCTATAATCAAATTCTTGAATCAGGGTGGTACACTGTAATTACATAACTCCTTGCGCAATTATCTTCAAGTTGTTTGCATGAATCAGAACAAAAGTTGTGGCTCTACATCATCAATCTATCTGCAAAAATATCTTTATTTTCAATGAAACCAAACAGTTTCCAACTGATCGCTCTTATTTTTCTTCAAACTATGTAGGTTCACAAGATACTGTCTTTCCATGCAGTAAATATACTCAATTTTCTGCAGACAATGGGCCTATGAAACTCTTACACACATATTTTCTTAGACGAGTGGCAGTTTACAGAGAAAAACTCTTAATTTCACAATTTTTTATCCTATTTCAAGCCACACCTGAGACAAGTCAGTGATTTGTGGCGCTGACTTGTGAAAGTTAGTAGTTTATGCTTATGACTAGTTAGACAAGTCAGGGTTGTTAAATGCAGAGTGTTTATATTGGAATAGCAGCAGACATTCTTGAATGAATGTATCCCAGTTGATGAAGAAAATTGTTTATATATCAGCCTTGAAAGTTGCCATAGAATTGCCATTTGGATACATTAGATTGGTTTATTGTCCACTCTTAACATGTTTCTAGGATTTTGATTCAGAGATCTCTCACCCTAGCTCTGGAGGAGTCAAGCAGTATTTCCTTTGTAGATGACAGAGCAATAATCTTGAGGTTAAGCTTTTCCCTTCCATTCCTACAAATTACCTGGTACGGAATATTTTATTTTAAAAAAATCTACTTTTCATTGATCACTTTTTTATGAAGATGAAATACTGCGATCCTTTCTGAAAATCAGGTCCACTGCTACATTTTTTTTTCACAATTTAAATGAAATACAGTAAATCGATATCAGAATACTTTTTGGAAGCTCTCCAAAAGGTACATCAAAGTTGGTGCTTTTTATGGGCACATTTATATCAGTCAATCCTCCACAGTGGCATTTCATTGTTTCTCTGTTAAAAAGGGAGCCATAATCAATACATTCCTGCACCATACTGCATATTAAAGAGTCCAATAATGATATTTACTGTATCTAGCGCTGGCAGTCAGTATGTTAAAGACACCAGAAGCTGGAAATACTATTTATTTACATTTGACTCATTTGACCTTTCTGTTTTCAGGGCCGTTTATCAGCGTTTTATTGTCGAAGTTGGAGAACATGCCTGAAAATGAGTTGCATGTAAACTTATTGCTGACGGGGATTGTAGCTCAGTTGGCTTGCTACCCACAGCCACTCCTCCGCTCTTTCTTGCTCAACACCAACATGGTTTTCCAGCCCACCGTACGCTCTCTCTATCAGGTACATACCTCCAGCAGCAAAGGTGGCTGCAGAATTCTAGCATATTGTGGAAATTTAACAAACATTAAAAAAAAAACATTACCAGTCAACCATAACTTATTGGTAACTGGTTCCTTAAAAATCCTGAATTTAAAATAATCATCAAATCTATATCTACTGATTGGTGAGCTATTAAGTAAGAGGGATGACATCAGTACAAACAACAACAAAAATAAATGACATTTGTATAACACTTTTCATGTCAGGAGGATGTCGCAATGCGCTTGTACAGTCAGGGATCTGCACCTGAGATGGTGGTTGGGATCAGGAGGGGTGGATGGCTGGGAGTGTAGCGTGCGTAGGAGGGTGACTGAAGGCACGCTCGAAGACAAGAGTCTTGAGATGGGTCTTGAAGGAAGTAAAGGAAGGGGTGAGCCGGAGTGACTGTGGGATAGTTTCAGAGGGAGGGTGCAGAGAAGCTAAGAACCAAGATCTTGAACACTACCCTCTGCGTGATGGGCAGCCTTGGAGAGGTTAGGAGAAAGTGCTCTGAGATGCCGCCCAGCGTGGAGAGTGCAACGTTTGTTGGCAACAACGTTTTCCAAAGCTTTGGTCAGGAAAGGCAGGTTTGAGTTAGGGCAGCAGTGCACTCAATTGGAGGGATTGAGGGCAGTTTTTTTTTTAAGCAGGTAGGTGATGATGACGGTTTTGAGGGGGGTGGGACTGATTCCTGATTAATAACGTCAGCGCCTTGGGACGTCCTCCCGATGTGCAAGGCGCTCTGTAAATGTAATTTGTTGTTGTCTGCCAGTGTTGGGCAGAGGGGAAGGTTTGAGACATCAGGTGGTGGGTTTCAACAATGTGATGGAGGATGAGAGGTACAAAGGAGAAATAGGCGCAAACGAATGTAGGGTGGGAGGCAAGGGGTGAAGGAATCAGAATGGAGGTGAGGGCGGTGGGGACCATGCACATGGAGGAGATGGTAGGTGGTGGAGGATACGTTTTTGGAGTTTGGAGATTTTGGAGTTGCCAAGTAGTCATTTGTCTTAGGTGAGCCTCAACAGTCAGTCTGGTAAGGCTGTTGTAGATAATTTTAAGATTATCAAGGAAGTAAAGGATTGAACTTGGTTTGATACTCTCTGTCAACTCAGTACAGTATCTTTCCAGAAAGGGCTTCTTGGATTACGGTTAAGAATAGAGACCTGTTGGTGTATTCAGGACACATTGCTGAATACAGTAATATACTCAAGTAGAATTTACACATTCAGAGCTTTGTAGAATGTGATGTCATGTCAGGATAATTGGATTTTGATATAGTATCTAAATGAAATATTATTCATATTTCCTCTTATATATTTTAAAATGTGGTAAGAAAAATGTTTCAAAATGTTTCTTAAAAGTCCACGTGCTTTTTGCATTAATAGAACATATGTTTGATAAACCCATACTTGATGTATTTCCATAGGTGCTAGCGTCTGTGCAAAAACAAACAGAGCAGTTTGCTTCTACAAATGAAGAGGTCTTGGTTCTCCTGCCCCAAGCTCGGGAATTCTTACTCTCACGGGTGGCAAGCTCCACTTCAGATGTATTCACAGCCAAAGGTATGTTTAGTTTAAAGCTTTGTACACGTTTAACTTTTCCCATCTTCCTGTACATCTCTTGATTAGGTCCAGAATTCTACTGACTTCCTGAAGTTTATTTTTTATTCTAACGATCCAAAGGGCAAAATTGGAAACCAAGACAAGTACAAATGAAAGCACATCCACCAAGATCCCTTAAGAACAAGACCATCTTGTAAATAAATAATAAAATAATAATGATCCTTGCATTTGATATAGCGCTTTTCAAGTCTTCTAGACGTCTCAAAGCGCTTCACAGAATATGCTGTGAAGTGAATTAACTGTATATTTGTGGGAGAAACGCCGCAGCCAATTGCGCACAACATTGTCCCACAAACAGATTGAAATGACCAATTTTATTATTATTTTTTGTTTGGAGGGATTATTATTAGGCATGTGGAGAAAATAAATTTGCCCCAGGTTTCGCCCTGACCTATCTGGATTCGAACACAAGTCTCATGCTTGTAAGATGAGTGCTCTAACCACTGAGCTACAGGACTCCACATAGATTTAATGAGTGTGCCAATAAATCTGCATCCTTTTTTTTACAATAATTATGATATATTCTAGACTCTAAATTCTGATCATTATGCTTAGCAATAGCAGAATAATTTCCCTCCTGTTCCCTCCAGTGCAATAGCGGTGATGACTCATCTAGCATTAAATTACTGCTTAGAATCCACCAAATACATTTTTTTTCTGTTCATTATTCTTATCCAGGTGTGTGTGGGTTGCCGTAGGAAACGTGTGTAAAACAAAACAAATTCAATTTGGTTAGCAATAACCACTATACTACTATACACCAGTAGCTCTGCCATATGTGGCAGTTAATTGCTGTAAGCTTGGCCCACAAAATATACAGTCGATTCACTTTACAGTGTATTCGCTATACGCTATATCAGATGCAAGGATTATAATTATTAAATGACCTGAACCACAGAGACCCAGAAGATAATAATAATCCTTGCATTTGATATAGCGCTTTTCATGTTTTCTAGATGTCTCAAACGCTTCAAAGAAAATACCGTAAAGAGAATTGACCATATATTTATGAGCGAGCGTGGCAGTCAACTGCACACAGCAGTGTCCCACAAACAGTCATGGCTTGAAATGACTACATTATTGTTGGTTTTCTTGAGGGATTATTGTAGAGTAAGGAAGGTTTCACCCTGCCTGGAATCAAACTCAGGTCTCTCGCTTGTAAAGCAAGTGTTCTAACCATTGAGCTACAGGACTCCACGAAGATCACAATTCTATCAGTGATTTGTATACTGGGACTGCAAATAGCTTCTATCCTCTGACTGGGGAGGAAAATCATTAGTGTTCTGCTTCCGATCACTATCACTGGTAAATCAGATTACTATCAGTGGTAAACTAATTTTACATGAAAATCAGAGATCTGAAATCTGTCATGGTCTTGGCATTAATAATAATCCTTGCAATTGACATAGTGCCTTATCATGTCGAGACACATTCAATCCTGATTTGGAAGTCAGTTTTTCCTGCTTCTTTTTAAGTAATTTGTCATTTTCTGATGTGATCTCAGTTCCTCTAGCAACAAATTGCATTGCCCAAAATTATTTTGCATCACATGTACAGAAGATCAAGATCAGTTTGGGGCTAAATTGGAAGATTGCCTCTGAATAAGTAAACAAGGTTTTAGTCCACATTTATCCTCTCAAAAACATTTAGAAATGTATTGAATTCAATTGCATTTGTTTTGTATTTAGACCATTTTTAAGATTTGAAAATTCTGGGTAATTGACAAAGTAAAACTTTTTTAGAGGGATTAGTATTATTGTTATTATTAATGATAATTATTATTAATTATTATTATTATTCTTCACCCACAAATATATAGTCAATTCACTTTACAGTATATTCTGTGAAGCGCTTTGTGACGTTGATAAGATGTGGAAAGCGCTATATCAAAATGCAAGGATTATTATTATTATAAAAAGTTGCAATTTAATCTTAAGGTTTGCAGGGTTATCCAGAATCTCCTGAGTTTTGTTAAAAATGAAAATCATAGTATTATAGATCCCTTTCAAAGATCCACAACCCTTTAGTCTGATTATCAAGAGCAAATTTTGATATTGGCATTTTAACTGATTTGATCAGACACTTGACCTGTATGTAGGATACAACACATCAGGATGTACTAGTGGCTGAGGTGAAATATAATTTTAAAGACACTTTGTCCGAAAGATTCCTTGGGTATTCATTTTGAGCTTAGAGTTGGAATGAATGAGGATGAACAAAGAGTTTCAATTTAAATATAATATGTGGAAAAAATTGAGCTAATTGGGAATTTGGAATTTATTCCACATGTATGGTTTATAAACAAAATGCAAACTAGCTCTTTTCCCAGCCTCCTCTTAAATTTCTCTTGCAGATAACAAACACAGTCAGTGTGCTGCTGAGAACGGATATAAGATCCCGAGTAGTCACCAAAACGCACTGCAGCTACATTCAAGCAATCTGCAACAGTCAGTGGCTCCTCCTCCTCCTATTCCCTCTCATGTAAAAAATGCTATTCACGCAGCTGTCATCTTCACAGAATTTTTGAAAGAACTTGCAGCAATTGCACAGGAACATTCCATCTTATGTCACACAGCACTGGAAGAATGTGAAGAATAATCAACCAATCCTGCAATTGCAATCCTTAAGGAAATGTTTTTAATACACAAATTGTATTTCCTAGTGTTTTTAAATGTGTTTTTTAAACAAAACCTTTTGCTAAGAATTAAGTCTTCAATTCGTGAACATTTCCCAGCCTTAACTATAGCAGAAGAGGTGCTGAGAGATATGGAGGAAAAAGCGGAACTGTTTTCTCAAAAGATCATCCCATGATATGGAGTTGGTTTCTGCAAATTACAAGTATTCTGTACTAAAGTTTTCTTTTAATATGCAGCAGCCTTATTTTAGAATATGGAATTGAAACTATGCAAGCTGCAATGGATGTAAATTTTACAGAGGCAAAAATGTATTCATTCTTTAAATGGCAGAGGGTATTATATTATTGGATAGTAAATATAATTCTATGTTTATAGATTTGAGGTGTGAACATTTATGATGAGGAAAAACAATCTTTAAAGAAAACTAACACTGATCCTGCAATGTTGCTCTACAAGTGGTACCAAAGATGAAATGAGAGACTATTTAGGAACAAGACTTTGATATTGTGATAAGGGAACTAATCGTTCCACTTAGTTAAATTTGACTTGTCTTTCCTGACTTGACAAATTGTTCTAAAAAAACCCTAAATGTGTCTTAGTGATAAGAGGATTTGTGTGTAATTGTTGAGCTATTGTAAAGCAGATGTGGATTTCAAATAAGGTTTGCTCATTGTGGTGTAGCCTCAAGTACTTTTTTTTATGGTCTGAAGCAGATCTGTGTACAGGTGAACGTCGATTTACGAAAGGGTTAGAAAATTACGTAAATCGGGATGGGTTTTCCCATATGGTCCCATTATATAATCCGAGATGACTTCTTTTGACAAAATTTCCAAAACCCACTAAAATAACACACGAGAAGGGATACCAGGGGTATCTGTACTTTAATACTGGCAGCGTGAGGGATGGGAAGTAGCAGCCGTAAAGCCCTCCAGGTGTCCGTCATTTTTTCGCCAGACTCAATGCAGTTTATCACCTCCAAATTTAGCATCTAAAGTGATGGCTTTGCGGGATCTCTTACCACTGGGGGTATTACTGCTGCTCATTTCACTTGCTGGTCTCTTTTCTGATATTGTAAAAATGGGGTAGAGACTATAAATCACTCAAAATTGCTGGAGAATTTTTGGAACAAATTCTGACCAAGCGTAGTGTCGCTTCAAAAGAAGCTAGCTTGTAAACAATGACGTAGCTACGTGCTATTGGCCAGTTCAACAGCTTGGATATACGAGATATACTGCGTAATTACTGCGCAATATATAGTATAATTTAAACATTTCGTTAAAAAAAATCGTAAATCGAAAAAAAGTGTAGAAAAATTTACTTTGTTAAATCAAAAATACGTAAATCGATCTTCGTAAAATCAGGGTTCGCCTGTATTGTATTTATAGTGGGTTGTTTTTTTTGTGGGGGGGGCGGGGGGGAAGAAAAACTCATCAATGAGTCATTCATTGACTTCAACTTATGTTAATCATTTAAGTACTCAATGTTGGGTCTTGTTTTAACACATTCAAAATGTCTGATTAGAATATGAAAACGTATACAGTACACTAGGGAACGGCGATTAATCGGTTTTTCGATTAAACCCGATATGATTTTCAGATCGGTATGCCGATATGGTGATTCTAAAAAAACTTATATCGAGAGATTCGATTTTAAAAATATACATCGTTATATTTTTAATATCGTTTCTGGCAATATATCAATATTGTTGGTATTATCAGTGTAATGCGATCTTTTCCAGCTTACCTTGTCGTCGGCATTGCAACCTCCTAGATCTAGAGCATGGAATATGCGTACATTCGGTGCGCGCGCACAATTAACGGGCGCGCACATCCGATGCGCGCGCACACTTTACTGCGTATACTCGACGTGAGTCGTGGCGTCTTAACAAAGTCGCATCGCTGAAAATTGTAGTTTGAAAATTTACCTTTCTCATCATGGGGAAAAGAAGCCCCGTATGGGACTACTTTGAAAACAATGCAGTCAGTAATGGTGTGTGTAGATGTACAGTTTGCAAGGTCTTGGTTAAGACATCTGATTCGAGCACAAGCAACCTGCGACAACACATTAAGCAGCACCACCCCGCCCAGCACGCTGCCCTCAGAGCGAAATCATTGTCGGCAACAGCAGGAAGTCGAACCAGCGCTTCGGAGAAAGCGACGGGTAGTGGGGCCAGTGCAGCTCAAATAATTCCTGCTTTATTTAAGAGGAGAACATTGTACCAGAGAGGGGACAAAAAGTGGCAAAGTATCACGAACGCTGTCACTTTTTGCATAGCAAAGGAGAGCTTGCCAATGGCGAAGGACATTAATTCAGACTTTAGACTACATAAAAATAAGTTGCATTTTGTGGCTGTAAGTGTTATTTTTGTGTGTGAGAGAGTTAGAAGCCAGATTATCACTGTTTCTATGTGTGTGTCTAGTCAGACACACACAGCAGTGATAATCTGGCTTCTAACTCTAACAGTCAGACTGTCTGTCTCTCTCTTTTCTATTGTAATAGATCTCATTTACACGTGGACATTACATGCTACTTTCAAGCAAGAAATGGAGGAGAATAAATCTCTAGATTTTGTTTTTGGTGTGTGTGTGTTCTATTTTGTGTTTAGAGATGGAGGGAGAGAAGGAGAGAGGGAAAGTTGGGAGAGAAGGAGAGAGGAAGAGAGGAGAGGGAGGGAGAGAATGAGAGGGGGAAAGGAGGGAGAGAAGGAGCGAAGGGAAAGGAGGGGGAGAAGGAGAGAGGCGAGGGAGGGAGGGAGAGAAGGAGAGTGGGAAAGTTGGGAGAGAAGGAGAGAGGAAGAGAGAAGAGGGAGGGAGAGAAGGAGAAGGTGAAAGGAGGGAGAGAAGGAGCGAGGGGAAAGGAGGGAGAGAAGGAGAGAGGAAGAGAGGAGAGGGAGGGAGAGAAGGAGAGGGGGAAAGGAGGGAGAGAAGGAGCGAGGGGAAAGGAGGGAGAGAAGGAGAGAGGGGAGGGAGGGAGGGACAGAAGGAGAGAGGGGAGGGAGGGAGGGAGAGAAGGAGAGAGGGAGGGAGGGAGGGAGAGAAGCAGAGGGGGAAAGGAGGGAGAGGAGACAGGGAGGAGGGAGAGGAGAGAGTGGAGGGGGAGGGGGAGGGGGAGGGAGAGAAGGAGAGGGGAGAGGAGGGAGAGAAGGAGAGAGGGAAGGGAGGGAGAGAAGGAGAGAAGGAGAGAGGGGAGGGAGGGAGGGAGAGAAGGAGAGGGGGAAAGGAGGGAGAGGAGACAGGGAGGAGAGGAGGGAGAGAAGGAGAGGGGGAGGTAGGGAGCAAACAACATCGTATAATTCAACAGACCTTGACACCAACATTACAAACTTTCTGGACCTAGAGCACGCATTTCGAAATGTGCGTGCACCGCAACTGCGCGCGCATCGTCAGTGCAGACGCACCGTCATTGATGGCGTGCATTCGAAGTGCGCGCCATCAATGCACGCGCACTTCAAATGCACGCGCATGCGCAGTATAAAAACTCGATAGATCGGTTTAAGCAGGTATGAGCAAACCGATATATCCATATCCGGAAAAATCCCATATCGCCGTTCCCTGCAGTACACATGTATCTTGATTCATGAATGAAGTATATTAATTTGGCACTGAAATCCTATTCCACATCTCAAAGGGTCAATAGCATTCATAAGTAAGTTGTAAGCTTCCTTTTGAAGACAAGATGCCTAAAAAAGTAAAATACACACTAAAGTTATTGGTAGTTTCCATAATGTGTTTCACTGAAGCTGCCATTTATATCTGAAGATATCAAGGATCTCCTTCCTGGTTCTAGGGAGTTTTATTTTCAAGCACAAGTACAGTAGAAACCCGTTTATCCGTGACTCGATGCACCGACAATTCCGTATAACCGGCACGCCAAACAAAATGTCCCCATTTGATAAACCGGGAACTTATCTGGAACAATTGCAGTGGAGCATTTATAAATGCATAAATAATAAGAATATTGTATCGGCACTCACTGTCAAAACCACTCTCCTGCACCTCCCACCCCCGCTGGTAGATGCTGCGCTTGAAGCCATGATGCTGTGGTTGAGGTTTACAGTCCAGCGACTCTCCCCAAAATGGAGCACGCCAAGCGGGTGAAAAAAACAGAACACGTATGACTTCAAAGTCATACTGGCGGCAAGCCGATAACGCTAGCCGATAACCCACTTTGTCGCGCAAGTATAGTATTTTGGTTTGCTGCTAGTAGAGTCTAGGGCTTCGGCTTGCAGCTAGTAAAGTCGCGCAACTTTAAAATTGCGCTGCTGCCTCCCTCATCCACCTGGCGCCCTCCACTCAAAAAAGAATCGCTGGACCGCAAACCCCAACCAATAAAGGTGAGAAGCGCAAGAGAGCAGCCCCTACAATAAGTACCAATATAATATTGTGTTATTATGTTATTATTTAGTCTGGTGTGTATGGTGCGTGTTAAAAGAACTTTAATTTAGTGGGTTTTTGGCCTCGGGCCACCCAAATACTCGGCAGGCGCTTTAACCGGCATTGGCCAGGCCGGATAAACGGGCTTCTACTGTATCTTGTTTTGTTGCTCAGCCTAAAGTAATTTCTAAATTTTGAAAACAAAATAAGGCATTTTAAAGTTTTGGTAAGTTTCCTGTAGTACACCAATTATCAAATTGTAAAACACCCTCCCTTCTCCCCCATTCCATTTAAAGAGTCCTATCAGCACTAATCTGTATCTCATTCCTGGTCACACATATGTTGAATATTATTTTCTGTTACATGATGCAAAATTAATTTATATAGCTATTGAGCAAATCAAAAGCATGATCTGCACACTGCAATCTATTTTCTCAAATGCGTCTGTTCACTTCTGGGGAAACCCTCATGAAGGAGTGCATGCACAAGTAGAAACTAAGCAAATTGAAAAGACTTGGTTGTAGGATCAAAATCTGCCCATCCCACTTATCTATTCTAAAGCAACCGATTCCATGCTTAAAATTGAATTTGCTCAAGTTATTAAAGTCAGCATCAGTCTACTCCAGGTTGCTGAGTAAACACCCACTGATTTGCAAGAATGTGCACTGCTTTTTAATCACAACAACCACCACAATATTACATCTATAAGACTGCCTTTCACGTTGGGAGGACGGGGGAAAATTAAAGGTCACTGAAGAGAACTCAAAACAAAATGTCACAAAAATGTTGAAGGAATGAGCTCAGTCCTTAATGTTTTTTTTTAATTATGTTTAGGATGTTTTTTATTTGTACATGATTCAGGTTGTTCATAATAGGGTGTATATTACAATTGTTCACTGCAAATAGCGGACGCGCACAAATGTTAAGTACTCTAGTACTCATCTGTAACATTTAAGAGTTCTATGCAGCACTATGTTGGAATAATATGATCCAGATCCCATTCATCCAACGTTTCTCTTTATAGTCACTTTATGTTTTCATCTTTGTGCCATCTGCCCTTTCAAGACAATTTCTTTTCTAAAATGTCTTTCACCAGGTTGGGGGCAGCTCGCCTCTGTGTTGCCTTCTGAACCAGTCCAATCAGTTTATTTAACACCTTCCGGTTTCCTTTATGTATTTCAGAAACCTACAACACAAGTGAAAATAAGGCCATAGTACAGATAGACTCAAGGCATATAATATTTTTATCCTATATATTTCCCAGCATTAAATAAACCATCAGAGAAGCATAAAGTTAGTCAAATTAGCTCTGGTTTTATGGACTATAAATTATTTGAAAACTAGGATTAATTAAGTTTGTTAGATGTTAAAGCCTGTTAAAAATCTCATAAATTTCTTGCATTTACAACAGCTATTGGCTAAAAGCATAGCCAGGGCAGCAGAGGATTCGGGGGATAAGGAGGAGGCCAGACCCAGTGAGTGGAGGCAGCAGGTACTGCTTTGAGGAGAGAGAAGGTTAGAGAGGTAGGGGGTGCTGAGGAATGGAGGGATTTAAACACAAGAGTGAGGATCTTATAGTTGATCAGCTCTGGGACAGGAAGCAAGTAGAGTTTGGCAAGGACTGGGTAATCGGGGTACGATGTTTGGTGTGGGTGGGAATGCAGTTTTGGATGGGCTGAATTTTGCGAGTGGTGGAGGAGGGTAGACCAGCGAGGAGAGCATTGGAGTACTCCAGCCAAGAGGTGATAATGGCATGGACTAGGGTTTTCGAAACACCACTAACTTTCTGTCACAGCTAGCGGGTGAAATATCGACTTAGAAAACACCTCAGCCACAAAGTATATGTTTAAGCATAAATCATGTGTGCAACATCCTGACAAGAGTGTAGCCGATATTTTGCAATCCCTCAAATCTGAAGAATGGTCCAATCTGCTGTGTGCAGTCGCTGGACAAGTATAATCAAATGGCCTCTCTTCTGAAACCACTTGTGAATTGTGTCTGGTAGAGGAATGTGAGCAGATTTTCAATGTTTTCTAAGATGGCAAAGTGCTCATCTGCTTCGAGTACCACACTCGGCATCAGCGGCTGTGGTCCAGGGAGTTAAGCCTTTCAAGTTCAATGAAATTTGTTTAATTTTTTTTTAATGATTTTTCGTGACAATGCAATGTCAGGCAGGTCTGCAGTAAACTCCTGTATTGACAACTATTGAATTGTTCCAATTCTCATGAAAAACATCCCAAAACATTTTTGCAAAGAACCAGGTTTTAGCTGCAACAGTAATCATCTAAAAACTGATACTGATCACCATTAAATAAATAATTCATTAGAATCTTTCATATTGTGCACCTTGGGTGTTTAAAACAACCTCATCTTATTTTTAAAAAGTCTTGATCATCACGGCTAAGGAGGATGATCATTTGGGACACATCTTGCATTTATATTTGTAAATATAATACATCATCCTCCACAGCTTTGATATTCACATTTGTGCATTTTGGATTACTGTTAAGGTTGGTGCTGACAGTTGTATGAGATGGCTACGAGGACAGCAAGATTACACTGTAATGACCAGACATGACAAACCTTACATTCTTACATAAAAGCATTGTCTGCCCTACAAACTGTGCCTTTCCGAGTTTGTTTCACAATAACACAATAATTAACATTTATATACACTCCCATTCAGGGTCGCATCTCAGAGCACTTAAAGGTGGAGCTTGATGTCAAACTGGAGAGGATGTGACTGTAGGAACTGTCAATGGCAAAGATCTTCTCTGTGCCTGTCTTGAGATTGTCTTCAGGCAATCTCAAGACAGGTACAGAGGGCAAGACGGATTGAGGCAGCTCTTCACTGTTTTTCACAAAACAAAGCTCTGTCTAACAAGTTAATTAACTATATTCTAACTTATGTGGAAAAGGTTAAGTCATTTTACAATGTTACTGAACTCACTTTGCATGCATAACAGAAGCAATAGCAGTTCCAAATGAATGCTTAGGATTTTGCTTGTGACTAGTGGCCCTTTACTCTTATGATGTTAATGAACAGATGGATGTTCTGTTCAGAGGCTGGTGTAAGAATTTGTGGAGCTCATTGATTTTTTTTATTACCCTGAAAACACCACAATACAGGACAGCAAATTGCTGTAAAGGGTTCCCTGCCTGTAATTTGATGAATGCGTTCTGACAGTATTATGAATCTCAGGAGAAGCTCAATAGTCATCTACCACAGTTAAGCTTATGCTGGAGTGTGGCTCAAGTACACCAAAAGATATCTGCTACCTCACCCAAATGACCAGAAACAGCTGACGTGAATGTCAATAGGCTGGATAATCAACATACTTCACAGCTTAGCCCGCTCCTCACCTAACATCCAAGTTCATATTACCTTCCAATGACAGTGGACAGCCAGGCTTAGATGCACATTGACACTGTCACCGTGACAGCAATAGTTAGCATTTATCAAATCAGTGGCAATGTTGGAAGAGCTACAGATCTTTGATTAAAAATAAGACAGCAGCATCTGCTGAAGCGCTTACCTCCTTAGGATGACTTTCAATAACAGACTGGCAGATTTGTTCTAGTTTTGCTTGGTCTTGGACCAATCCCAGTTCTTTTTCTTGCACTATCTGGGATGCTGATTTTCCTTCTGTCTTGCACATTTCGATCAACACCTACCAGTCCAAACCAGAACCCAAAATGGTACAATACTGGTCAGATACACCATGATAAATAATTTCAGTATTCATTTAAAAATATAATTTGCAGAACACAGTAGGATTTACTGCAGATCTAATACATAATCTAATTCTTTTAATATGATTTTTAGAATTGGAATTATGACACAAATCCCTCATGATTCTGCTATCAGTAATATAATTTGCATATTTCAATTCACCAGCATATACTAAACTAGTCTCATCTCTGGAATTATTAAAACGGAAATGAAACTGATTCCTCATCCAAAGTGTAACAGTCAGAGATCATCATCAGACAAAGGGTTTTGCACAGAATTGAGAATCAAGACTAGATATTTTCATACAATCAATGCTGCTATAAAACGTTTCATGCGCAGCTCCTTAATGGAACATAAACCTCGATTACAATGATGAACAGAAGCTGGTGTTTATTCACCTGTTTTGCCGCAGACGATGAAACAACTCCCTTTTCCAAAAGATTAAGCATCTCTGATAAGGCCGAAGGCTTGATGGGACTGAAACAATAGTGTAAATAAGATAGTACACTAAAATAGTACACTATAAATAAAAAAACTTCTTAAAGGTTTTGATTGTGTGCATTTATGCAGAAATGGGAGCAAAATGTGTGAGAGGGAAAGTTCTGGAATCTTATATCCATTCATAGAACAGTCAAAGCATTTCCTATCAAAAGTACATAAGATTACAAAAACCTTTAGTGAGGGCAAAAATAAACTAAAAGCACATGAAAAGCAGTAGTACTGGTGGCTATAAGCACATTACAACATCTTGGCAGGAAAGGAAGAAAGTGACTGCACAAAATCAAAATAAACAATTGTACACTTATCTAGTGGAATCTGCGGGTGACAAAACCATTCTTAGCGGTAAGTTAACCCACCAGATTCCATAAAACATTTATATACACAGACACAAAAAACTTTCTGAAAATGAGAAGTCTAGAACATTAAAAACATCTCCTATTTGCCATATGAATATAATGGCTATAAAAAATATCTGGGACCCTAATTGAAATATAACATTTGCTGTCTAATTGAAATTTGCCGTTTGGAAGGTTTGTTGATATTTGAATTCAGGTTCCACATAGTTTCTGAGAAGAGAATGAATTTGAATGAAATTGACTTCCTTTCCCTTTAAACAGCAAGTACAAAAGTTTATGCATCAATTGTTCTCATGACCTTGCGATGCATTTGCTTGAAAGAACATTGTTTCCAGAGCTTATACGCTGCTGTTGATTAGCAAAGATACACCATCTCTGCTGCACACCACAGTATTAATTTCATTATATTACCCTCATTATTGGCAATTCAGCTCTCTACAGGAATGAAATGTAGTTCATTCATTTTTACTGCTTGTTTCAAGGACTAATCACAATTGCACAGTGATAGCTAAGCATACAAAGAAAACCTAATTTAAAGGAATATTGCAGAGAAGATGCAGGAATGGAAAGGAGGGTCACTTATGTAGGCATAAGCCAGTAATTGAGTATATTAACTTTTCAACTATCTTTGATTTAAAAACTATCGCTGTGTTAACTTGTGCCAGGTGGGCGTAAGTTTCCTTACTCCACATCCCGCCGTTTACCCTCCGAATAAACCCAGTTGTTAGTGGATTGGCAATTCCCTTTTCCCGGGAGTAATAATCCCTTCCATAAGTAAAATAATAACAATTTGGTCACTCAATCCACAATTGTTTATGGGAGATCCAACTGCTGTACACAATTGGTTGCCGCGTTTTGTCCACAGGATATACAGTCAATTCACTTTACGGTATATTCTGTGAAGTGATTTGAGACGTCCCGAAGACGTGATAAGGCACTATATCAAATGCAAGCATTATTTATTATTATTAATTTTCCTCTTATAATGGAATTTCTAGAATTTGAAGCTAGGCATCTTCCCAATTTCCTCCCACATCAATGCTGCATCTGGGAATTCCATGTAACAAAACTCATCTTTATTGTTACAATTCCAATTTTATCTCTGTTAAGGTGCATGAACTTAACAGCTAAAACATCAACATGTCACGTTAAATTGTGTGAGCATTACAACACTCTGACAATTAGAAAATCAAAGAAGACTATAAGTCAAGGTACAGGAAATAAACATAATAACAAGACAGTGTCTTGTATGAAACAGCCACATGGACCAGAAAAGTTCCAGTTTTGATTCCATCCTTGGTAAATTAGCTGACCTGAACCAAGATAGCAGATGGGGGTGCCACAATTGTTGTTCACACCCCTGAGATAATAATAATAATCCTTGCATTTGATATAGCGCTTTTCACATCTTATCGATGTCTCAAAGCACTTCACAGAATATACTGTAAAGTGAATTGACTGTATATTTGTAGGCAAAATGTGGCAGCCAATTGCACACAGCAGTGTTCCACAAACAGTCATGGTTTGAAAATGACCAATTTTTATTATTGTGTTTTTTTTGGATGGATTATTATTAGGCATGTGGAGTAAGGAAGCTTACCCACGATTTCGCCCTGATCGGCCTGGATTTGAACACAAAGCAAAGCGAGTGCTCTAACCACTGAGCTACAGGAGATGTGGGGAGGGAGCAGGAGTGAGAAAATCAGAAAGCATTACCATTCACTACTGTGTGTCTCCAGGCACAGATAGATGTTGGGCAAGGACATAATCATGTTCAGCTATGATAACCCCATAGTTAAATAGCCTACCACTAACTGTTTAATCTCACACATGACGAATGGCTATATAAATGACATTTGTATAGCACTTTTCACATCGGGAGGACATACCAAGGCACTGGATGCACCTGTTGATTTGATTCCCAGCATAAGTTGGTGCCAAAGGTAATTGTGGGGGTTGAAGAGCAGAATAACACTAAAAAGGTTCCAATTTATACATCAGGCAAATTAAAGACATTGATCAAAAATGTATACACGTGGTGGTTAGCAAGGTAATTTGTAAACAAAATAAAAGCCTATGGAGCTCAGTGTATTTACTCAACCTCACAGGCTAAACTGGTCTGCTCTTCACATCGGGCGCTGCCAGCCTCAACATCCAAGGCTGTACTCTCCACCTCACAAAGCCAGTCAGGAACCTCGGCATCACGTTCGACCATAAACTCTCCTTCCTCCCCCACATCAGTACCTTGATCGGCACCGCTTATTTCCACCTACGCAACATTGCCAGGCTTCGCAACTATCTTACCCCCCACACTGCCGAAACACTCGTGCACGCATCCATCACCTCACAGCTGGACTACGGAAACTCTCTCCTCGTTGGCCTCCCCAGTTCCTCCATTCACAGGCTGCAGGTCATCCAAAACTCTGCAGCCCGTGTACTATCCCACACCCGCCTCCGCGACCACATAACCCCCACCCTCGCCCGTCTCCACTGGCTCCTCATCCTCCAAAGGATCGAGTTCAAGATCCTCTTCCTCACCTTCAATGCCTTACACGGCCTTGCCCCGCCCTACTTAACCAATTTACTTTCCCCCTATAAGCCCACCCGGACCCTCCGTTCAGCAGGAATTGGCCTGCTCCAAGCCCCCAGCCCGAACCGCCCCACCATCGGAGGCCGGGCCTTCAGTTTCTCCGCTCCCACCCTATGGAATTCCATCCCCCAATCCCTCCGCCTTGTTTCTTCCCTTTCCTCTTTCAAGGCCGGTTTGAAGACTTTCCTCTTCGACCGTGCCTTTTGTTCCCCCCCGAATTTCTCGACCTCCCCTACGTGTTTCACCCCTTCCCGAACACTCCCCTCCCAGCTCGGGTCACACACCTCCTGTGCAGCGCCTTGGGATGTCCTCCCGACGTGAAAGGCGCTTTATAAGTTTAAGTTGTTGTTGTTGTTCAACATGTCTCAACTTTTCTGACAACAGTGCCATCTGTTGATAGCCCTTTCTCTATTGACCAAAGCAACGTAGCTGAAAATATATTACGCATTTCATCTTCTTTTCACTGCAATTTCAAAGTTCATTATGGGAATTGCTCACTGTAGAATGAGGCTAATGCATCTATTTTTTTCTAAAAACAGTTGTTTGTGCTCTGGCAAAGTTGCTCTGTAATTGACTAGAAAAAAAGGCTTTTCCTGCTCTCCGATGACTTAGTTGGTAAAATATGCTGACACATGTGGAAACAATCACCATGTATTAAGAGTGTCAAACCGGAGTGATAGTCCCCATTGGTAAGGCATATAAATGAGAATGTTAAAAGTCTTCAATTTTGGTTTGTATTGTGCATTCAACTGAATTTAAAGAATAATTGGGAGTGATGACTTGCCTCGGCACCCTGGGTTCTGTTGGGTGTGGGGGGGGGGTGTAGATCACCCGGGATTCCTGACCTACTTGCTAACTTGCTGTACACCAGACATGTTTGACATTTGGATCAGGGAATAGTGCGATATATTCCGAGATCAAACAATCTGCTGATACTCACTGATAGGGTTCACACATGAGTAATGAACATTTGAGCAAGGTATGAAGGGTGCGTATGGAGCAGCCCAGCAGAGAGAATAGGGAGTTAAATGCTTTCAGGAGAAGAAGAAGAAAAAAACGATAGAAAAAAATGGCAGGAAAAAAATACTATCAACAAGGTAACATGAAATGCAGGTCTCCAGTTCAAATCACTAAAACAACAATTAACTAGGAAATTATACCACAACAGCTAACCTTTGTCGTACTGTAAGGTTATTCTGTTTCAAAATACCCAGGAACTCGTTAATTACCCAACCGATGACCTTCCTTGGATTGGCCAGAGTATTTTCCACAACAGTTTCAAAGAATTCCATCAATCCATCTTCACTCTATAATGGAAAAGTGACAACACATTGTTGAATTGTGTCATTTCAACTTTTTTAGCCAGTGTTTCTTTTTTACTCTCCTTCGGCACAGGGAATGGCAGTAGGCTATGATAATCACAGCCAAGTGAACCTGATACAGTCCACTTCCAACATCCATATTTATGCAGAACATAAGAACAGGCCATTCCGCCCCTTGAGCATGCCCTGCCATTTAATAAAATCATGGCTGATCTTCTTACCTAATTCCATTTACCCGCCCTATCCCCATATCCCTTAATCCCTCTTTAACTCCTTGTTGTATAATATAGCAAATACAGTTACACGAGTGCTAGTCGCCAATTGATTTTTGATCAACTGATAATATTATAACAAACACTCACTCCCTAGTGGTTTTTTAATCTAATTCAGAATGGTAATTGAGCTTCATTTCAAAAATAAATCAAACCATGTCCTTTTTCATCCCAGTGACCCGGTACCAATGCATTTGAAAATATAGCAGTTATTTATATAGAAACAGTAGAAAGTCAGGATTCATGCATTTTATAATCCTTGCATTGATATAGTGCTTTTCATGTCTTCCAGACATCTCAAAGTGCTTCAGAATGCATCAATTTACCATTCAAAATTGAAAGTTAATAAAATAACTGTGACTAAACTTCATGGTAGAAATGTCTATGCCAATATACAGTGTACTTTCAAAGTGTTTTTGCAGTAAACCCACATTTTGACTTTACCTCATGTGATCCGATTACTCACCATTAATGTGATACTATGTTCAGTGAGGATATCATACTTTTCCACCAATCTTGTTCGCTTAACACTCGGTAACTCGGGCATTTGTTCACGGATCTGGTCAATATTCACCACTTGCTGATGATCCACATTAGAAGGGAGTGTTTTGTTGTCATAAATAACCAATGGAGGCAAATTGGGCTCTGGCATGAATCTAAGGAATATTTGAACCATGTAGGCAGTTTAAACACTTCATATTTAATTAATTTGCTTAATGAAAACCACTGTGTAACTGCTCCTTTTACTTCCCCAATCACATTCTTGAACTAAGCCCCTTCATTGCTTGTCCTTTACCAATCCCTTCCTACCAACTTTAAGGTGTCGCATAAATGTAATTTGTTGTTTCACAGTGAATTCTTTCAAACCTTTTCATTATCTCAAACCTCTATCGAGTCAACCTTTTCTGCTCCAAAGGAGAGTCCTAGTCTCTTTTCCTTCTCCTCACCCACTTCTCTGCACCCACTCCATAATTGTAATACTGTATTATTTCTAGTATGTAGTACATAAAACTAGAAGTTTGTAGTGGGGGAGAAAGGAAAGGGTGACCATTGGACTGAATACAAAACTGTACATAAATAAGATTAGGGAACAAAAAAAACAGATTAGGGAAGCGAAGAGAGAATTGGAAAGGGACAAAGAGCAAAAGCAAAACCCCAATTAATTTGGAATTACAACAGTAAGATGGTAGTTTGGGAAGATGTTAAAACCCTTAGGGATTCAAATGGAGTTGAAAAAGAGAATAAACAAGAGACAACAAACATATTAAATGGCTACTTCCTAGAGCTTTTTAAACCGGAGAAACTATAATCAGGGGGTCACATTCTTAAAATTAGGGGTCAGCCCTTTCGTACTGAGTTGAGAAAAAACTTCACTCAGAGGGTAGTGAATTTATGGAATTCTCTACCTCAAAGGACTATAGATGCTCAGTAGTTGAACATATTCAAGACTGAGATTGATAGAATTCTTGTGGATGAGGGGATTAAGGGATATGGGGATAAGGCAGATAGGTGGAGTTAGAATAGATTAGTCACGATCTTATTGAATGGCAGGGCAGGCTCGAATGGCCTACTCCTGTTCCTAATTGTTATGTTCTTATAAGTTCTAAAGGAGGCTGAAATTCTAAATAGGCTCAGGGTACTGAAAACTAACAAATCTCTGGGACAGATGAACTGTACTCCAAGTACAGTACTTAGGGAGACAAGGCAGGAGAATTGTGCAGCACTGACAGACATCATGAGGGAGTCAATCAGGACTAGGGCAGTTCCAACATACTGGAAATAAACAATAGATATTGTTTCCATATTCAAAAAAGGTGACAAACTAAACTTGGCAACTATGGACCCATTAGCTCAACAACTAAGCTCAATAGGAACAATTATGGAGTCAATCATCAGAAAGAAAGGTGAAAGATAAAATAATAATTGACCACAAATAGAATGTTGCTAGTTGCTGTACATTCAAACCACAACGACTTATTTTATCCTTTGCTTTATTTTGTTCCATTTAGGATTATTTCCTCTGACTAAAGGTCAATAAACACAAATCACCTAGTTAAATGCTCCATTTTAATGAGTTGTTCATATTAAAAAGTATAGTCATACTTATCAACAAGTAACTTTCACTATATCGTTTCAACATTAGCACAATCAGAAGTAGAATTGGTACGTCATCAAACCCCATATATTTCACCTCAGATATGTGTAGCTATAGAAGAAGCGTAAATAAATAAAGCTACTAATGCAAGGGAGAGAGAAAAAAAATCATTTGTGGTTTGGAATTGATGTTGCTGCTTACAGGAAGAAATATCAAATTGATACAGAAGGGAATAAAATTGAAGTAAAGTATATTGCTCTCTTTAATAAACTACTTATACTAAATTGTAGGGTCCGGCGATATATCGATATATCGATAAAACCCGATATAATTTTCATATCGATATGCCGATATAGGCATTTCAAAAATATCGATATATCGAAAAAATGATATATCGAGGTAAAAAATCGGGATGCGAGCACATTGAACTACAAGACCCAGAATGCTCATCTCTATACACAATGCACAGACCGAGGTGCAAAGCCGCCATATTGTATTCATAGTCCTCGAATGCAATATACAGGTATGCAAGGGCTGGGGGGGTGAGAGAGACGGCTGGGGGTGGGGGGGTGAGGGGGAGAGAGACGGCTGGGGGGGGGAGAGGGGGTGAGAGACGGCGGGGGGGAGGGGAGGGAGAAAGAGACGGCTGGGGCGGGGAGAGGGGGAGAGAGACGGCTGGGGGGGGAGAGAGACAGCTGGGGGGAGGGGGAGAGACGGCTGGGGGGGGAGGAGAGGGGGAGAGAGACAGCTGGGGGGAAGGGGAGAGAGACGGCTGGGGGGAGGGGGAGAGAGACGGCTGGGGGGAGGGGGAGAGAGACGGCTGGGGGGAGGGGGAGAGAGACGGCTGGGGGGGGGGAGAGGGACGGCTGGGGAGGTGGTGGGGGAGAGAGACGACGGGGGTGGGGGGTGCGAGAGAGAGACGGCTGGGGGGGGAGGAGAGGGGGAGAGAGACGGCTGGGGGGGGGGGGAGAGAGACGGCTGGTGGGGGAGGGAGAGAGAGACGGCGGGGGGGGGGGGGGTGAGGGAGAAAGAGACGGCTGGGGGGGTGGTGGGGGAGAGAGACGACAGGGGTGGGGGGTGCGAGAGAGGGACGGCGGGGGGGTGGGGGGAGAGACGGGGTGGATGTGATAATATACAGATAGATAGAGATGGGGGGGATGTGAGAGAGAGAGGGAGATTGACACAGAGACACACAGACAGAAAAACACAGAGATGGAGGGAGTGAGAGACACAGAGAGAGAAAGATATTTACCTCCTGAGAAGATAGGCCCCGAATGCGCGCGCACCCGGGATGCGTGCGCACTCCGAATGCGTGCGCGCATACGCAGTACGAAAAAACTGAAAATATCGATATTTCGGTATATCTCGATATGAGCCCATCGATATATCTGATCGGAAAATTTTCCATATCGACGGACCCTACTAAATTGTAAATATCAGCAATGGTTCGGTTTCCATTTAAATGAAATATTCATTGAAGTAAATCCCTAATCCAACAGGCAACAGTTAAAATACTTTTATTAAAGCAATACTAAAAGCCCAAACTTTCACTGTAAATGTTTCTGCTGAAATTGTTACTACTTATTTTTCAAATTAGTTACTCATGGATGGTGATGGGGGTGGGGGGTGATGCAAGGTGGTGCTAGCTGGACAAGCAGAGGAACGTTTGCCAGGCAATTCACTCAAAGACAAAGTACGTATTTTTAACTGGTTAACTCCAACAGTCCCCACATCTTGGCTCTCACCAACCTGCACCTCCAGAATGAGATAAGCAACCCCCTGGAGAGAGCGCACATTCTATTCGAAACATAGGGGAAATTTCCACATGTGGTTGGCATGTAAACATGGAACTTTCAGTCTGGTTTGGATTCTCTCAAGCATGATGATGGGTTTCCACACAACATACATAATGAAACCCGTTGAGAACAGGGGAATCAGCACATAATTGGCAATAAAACATCAGCATTTTAAACTTTTCAACACAACATTGTATTACTCAGCAAAAGTTTTTTTTGCGTAATTGAGGTTAAGAACCTATAGTAAAATAAAGAAAAATATGCAGAGCTCAACATTCTCTGTGACAAATAATAAATTACCTGTAGTCTTGCTTTCCCTCTTTATCTCTCATCGGTATGGTCTGTCTGAAAATATATATTTTTAAAAATGCATTGATTCGTCTGGTGCAAAAGTACATATTATTTCCTATAACTATCGTGGTGTTTTGTTGGAAAGTTCATATAATCTGTACACAATTCTCTCTGATGGTATTAAAATCCCCAAAGGAAAGGTTTAATTGTAAGTTCTGTTTGTTTACTCATGCCCGTAACATTTTCTAATACATATTAAATTGTATTCTGTACAAGTCTGATGAGACAAAAGACCTTTTCTGTCTCCACAGTTTACTTTTAGTTATAATTTTATGATTAACATTAATGCTGTGCTGCATCTCTCCTGCTGGTTGCACAGCAATATCAACAGTACAGCAATACAGTATGAAGCTGGAAGCTGGGTTCATACGTTCTGCTCCTTAATGCGTCAAATCAACCAGTTAAAAAACAAACAACTGATTTTGCACAATATTTTTCTTGTTCTGTCTGAGCGAATGTAAATAGGGATCTTTAACAATAATGATTTATGAAATATTCTTGGGCTACTCAATATATCACCTGTGAGTTTCAATGGGTCATAAAACAATGAGTCCAATTGAAATTATACCTATGGCATATCACACTGCCCTTAAAATCATCCCGGCACACAATAATAATAATCCTTGCATTTGATATAGTGCTTTTCATGTCTTCTAGACGTCTCAAAGCACTTCACAGAATATTCTGCAAAATGAATTGACTGTATAATTGTGGGCAGACAATTGCGCAAAGCAGCGTCCCACAAATAGTCGTGGATTGAAATGACCAATTTTGTTATTGTTTTTTTGGGGAGGGATTATTATTAGGCGTGTAGAGTAAGGAAACTTGCCCAGGGTTTCGCCCTGACCTGCCTGGATTCAAACAAAGGTTTCATGCTTGTAAGGCGAGTGCTCTAACCACTGAGCTACAGGAATTTACATGGTAGTAGATGCCTTGGTCCAGTGCGATTGAGTCTTTCAGAACCTCTATTTATATTGCACATTTGATAGCAAATAGGCATCAAAATCACAGTGATACTTTGCACTATTTAACAGTCATACATATTTGCTTTTAAAAACAAGCAAATTATTTCCTTCCCCCATAGAAAATGAGCATTGAAGTGCATTAACAAACCACAAAGACCAGGAAGCTTCCATATCGCAGTCCTTGCCTGTGTACAGTTGATTGATTTTAGCCTTGGCACCATCAGGGATTCTACATCCCCAAGCTAAGAAAGGTAAAATAAAAAACGTTCAAGAATATTCAGTGACTTAATGAAAATGCCTATATTTCACTGTATCCATAGTATCATTGGGATTCAATACAGGCCCTTCCTACTACCTTGACCAGGAAGTAGGTTGTACTTGTACATAACAACTGAGCAATCAGGAGGTACATATCTTTCTCTGTGTCTCTCACTCTCTCCATCTCTGTGTTTTTCTGTCTGTGTCTCTCTATGTCTCTCTCCCTCTCTCCTCTCTCACATCCCCCCCCATCTCTATCTATCTGTATATTATCACATCCACCCCGTCTCTCCCCCCCCTCCCCCCCGCCGTCCCTCTCTCGCACCGCCCACCCCCGTCGTCTCTCTCCCCCACCCCCCCCCCAGCCGTCTCTTTCTCCCTCCCCCCCCCCCCCCCCCCCCGCCGTCTCTCTCTCCCTCCCCCCCCAGCCGCCTCTCTCCCCCTCCCCCCAGCCGTCTCTCTCCCCCTCTCCTCCCCCCCTCGCCGTCTCTCTCCCTCCCCCCCCCCCAGCCGTCTCTCTCCCCCTCTCCTCCCCCCCCCCCCAGCCGTCTCTATCTCCCTCCCCCCACAGCCGTCTCTTCTCCCCCTCCCCCCAGCCGTCTCTCTCCCCCTCTCCCCCCCCCCCCCGCCGTCTCTCTCTCCCTCCCCCACCAGCCGTCTATCTCCCCCTCCCCCCAGCCGTCTCTCTCCCCCTCTCCTCCCCCCCCCCCGCCCCCCGCCGTCTCTCTCTCCCTCCCCCACCAGCCGTCTATCTCCCCCTCCCCCCAGCCGTCTCTCTCCCCCTCTCCTCCCCCCCCCCCCAGCCGTCTCTCTCCCCCCCCCCAGCCGTCTCTCTCCCCCTCTCCGCCCCAGCCATCTCTCTCCCCCTCTCCGCCCCAGCCATCTCTCTCCCCCTCTCCCCCCCAGCCATCTCTCTCCCCCTCTCCCCCACAGCCGTCTCTCTCCCCCTCTCCCCCCCCCAGCCGTCTCTCTCCCCCTCTCCCCCCCCCAGCCGTCTCTCTCCCCTCTCCCCCCCCCAGCCGTCTATCTCCCCCTCCCCCCAGCCGTCTCTCTCCCCCTCCCCCCAGCAGTCTCTCTCCCCCTCACCCCCCTACCCCCAGCCGTCTCTCTCCCCCCACCCCTTGCATACCTGTATATTGTATTCGAGGACTATGAATACAAGATGGTGGCTTTGCACCTCGGTCTGTGCATAACAATCTGACATCCATATATCTTCTCACAGGGCTACTGGTTAGCAACGACTAGGAAAAAAAAACGGATGATTTTATCTATCCTCAATTGTCACAATTCTACTGGCGCCGTGCTGAGATCAGCTAACTTGGCACAGGAAGGAAATTTATACTGTAGGCTTACACAAAGGTTTTGTGATACAATTTTATTAATTGAATTTTCTGGATACCGAAAGCATGTATGTTTCACTTATCACAGAACAGAAAAATTGAGAGGGAGATTGAGAAAAAAAAGCTTTTCCAATTTAGGGAGATGATTTAGAGGCCGAGTACAAGATTATACAGTTTGAGGTATTCTTGCCTCCGAAAAATGAGTTCAAGTCATATATTGGTATTTGTGGAATCCTGTAGCTCAGTAGTTAGAGCACTCTCCTTACAAATGTGAGACCTGTATTTCAAATCCAGGCAGGTCAGGCTGAAACCTTGGGCAAGTTTCCATATTCCACACGCCCAATAATAATCTGTCCAAAAAAAAATAACAAATTGGTCATTTCATCCACGACTGTTTGTGGGACACTGCTGTGTGCAATTGGCTGCCGCATTTTGCCCACAAATATACAGTCAATTCACTTTACAGTATATTCCGTGAAGCGCTTTTAGACGTCTAGAAGACATGAAAAACGCTATATAAAATGCAACGATTATTATTATTATATCTATACTCAGTCTTGACTGACGCACCCATGCAATTCTGATGTATCACCACATTCCCAGAAGTACCATCATTTGGATGAACACTAACCTGAGGTCTTGCCTCGGTTTGAAGGTTTATACAAAACCTTTGGGTGAGCCTGTTCAGGTAGACATAAAAGATCTCTCGACACAACTTGGAAAAATAATTTTCTTCCAATGTCCTAAGCAACATTCACCTCTTGCTGTGTGTGGGTACTTGAGGTGTACAAAATGATCGTATTTGCTTTCAAATACAGTCACTACATTTGCCAGTCAAAACTGTTAAAGTCTTTGAGCTGTGTTGACATGAAAGTGTGCTAGAAGAAAATGTCAGAGCGCTTCATGGGAATTACTGTATTTGTAGGAAAACACAGTAGCTAATTCTGTGTATAAAAATGTCCCACAAACAGTCATGAACTAAATGACCAATTTTATCTGAGCCATTGTTAGCCAGGACACCAGCTAACAAATAGTGCCATGAGTTCTTTAATATCCATTTTTAACGTCCACCTGAACACAGTCTCTGTGTCTGTCTGTCTGACAGACAACACCTCTGATAGTGCAATAGTCACTGCAATCTAGTAGGGAACGGCAATATATCGGTGCGCGCGCGGAGTGCGCGCGCGCACTCCGATGCGCACGCGCATGCGCAGTACGAAGAACGGAAAATATCGGTATTTCGGTATATCTCGATATGAGCCAACCGATATATCCATATCCGGAAAATTACCATATCGCCGTTCCCTACAATCTAGTATCAGCAATATTAGCACAAAATCTGGAAATGGAGTTTGAGCCTACAACCTACTGAATCCGACGCGAGACCAGTGAGACTGAGGGTGGGTGCTCTGCAGTTTAATAATTATGCTCCCCTCTCCCCAAAAGGACAAAAAAAACCAAATATGATTCTTCTTACCCCGATTTATAATCAAATGCTCTGGTCTCATTTAATATTATTTCTCCATTCTCCAACATTTCAATTTGCCTCTGAATTTCATAATCTGTTACAAAATAAAACAGCATTATTACAATTGAGATAAGAATTAATTCACTGTAAAACTAAATGTTTTTACTGCTTTTTCAGAAAAAATGATACAAAATGAAGAATTATTTGGGGTGGAGCTGTAGAAATAGAATGAAATAAGAAACACATAAAGAGAGCTGCATAATGATGCAGCTAACATTTGGATTAAGGGCAGATAAAGGACATATCACAGACCGATTGCTCTTGCCAAGAATCGAGCACTGTTGATATTCTTCACTTCAGCTCTCACACCATACGGCTCCCCAGGTTGATGTACAGAAATGTTGGCATCCACTCTCAACTGTCCCTCTGCACAAATGAAAACATGACATGATTACAAGCAGCTCCAACAGTAATGGAATTGTCACAATCTGCTTATCATTAGCAGATGGAAATTTTGTAAATACAGTAATATAGATATGTATACATAAGAACAAAACTGCCAAACAAAACTAATCAAGTACAACTCTATCATACTGGATAACTTAAATCCGCATGCTGGCTGCAGTAGATGACAAACATTAATAAGACATGATGCATATGAGTTAGGCTGCATTAAAAAATGCATAATAATCCTTGATTTAATTTAGCGCATGGTCATATCCTGGCTCGGTCCCGGGATCCGTTATTGTGAAGCGCTCTGAGACGCGTGGAGGGTGCTATATAAATCGAAGCTGTTGTTATCAAAATGTCCCAAATATCACCACACTTCATTGTAAAATGTAGTGACTATATTTATAGGCAAAATGCCCACAGCAATGACTCAAGACAGCCATGAAGTGAATACCTGCTTTAAAAAATAATGGAACTGTAGTTTAAGACACAGGGAGAAATTCTCCTTCTCTTTGGGGGCTGCAGAGAAGTGGAGAGACTTGAAAACAAGAGTGATGATCTTGAAATTGATCCTCTCCAGGACGACTGGTTAACAATGCACTGACAATTTCTTGTCTGCTTCGAGGGTTGGAGCTTCATGTCTCTGTCTGTGCTAAATTAGCTGATATTTTGTTATGAATGCTTTGTGCATTCTTTAGCGCCTTTAATTTTGACTTCTTACTATTTCCCCTACTCATTAATACCTGATTTTCATTGTTGAGCTTTTTGTCCCAAATCTAACAATAATCTCACAAAACAAATAATGTATTGATCATTTCAATCCACGACTGTTTGTGGGACACTGCTGTGCGCAATTGGCTGCCACATTTCACCCACAAACATAGGGTCAATTCACTTTACAGTATATTCTATGAAGCGCTTTGAGAAGTCTAGAAGACGTGAAAAGCGCTACATCAAATGCAAGGATTATTATTATTACTATATCAGCCAGGTAGCAGTTGGAGCTCTAAAATTAGTCTCACTACAGGGAAAATCAGCTCCCAGTTGCTAGAGACAGCACCCCTTCTACCCCACTCCACCTTACTGGATAGTTTGTGTATGTGTGTGTGTATCAAACCAGAGCAGATTCAGGCTTGACTCCAATGCCTAAGTTAGGCATTGACTGCCAAAATTCTGTCAAACTTTTCAATGATCGGTCCCAATGTCAGACCTTGCCTGTAAACCTGTGTTGAAGTCTCATAGGCAGTTCTAAATTTAAACTTAATTCGTAAATGGGTTACTATAGCTCTCAGATCAGAAACACAGTGGAGCATTGTTATAACACCATAATTGGGGTTCAACAAATCCCAACCAGCACTATAATACTGTGAGATTAATGGTCAAGGTTTCTGCGTTCGCTGGGTATATGCCACAAATCACCAGCATCATGGGAAGCCCAAATGGCTAAATTCAAGTTGACACTGATAACACATGCACAGCTTGTGTACAAAAAGTAACATAGCAAACAGCCTGATGATCTAGGTGCACTTGTGTATCTCATGAAAAAGCAGATTCAGGCACAATTCTAATACTTTCTGCTATTTTCAGTGGATTTCAGGGCTCTTGCTGAAATTTTCAAGCGTCATTGGATCAAGTGCATGCATTTGGGATTTTTGGGGAAAGTAAGTAACATATCTTAAAATCATGCTATAAGCAAATTCACAATTAGAAGGTAGCGCGTGCTATCAAAGGGTTCAGTGCTCTGAGACGCTAACAATGTGAAGGACTATATGAATGCAAACTGTCGTTCCTGCCAATAATTACCTGACATATTTCCACGGCATGTTCCAAGCTGCTGTAAGATAAGTTGCAGTTCGCGAACTGCTGCTGCAGCCTCTTCACCACAAGTCATATCTGGCTCCATAACAATCTCGATTAGACCAACCCCTGACAATCAAACATTATTCATTTAGAAGATACCTTGGGGAACAAAACACAATACTACTTGGAATGAGGGGGAAAAGAGGAGGGTTTCAAATAGTTAATCTTGCAAAACTAAAGAAAAACATGCAGAAATATTCTTATTCTATCAGCACTGATAGAAAACAAATTACAGACATGGATCTTAATTACATCTTAATTACCATGCTTCATGTAGTGTTTACAGGGCATAGACCATTTCTCCTTTAAACTCATCAACTTGAGCTGCGTGACACAAACCACTGCTAAAATCCTTATTCATGCATTTGTGATTCCTGGGCCCTCTTAATATACTCCTTACTGGTCTCCCTAGTTCCATGCACAAACAAAAACGCAAAATACTGCAGATGCTGGAAATCTGAAACAAAAACAGAAATCACTCGGAACACCCAGCAGATCAGGCAGCATCTGTGGAGAAAGAAAAAGTGATTCAACGTTTCAGGTCCACGACCCTTCGTCAGAACTGAGAAGGCTCTGCCAGCAGACGGAGGAAAACTCCACCATCCACATCCTCACCAAACTCTGCATGTTCATCACTATAGTGCTCATGAACCTCAATGGATGAACGATTTCAAGGACATCGGTGTCACCTATAAATTATTTCACTGACTAGAATCTTCCTATATTTGTGACCTCCCACCCTACTCCTCCTAGCCCACAATCCTCAGCAATGCTTGGGCTTGCTGAGAGTCTCCCACCTCAACATGAATGGCCAAGCTCTCAGAAACATCATCACCTCTCTACTCCTCCATCTTGTCTCCTCTCTATTTGTTGTTAATTCCCACCTGAAAAACGACCTCTTCAAGTACCTCTACAATTACCTCCTACCTTGCTTGGCCTTGGCAATCATCACTGTGAAACTCTCCAAGTCATTATCCTACATGGTTGTTGCCAACCAATTCTGCACACACCTCTCCCTCCACACTCTATTTGAACCTCTTCAATCCGGCTTCCGCCCTACCCACAGTACAGAAACTGCAATTGTGAAAGTCACAAATTATGTCCTCTCTATCTGTGACCAGGGCTCCCTCTGCCTCCTTGTCCTCCTGGACCTCTACGCCACCTTTGACACAGTCGATCACTCATACTCCTCCACTGCCTGTCCTCTGTCCTTCATGGGACCACACTAAACTGGCTCGCGTCCTACCTCACAAACCGTCAACAATACATCATTACAAACAGCCTTTCCTCTCGCTTTTGCCCAGTCACCATTGGGCGGGCAAGCCTTCAGCCACTCTGCTCCCAACCACTGGAACTCCATCCCACAGTCCCTCCACCTTGCCCCCTCCCTGGCTTCCTTCAACTCCCGCCTCAAGACGCTCCTCTTCGATGGACCCATTAGTTACTCGTAATCGCCCCCTTCCCTCCCCACCCCCTGTCCTAAGGTCAGGTCTGAAGTGGTAGCTGTCCAGCACCTTGGGACATCCTCCTGACGTGAAAGGCGCAATACAGGTGTAATTTTGTTGTTGTCACCTGCGGGTACCCCAAGGATCCATCCTTGGTCCCCTTCTCTTCCTTATCTACATGCTCCCTCTTGGTGATGGTATCCGCAGGCATGGAGCAAATTTCCACATGTATGTGGATGACACCCAACTCTACTTTTCCACCTCATATTAAGACCACCAGTCCCCTGACGCTCTGTCAGCCTGTCTGACAGACGTCAAGAGCTGGATGAGCTCGAACTTCCTGCAATTAAACGTTGACAAGACGGAAGCCATACTCTTTGGCACTCATCGACGTCTTCAGTCCCACGGCTCTCACCTCCTCCACCTACCCGACCTGCCCCTAAAACTCTCTAAACCCGTATGCAACCTAGATGTCAGTTTTGATCCCCAATTACCCTCCCTCCCCTACAACTGGTCCCTCACCAGCACCGCCTTCTTCCATCTCCGCCATATTGCCTGTCTCTACCAATATCTCACTCCTAAAGCTGCTGAAACCCTGGTCCACGCCTTTGTCACCTTTCGGCTGGACTACTCCAATGCCCTCCTCGCCGGTCTCCCTTCTGCCACCATTCACAAAATTCAGCTCATACAGAACTCCGCTGTCCGCATTCTCACCCAAACCAAACTTCGCTCCCCAAATACTCCAGTCCTTGCCAGACTTCACTGGCTCCCGGTCACATAGCAGATCGACTTCAAGATCCTCAATCTCGTTTTTAAATCCCTCCACTCCTCTGCACTTCACTACCTCTCTAACTTCCTTTCTCTTCACATCTGTACTCACTGCCTCTGCTCTACTGGGTCTGGCCTCCTTGTTCCCCGATCCTTCGCTCCACCATCGGTGGCTGTGCCTTCAGCCACAATGTCCCAAGCTCTGTCCCTTCGCCTTGCCCCTTCCTTTTCCATTTTCAGGTCACGCTTGAAGACCTTTCTGTTTGACCGCGCCTATGATCACCTTCCCTCTCCCCCTGGCTCGGCCCCGGGCTTTGTTATTGCGAAGTGCTCTGAGACGCCGTCTGCCGTGGATGGCACTATATAAATCCAAGTTGTTGTTGTTATATATAAGTGCAAGTTGCTTCTTTAAACAACTCCCAAAGGCACATATACTGAGCCAATTGGCAACAGTTCACTAAATAAATGCACCAAATATTATGGCACAGAGCCATGCATACAAGGAAGGACTCTCTGCTAAAAGCTGTAAATGTCGCATCAACCAGCGGAATGCACAATTTATACAGCTATCCCGATGATGTGTTTAGTTTAAAAAAATATAGAAGGTACTTTAAAATTCAAATTTACATTGCATTTTAAAAGCCAATCATCTCTTCAAAAGTTCTTCTATGGTTTAATTGAAAATATCTCCACTTTATTTTAAAAAATCAGGATTTGCTCTTCAAGGTGCTTTAAATTAAAATAGATTAAACTGTGGAGTAAGATAGCATCGGACAAATTAGTTTGGTAGAGTTGCTGAGCAGTGTTATGGAATATGAATTAACCCATTGGTATTTCAATGAATGGGTCATTTGTACTGTTTATGTTCTGCTCTCTTACATTGCTGTGCTAAGCTAACTCCTCTTAGCAGAACCTTGCAATAAAATTGTTGACAGAATCAGAGTATTAAAACAAAAGTAAAATCTATACAAATAAAGGCAAAATTTCTGCATGTCTGTCCGCCAAGAATGCAATAACCGATTGATGTGGAGACAGGATTAATACCACATCGGAAAGATCTTGCATGGGGCAGTGTCATGGGCATATTTTCTTTCAGAGATCTCGTATCATCAACTAGCTATGTTAAAAAAAAATGCTTTAATTAAGCCCTAAATTTGAGGTATACATGGTATTCAGAAACAGAAGTAGCCACAGAGGCAATCACACATTCTTCTAGAGATACATCTAAGGTAATATATTCTGTAACAAAGTAGCACAAAGAAAAGCTATGACCTAAACAAGTTCATCACACAAGTATGCACTCCAACCAGGCGTCCTCTCAGCTGAGTATCAATGTACATTCTGTATGAGATCCTTTGGTTGCAAGTGAAGTTGCAACGTATAGAGCTAGTAAGAGAATAAAATGAATTTAAAAATAGATACACGGATGGTGAAATATCTACTTTATACAGGATCAGTTTACAGCCCTACCAGCTCGATTCAAGTCGATCAAAGTTTGAAATCTTGCATCATCATGCAGACTTTTCCCGCTATCCTGCTCCAGTTGTATCTGTTTAATTCGCACTGATTTAAGTGTTGTTTGATTTCTGTTCTTCTCAGTGCATAGGCTATACGTGAGATTTCCATTAACTGCGATTGGACATCTTTGTTGTGTTATCTGATATCCAGCCTAAATATGCAACAGAGAATACTTGCTCAATATAGTTAACAGCAACATTATCAAATTTAAACCTTTAACTGGCATTCATTAGATAGCTTAGAGATTTGCTCAACAATAAAACAAAATATACCCAACAACACTATCTAATCAGAGAAAACCATGGGGAACTCGATAGAGTTTTTCAAGATCATGATGGATTTGGAAAAAATGAAATTCAATTAAGTTGCTCTGCTGAATACAAATTCAAGATGCAGAAACAGAATGATATAACGCAGCAGAATATTCTGCCCATTAAGCCTGTCCTGACGTTTTCTCCACATTAGCTTCTTAATTTAGTCTCACTATCAAAACCTCTAACTTTTTTTCAAATATCTAAAGGATTCAAAGGTATAGATTGAAAATAACAAAAGGGAATTGGAAATGAGGACTTTTTTTTAATAAAGAGTGACTGACATATGAAACAAACTACCAGCATGGGTGATGCAATAAACGATAAAAGATTTCAAAAAGTAATTATACAAATGAAACGATTCAATGTTATTAGATTTGGAAATCGAAGTAATCTTGTGGGAAATAGAGGGACCAAAATTCTATCAGGACAGCAAAATAATTAATGCTAGAATTTACAAAGTTAATCAACACCTTCACCTTTCCACCTTGGTTTGGAAAGAGCATACAATGGGGAATATGTTCCTTAAAGTATAGAAAACATTTCCCTCTCAGATCCATAAATATGTCTCTTCAAGGTCAAGTCACCGAGTACACACACCACCACCATTTATCTGCTGCTCTTAAACAGAAGACAATGTGGTAGAATGGGCCATTCTACCACATACCCATGTACCTTTTGACACACAAAGAAATTCGAAATTCAGCTGCACATGTGGTAAAGAAGCATTACCTAATAGAATCCAGGTTTCCATCAATAATTCTGGGTTACAGTCATGCATAATACCTCTTCCTTTCATGGTTGCTAAGACTGGCTATCTTGATAAGATTCCAAACCACTTTGTCAGAGAATCCCTTGTATGTTAGGTTGTGACTATTTACAATTCTTCCCACTTGCTGGATGATGCTATCAGCAGTGAATGTTTGCACAGTATATTTCTCCTGTTTCTTTTTTACCTCAGTTAAGTTTAACTCGTTGCCAGCCTCTTGTTTTTATGACTTCTTCCCCTTTTGTAGCTGAACTCAACATGCTGAGCAGATTTTCTTCCACTTTTAAAATGAACAAACACCAGCCCATTAAGAATATCAGGGGCCACGTGTCATATTCAAATGTACTCAGATATAATTTGCAAAAGTCAATTCGGGTCAAAAGATTCATACGTAATACAAGATATTTTAAACCATGCAGAGACTTACTGGCAAGTCAGCATAGAAGTAATGCTTTCGGTCAAATAAGGATCTCTTATTAATTGCACAGTTCAGAGCTAAGCCGGTCATCACAGCTCCTTCCACGCAGCGTTTATTAAGAACCTTTGAAAATGGAGGAATACAACCGTTATAAGTAGAGTCACTTTACTGGGAGGCATTCAATTCAAAAACATCTTCTGCATAAAGGTTCCTTTGAAAGAAACAAATACATGCACCGTCACAGATAGTACAGCTTTACAATACTGCAGTAACACGTCTTCTAGCACTGTCGAGGCATTTAAGGTCTAATTCTGTAATGAATCAGCATGATGAACACTACATCACATTGCTAGACGATTCTTCACAGCTTAGCATTGCAATGCTGCTCACAACAGGATGCGCATGCATATAAAATAATAATGAGATTGGAAGTCAGTGAAGGACACATGACTGCTTAAGCTGCAGAACATACAATCATCTAACTACATAAAAAAATCAATTGGGTGTCAAGTCTCTTCTCCTGCAATCACTACAAACCGAGAAAACAAGACATTCACACCACTGAAGACATTCAAACTACTAATTTTGTGCAAAGCAAAAACCTAACTCTAAGAAGAGATTGATGTTTGACCTCAGCAAGTCTGATACGACCAATGAATTTATGTCAAGCCTGCTCATTGAGAACAGGACAATTCAATCAAAGGAATAAATGCTTAGTTGACCGATACATTTTTCGTTGGTATGCTAAAACATGAGTAACAGTAATTTCAATAACAATTATAGTCTTTAGTAAAAAATCCCTTTGCTCCTTCCCTCCACTCTATGTCAAAGCTCATTTGAAAATCTATATATTTGACTGCACCCTCAACAACCAGTTCGCTTTGACTCTAACAACAACAAACAAAATTATATTTGTATAGAGCCTTTCACGTCAGGAGGACATGAAGGAGGACAGGAGAATGTAAAGTACTCAGTCTATGTAAAGTACTTTGAGGTATTCTACATGAAAGGTGCTATTGGCTGGCAAGGCTGGCATTGACAATGCTAAGCAACTTTGTGCAAATGCATGTTAGGGAAGAACATCTAAGTATGTCACACCTGACCTTGGGAAAGTGCTCAATTTCCTATCATTATGATATCTCAAGTATTGAAGACACTATTCATAAAACATTTGGGCAAGGTGGAGCATTTGTCTTTTGATTTTACAACCACCCCTCCACTCCTAGCTTTCCTCAACTAAAACACACACACAACACACACACATTCTAGGGAGGGTATTGTTGTTGCTGTTGTAGTAGGGTAGTGATCGAGACCAGAAACAATGGCTCATTCCACCCCACTCCCTATTTCTCAGAACACTGAAATAAATTATTGCATTTCACTTCCACCTTGACTAAGGTCGGACTGCTTAGTATTGGAACCGACTCAAATTTATGTTGCTGTTTTCCTTCATCATTGGGGAACTAGAATGTACATCTTAACATAAGTTCCACTTTAGGCATCAAGTTCTGCTGGAAAGCTTAAATTAATACAATATTGAGACATATTTACAAAAATACAGTATGGTTTTGAAAGTCACTGTAAACCTTAGTCAGCCAGGTGCCGAACATATGCAGAAACACATCACCATGCTTGATAACCAGTTTGATATATGTATGCCATATCTGCATGGAAATGTCCATATGTATGGAATGGAAAGAGCACATTCCTTGGATGGATGGATCCTGCCTAATTCTGGAGAGTATTAATAATAATAAATAATCCTTGCATTTGATAAAGTACCGTATCAAGTAATTGAGATGCCTGAAAGCGCTTCAAAGGATATGATATGAAATGGACTGACCGTGTATTTTGTGGGTAAAGGTGCAAATATAGAAGAGCCAAGTCTTGGGAACCCAAGAGTGTACATTGGGTACTGCTGAAGTTTAAACTGCATTACATGCCATGAGCACACTGTCTGGCAAGCTTCCCGCTGCTTGTCCAGCTAGGACACCCCAAGGTGACTTGGCTTACCTCGCCTCAAGGATAGTAATCAAACAACGAAGATATGTGAAGGGTCAATTACTGGCAGTGTTAATGAATTCAAATTAATTGGCTGCTTATCTCATTGTTGTTTGTGAGTCCTTGCTGTTGCAGTTTAACTATTGCGTTTGCCTGTAAAACAATTTATTTCATTTCTCATCAATTATATTTCGTAAATACATTGAGAAGTTTATTTTTATATGTAAGGTGTTATATACATGGAGGTTATTATTGATGCAGTAGCAAACAGGATCAAATGAGTTGAAAATTATATTATACTGTAAAAACAAACTTTATAGTAATTCAGGAATTGTTCAGTTAGCTGGTATTTTATGCACTTTCAAATATTTTTAAAACAATGGACATCATCAAATGGTCAATTGACACATATTAGGGGTGGAAGTGGATTTTGTTTCCTATTTTATTTACTTGAATTTCATAATTTTGAAGATTTGACACTTGCAAGAAGATGGGATTTGGATCAGACATTGGGGCAATTACTGTATATTTGACAAAAGCTTTTCTAATTTTTTTAACTCTTTTAGGTATTGATTTAACATCCCCCTCAATCATCAGCTCAACAATAACAATGACTTTCATTTATATACTGCCCTTCATGCAGAATAGCATCTTGAAATGTTCAGCATACAAACTCTGTCAAGCATCTACAACCCTGCTTTTGAAAGTTGCTATAGGTACTGTAGTACCCTTGAATGACTTATCTTCTGAACTTTTTCCTTCCCTACAGGGTAGTAGCTAGGTTCTCTCTGCAATTAGTAACATTTGGAAATCTTGTACAGGAACCAATAATTATGAATATGAACCACATATACAGACAGAACTATGTATTACAGCAGCAACATTCCAGTCCCCTGATGGTGCTCAGTAACTCACTTTTAAATTATTGTAAATTGGTACGCTTATTTCCTCTCCAGATTTCCCCCCCCTCTATTTGGTGCAGCTTTGTCATTTAGACAGCAGCAGGTGGCAAGGTGACATTCCTGAAAATCTTTTCAAAACATTGGTGTCTGACTGCCCAACAGTTCATATCATTAGAAACCAGCAGGGAAGAAGAGTGCATTATCTACGACAAATAAATTAATCTAGCAACATAAACCTAGGGGGAATTCTATCGCACGTAAGTCATATAAGGGCATCATTAGTTCAACAAATACAATATAAAGATGTTTTAAAATACTCACCGGTAATGTGCCAGGAAGAGAAGCATCCAAAAATGATACCAATGAATTGGGAGGTGCTGAAAACTGCACCAGTGACCCAGAGAAAAGTTTGGAGTTTGAACATATTTGAGCATGGACTTCCAATCCTACAACTCCTACCCATGATGATTTGCTGGAAGGTGGAAAACATTCTTATTATTTTTTTTACAGTGAAATGAGAAAGATAAATACACTTTGTACAAAAAACAGAAGATAAGATATATAGATCCAGTTTGTAATCATAGAATTTTATAAGAGAAGGAAGCCATGGCTCATCATGTATGTGCTGCATCTCTGAAAGTGTTACTCATTTAGTCCTATTCCCTTTTCCCCAAACCTGTTTTAAGTTATTTTGCTTCTTGCAACATTTTTGTTGGGCTTTCCATGTCACAATAACACTATAAAATTTCTTCTAATCTCTGCTTTGTGATTTTACTGCTGACCTTATATGTACGCTCTCTTGCTACTGATCAGTAAAAAATAGTTTACTCCCATTTATTCTATCAAAACCTGTCATCATTTTGAACATATCTATTAAGACTCCCCTTCAATCGTCTCAGTTTCTATTCATAATCAAAACCTCTTAATCCTATTAAATCTCGTGTATCCTCTGCATGGCCTTGGCATCCTTCCTAAACAAACAAAACTTACATTTATATAGCGCCTTTCACGTCGAGAGGACATCCCAAGGCGCTGTACAGTCAGGTAGGACAAGAGCAGGGTGGGAAGGATCAGGGCAGGATAAAGCATAGTAGGAAAAGTAACTGTATATTAGTGGGCGAAACGCGGCAGCCAAATTGAGCACAGCAGTGTCCCAAAAAGTGGAAATTTATAAACAAAACACATGAAACAAACTAAATAACAATTAGAGATGATTCCGTTTCAGCCATTTTATTGAGTGAGACTCTTATTTATGCCAATTAAATATGATAAACATCATGGATTAAAAAAAAACTCTGTCCCCAAACACACACTTTATCTGATGGGGCATATTCTCAACCAGACCTCACAGAACTGTACTTTACTACAAAGTCACCAGAGACTGTACATCATATTAAATAATAATAATAATAATCATAATCCTTGCATTTGATATAGCACCTATCACGTCTTTTAGACATCTCAAAGAGCTTCACAGAATATACTATAAAGTGAATTAACTGTATATATTTGTGGGCAATAAACAACAATAAAATACTGGGAAGGTTGGGGAAGTGACTGGGTAGGAGAAAGAGGCAGAATTAAAAATTGCCTAATTGCCCCTGGTTTATAGTCTGCGAGATTCCTGACCTTGATAGATGCCGTCCGGTGTGGAGGCCGCTATATATCGTAAATACCCGCGTATAAGGCGCACTCGCGTATAAGGCGCACCTCCCACTTTTGACCTTTTCTTGGTGAAAAAAAACGGAAGCATTTTCGATGATATTGCCGGCAGAAGGGAGGGAGGCAGGAGAGACAGGTAGGGAGGGAGAGAGGGAGGCAGGCAGGCAGGGAGGGAGAGAGGGAGGCAGGCAGGGCAGGAAGGGAGGCAGGCAGGGAGGGAGAGGCGGAGGCAGGCAGGGAGGGAGAGAGGGAGGCAGGCAGCCAGGGAGGGAGGCTGGGAGAGAGAGAGAGGGAGGGAGGCAGGGAGGGAGGGAGGCAGGCAGGCAGGGAGGGAAGCAGGGAGGGAGGGAGGGAAGCAGGCAGGCAGGCAGGGAGGGAGGGAGGGAGGGAAGCAGGCAGGCAGGGAGGGAGGGAGGCAGGCAGGCAGGGAGAGAGGGAGGGAAGCAGGCAGGGAGGCAGGCAGGGAGGGAGGGAGGGAAGCAGGCAGGGAGGCAGGCAGGCAGGGAGAGAGGGAAGCAGGCAGGGAGGCAGGCAGGGAGGGAGGGAGAGAGAGAGAGAGAGGGAGGCAGGCAGGCAGGGAGGGAGGGAGGGAGGGAGAGAGAGAGAGAGAGGGAGGCAGAGAGAGAGAGAGAGGGAGGCAGGCAGGCAGGGAGGGAGGGAGAGAGAGAGAGAGGGAGGCAGGCAGGCAGGGAGAGAGAGAGACAGAGAGGGAGGGAGGCAGGAGAGGCAGGGAGGGAGGCAGGCAGACTGGGTTAGGCAGAAGGCAGGCAGCAAGCACAGCACTGAGGTCCGCTGCTGCTGCCGCTGCCCGGGCGGCCGAGGCCGAAGCCCCGTCACCCGCTCCCCCCAACCGCCGCCGGACAGTGACCAAGCCCCGGCTGACAGCGCCAGCCGCCCCTCCTGGTTACTGTATTTCCGAGGCTCAAAATTTCTTGTACCTGCGTATAGGGCGCACCCCCAACTTTCGAGATCTTCCGACGTGAAAAAAAGTGCGCCTTATACGCGGGTAGTTACGGTAAGTCAAAATTGTTGTTGTTGTTATAGTGCCCCCAATGCTCTATCTATAACTGTTTGTGGGACATTGCTGTGCACAATTGGCTGCTGCGTTTCGCTCACAAATATTCAGTCAATTCACTTGACGGCATTTGCTGTGAGGCGCGGATTAGAAGATGTGACAAACACTATTGTTGTATTTGATATCATCACTATATTTGCTGCAGAACTTTTCACGTCTTCTAAGGCGTCTCAAAGTGCTTCACAGAATATACCGTAAAGTGAATTGGCTGTGTATATATGTGGGCGAATATTAATAATAATAATAATTATTATTATTACCGTCACTCTTCTCAAATAGAGCCTATAAGGTCCACCTGTGAGCCAGGGGGGAGCTCGGTTTAATGTGTCATTGGAAGGACGGCATCTCCCACAATGTAACACCTCCCAGCGCTGCCCTGGAGGGTCGATTCAGACTGTGCCGCAGTGAACCCACTTGAGTCAGGCCGACACCCTGCATTACCAACTCTCTCTCTCTCCCTCTCTCCGGGTAATCCTCACAGTGCGCAGGTGTTGACCTCAAGTTACCTTTCCTCTCTGCCCGGCGCTGCGGCTGCGGCACGCGAGGCCGAACGCACGCTCTGACTGACGACGGTTACACGGCCGCCCAACGGTCTCAGTCGCAGAGCGGCCCGCGCCATGACAGCCGCACACATCACGTGTCCCTCCCGCGCTCGAGCGCGCTGGGTATTGTAGTGCTGACCGCAGCCCGCGCCTGCGCTGTGTGCCGGTCGCTGAACTACATCTCCCAGAAGGCTACGTAATCCCCCCCCCCTCCCCACGCACGGCGTCGCTGGCTGCCTTCACACTGGCTCTGCAAGAGGGAGGTCCGCCCTCGCTGCAGGTCAGACTCCGTTTGGAGTGGGGTGGTGGTGGTAATGTCGTTTTAAAGTCACATGCCTCATGTTTGATACAGCGACAACGCACGCTGATGTTTGCTGGCTCGGTGGTGGTCGCGTTCTCTCCTCGGAGACATGGAAGAAGGTTGTTGGATTCAAGTCCCACCATCACATTAGGACTTCAACAAACACAGTGTGGAGCTCCATTGTTAATAATAATAATAATCCTTGCATTTGATATAGTGCTTTTCACATCTTATCGACGTCCCAAAGCGCTTCACAGAATATACTGTAAAATGAATTGACTGTATATATTTGTGGGAGAAACGCGGCAGCCAATTGCGCACAGCAGTGTCCCACACACAGTCGTGGATTGAAATGACCAATTTTTTTTTGAGGGATTATTATTAGGCGTGTGGAGTAGGGAAACTTGCCCGAGGTTTCGCCCTGACCTGCCTGGATGCGAACACAGGTCTCCCCAGCTTGTAAGGCGAGTGCTCTAACCACTGAGCCAGAGGACTCCACGGTTGTGCTGGAGAGTGGGGGAGTGTTGCACTGTCAGGTGTGTGGAGTGAGGGAGAAAATAAGTTGTTGATAATAACCCTTCATTTGCAATATATTGAACCACTTTTTTTTTTAAAAAGCCTTGTATATTTATATAAATAATGATGCAATCGTAGAGTCCTGTAGCTCAGTGGTTAGACCACTCGCCTTACAAGCAAGAGACTTGGATTCAATTCCAGGCAGCTCAGGGCGAAACCTTGGGCAAGTTTCCTTACACCACATGCCTCATAATAATCCCTCAAAAAAGACAATAATAAATTGGTCGTTACAATCCACAACTGTTTGTGGCACTGCTGTGCACAACTGGTTGCCGCGTTTTGCCCACAGATATTCAGTCAATTCACTTTACAGAATATTCTGTGAAGCATTTTGAGACATCTAGAAGATGTGAAAAGTGCTATATCAAATTGACTTGCCTGCCTGTTCAAGTGGAAGTTAAAAGTCCTATGGCTCTGTTGCAAGTTTGATGTGAAAGGCACTTTTGCAATTGCAAGAATTATTGTCGGTAGGTAATGCAGGAGGATGCCACAGCTGTATAATGTTAATCCCTGCATTTGACATGGTACCTGTCACGCCTTTGGGACATCTCAAAGTGCTTCATAGGATACAATGTAAAGTGGATTGACTATTTTATGGGTGAAATGCAGCAGCCAGTTGCACACAGAATTGTCCCACAAACAACTATGGCAGTTTTATTTGTGGAGCAAATTTTACTTGGTGACACCGGGACTTCTCTTTTCGAATAGTTACATGGTGTGTTTACACAACCTCAGTTTAACTTCTCATCCAATGGATGGCACCTGCAACAATATAACACACTTCCATCATTGCATTGAAGCATCATCTTAGATTATGTGATTCCAAATCCAGACGTGGGGCTTGAACCCACAAGCTTCTGTCAGAGGCATGCATGCTACCAACTGAGCCAAACACCCATACCCCTTCATGAAAATATTGTGTGTACATTGTCTAAAAAACGTAATGGTTATTTCATTGGTGAAACACAGACATCATGAAAATCTTCTAATAGCTAATGGGATTCTAGCCCTGATCCTAATGTTGAAAGATGAAATTCTTTCAACATTTTTTTGTTTAAAAATAAATTTTTTTCATTGAAATTGTTCTTACCAAAATCCAGTAACCTATTTAAAACTAGGAACTTTTTAAAATTGTGGAAAAGTTTCCACTCCTAGAAACTTCCCTACATAATAAGACATAAATGTAAGATGAACACTAATAAATTTAATGAGGGATAAGATCTTTATGCAGGAGGTGAAAATGTGCGACTGACTGCCAGAAGCTGTGGTTGAAGCAGAAAGCAACAACAACAAGAAAATTACATTTGTACAATGTATTTCATGCCTCTGGTGCTGGATACATTTAAGCATCAATGTATTTAACAGGAAACTTGATACTGTATGTATGTGAGAGAGGAAGGAATTAAAAAGTATTGTGAAGGCTAGGAAGGAGATATTACGATGGATAAAAGCTTGTATGAAATATAAACACCAGCATGTACTCAAACCAAATAGCTTATTTTGGTACTGCAGATTCTACATAATTCACATCCAGCAGAGGATGTACTCAATATTATCTATGAACTGAGTTATTTTTAAATACTTATAGCATGCGGCAACAAAAATCAAATCAACAGACTCAAACCAAATTACTAATCAAATCTTGGACTGTATGATGCAGTGCCATTAAGCAAGTAATTAAGCCTCCCAGGACAGGTTTGTTTTTCAATTGGCAGGTTTTCAGCCCAACATTTGATTTTTCCATAGTCTATTTTGTCATATTACCTATCCAGCTTTCCAGAGTGGTGAGTTAGGCAGAGGTCCTCCACAAGGTAACTGTGACTGATGTAAATGCTTGATAGAGGTTGGGAGCGCAAACTCAGAAGCATTAGGGAGGCCTCTAAGCTATTGGTGTTCTGCATTTGGATAGAGTGGGAGTGGGATGGAAGTGGAAGTGACAAATTAAGCCAGGGTTGAGTTATCAGGAATTTACTGTATATCAAATGCAAGGTTTATGTTGAATGTCTAATTAGATACTGTAGCCTGAATCAGAGCACTGTTTACGGACTGGAGAATTAATAATAATAATCATTCTTGCATTTGATATAGCCCTATTCACTTCTTCTAGACGTCTCAAAGCACTTCACAGAATATACTGTAAAGTGAATTGAGTGTATATTTGTGGGCAAAATGTGGCAGCCAATTGTGCAAAGCAGTGTCCCACAAACAGTCGTGGATTGAAATGACCAATTTATTATTATTTCTTTTTGAGGGATTATTATTAGGCATGTGGAAACTTGCCCAAACTTCCCCTGCCTGGAATTGAACTTGGGTCTCTCGCTTGTAAGGTGAGTACTCTAACCACTGAACTACAAGACTCTTGAATTGAAATGAAAAGGTGAACATTACAGTATATTAGTTTCCTGTGTTAACATAGTACAGGACCTAGAATGATTGTTAGTACTACTGATTATATAAGTGACCTTGCAAATTCTTTAGTAGCTGTTGCCCTTTGACCTGTCAACAGTATTGTGTAACGCCTAAGCAAAGCAAGTTGGGAGCAAAGCTTGTTCCAATTCTTTACTTTGGATTCAAAAGACTCAATGGGACTGAATGGGTTTACCTCATTCTGTTTATGTTAGAATTCATCCATCAAGATAGATGGAATGAATGCCCCATGATAATTACAATTACAGCAGTTTCAATAGACTTGATAGTTGATGCCACTGTTGAGACTATTCACATTAAGTTAATGAACATTATTGCTGTAATTTCAGTGTATTTGTTATTGGTTTGAATTTCTGATTAGATACTGTAGCCTGAAAATTCAATGCCTTGGGGCGTCCCCCTAAAGTGAAAGGTGCTATACATATGTAATTTTGTTATTGTTGTTGATTTAATATTATTAAGCATGTTGAAATCAGTGTTGTTTTGGAATCAAAACACAATGTTTCATTTAAATCAAGAAGTTTGCCCTTGACCAGCCTATGGTCTTGAGTCTAAGGATTATTTAATATGAATCCCGCTAGTCATGCTTTATTAACTTGTAGCAGCATAGAAGCGTATCTAGAAGGAGAAAAAGGGGAAGATAAATGGTGTATAGTTAGTTAAATCATGAACTATGCCGATCAGCTAAGTACAAAATAGTGCTAAAGTTGTAATGTGGGAATTTTTTTCATGTACCCAATTTTAGCTTGGCCATCAGAGAAAGTTAATAAGTGGAAAGGTTGCTTCCTGTACGGGATGGATCAAAAATTGAAGGCCAATTTATGGCTGCAACTCTGATGTGCCTGTCAATAATTGGTTACAAACATCAATATCCGAAAACCTTGATGGAAAGTGCTTTGATGGTGGAAACAGGTTTCTAAAGTTGATGGTCGGAACAAAATTTTGCAAGGAGGGACCATATACATATCATGTTACAAATATTAGGTTTAGTGGCTGAGGAGAGCATCAGGCTTATTTCCAATATCCCTGCAGTTAAATAACCTGTCAACAATCACTAATCTAGACATTGAAGGCAATCGCTACTTTAGCAAGCTACTGGAGTTTAGCTGATGTTATGAGAATCATACCCTAACATGAGTTGGCACTTTCAGTAAAGGAGAGCAGTAAAATGTAAGATGATTTTTTTTTTAAATCTCTGAATCAATGAGTTCTACACACTTCAGACACTAGATGGTGCTCCACATCCCATTCTGTTAAGGATGCACAACAGACAAACACAACTATCTTATGTGCTTTCTGAGAACATTGTTGTGAGCGAAGACAGTCAATTGACGACACACTGACTCATTCCAAACACTTGTCAAAATCACATATTTTCTCCACTCAATATTTCATAGATTTGCTTTAAAATCATGACCTTCAGAATGAGGAGGACGACATGTAAAGCTTGACATCGCCTGGACCACAGGAATATCCAATACAAGACCATGGAGATGGTCTTCTGATTTTCATTCCTGAGAACGGATGCAATGGAATCTGTGTCCATTGCTAGGGCATGTCTGACCTCAGTGCTGCACAAATATGTTGGACCCGACCATTTAGCATCACATGTTGTATCAGCATCACATAATTCTTGCTATTGACACACTGTTTGTAATATAAAATTCTTAAACGTAAATGCTGTTAAGCATAGTGACTGTGTGGTTGCAGGCAAAACGACAGTCAATATTCGCACAGCAACGTCCCAGCTGTTTTGAAAGAGTGATGAACATTTGAAGCCTCAAATGAGCTGCACAAATAATTGAGGATTATAATATTTACCTAGACCTTAACAGACCTGTATTTTATTTCATCGAAATATGTTCTATGCAGTATGTAATTGTAAGACTGTAATATGAGAAGCATTGAAGGTGATATTAAAATGTGTGAAACCTGTCATTGGTACATGACATGCAGTAGTTGAGTTATATTCAGTTCCACAGTGTTAGGCCAATGTTTGAGTATTTTGTAACTGAATGAATTTTTTTTGCCAAACCATTCAAGATTTTTGATGCACTTCTAGAAATCCAAACAATAGGGGGAACGGGTTCTATATCATTAAACACAGTATTAAATTTCAAGGAAAAACACAACCCTTTCTATGGATTTTAGTTTCCATGATGTGTTTGCAACTGCTGGGGCATTTGAAGAACTGCTGCTTCTTAGTGGATTTGTAGCCAGAATATATCCAGGAACATTGGTGAGCATCTCATTATTAGTATCAGAGCCCTGAAGCTAGTGAGGAGAAAATAAATCAGTAAGGTTTCCAATTTTGATTTATATTGCGCCCCCCCTCCAACCCTCTGGTGAGAAGTGCACATGTGTGGCTGTCGTATAAGAATAGGATTTGGCTCTGTCATGTTTCCTGCTGTGGTAGGATAAGGAATCCAACATTCACTGTCCAGACGCACATTAATAAAATAAACGATGAATCTAGCTGCTTTATTTATAATCAAGAATCAGAATCTACTTATTCCTTTGTGTTTCCTGTGGTTCATGCAATGTTTTCGAAATAATCTGTGCAATTTCCTTGATATATACAGAGCTGCTCCCAAATTAAATTTGATGGGCAGGCTGTAATTTGCTGTTATGAGCAAAGGGATAAAGCTGAGCTCAACTGTCCAGTTAACCGGTAGGTTTGCAGTAATGATCCTTCGCCCAAATCCAAATTGTATCAAGATTAGCTTCTAAAAAAATAAATCTTCAAAGTGGTAGTGGGAATAAAAACAAGCAGAGCTAGTCTGCAAGTCCATGAAAAATATAATGCTAGGCTACTATTCTGTACATGACAAATGATACATGAGTGGGTGGCAGGAGTTAGTCATCAGATTGATTCTAACAGCAATTTAGCTGGCTGGTATCATTCCTGAAAATGAGATTGTTATCGGTGGTATGGATGGTCTTGTTGTGTGAACCATATCTTAATTGATAAAAGTACAGTACATAAATTCAAAGCCAATGTTTTTTTTGCTGTTTTCAGGGGCTTCCCACTCAATACAAGTCTAGTACAGTATCAGTAACAAATAACCATTGATTTCTCCTAAAGTCAGTTTTGAATTGGTTGATTAACTCCGGCCAATCCTATCGCTGCATTCTCAATACACTCTGCCAAAGCTGCAGTACTCCATGGATAGTCACAGACTTACCTTCAACCTAGCCTATGATTAAGTGCCCTGTATTCGGTAAAGCGTCAGAGACAGACTCCGGGCTTGGTTGGTTTCCAGCATTAATTAAATGCATTAATTGCTGTTTTCAACTCCTGGCAGCACTGAAAGGAAACATGCAACTTCTATTTTAAACAGATGAAAGGTCTGCATCACAGAAACTCCTATTTTTCTCCTGCTTCTAATCCTGCATTAAATGTAACCAACAGGAGTAAAGTATTCTCCTAAAACGATAATTAAAGCAATGTATTTTTAAATTCTCAGATCCATTAATAACAAAACAAGGATTAAGTTCACTGACTTTTCCCCAGAGCAGCTGTGATTCTCATAGGATGTAATTCCTGACAGTGCTAGTGGGAAAGAGTTAAGGTGCTTCACACTGACTTGCATATTTTCCTTGATGTTTTCTTCTCTATTGATGTTAATTAGTGTTGTCGTTTGTTGATTCATACAATTTTGTTGTGCTTTTTTTTACGTTAATCAAAAAACAAATGAAAAAGCCATTTATATCACAAGAGTAACGTCTTTGAATGCATTTGGCTGCTGTGCCTCTGATGAAAGAACCAGTGTAAATCAGTGACTTCATGCTAAAGCCTCCAAAGCTTGTCAGCACTCTCTGCATTTAAAGCAGGAGCTTTTATTTCTATTAGTTGAACACTTCACCGAATATCATCCATGTAGGTGAAACATTATCAGTTATCAGTCTCAATTACAGACACAAACAGACTGATGGGGGATTGCAGCACCAAGTTCTTTCAGCTCTCCAGCTATAAAGGATGATTATTCTTCCAATAAACATGGCAAAACATTCTGCGGATTTGTGTGCAGTGGAGGAGTGTTAGAAGACCCAAATTGCTGATCGGGAAAAGATGATATTTCCAAGAGGGAAGATTTGTAAACATGTTTACAATGTAATGTTCACAGACAGCATAATAAAATAATTGAGTTCCACATTCAGCAGCGTTTTCCAATTCCTAATTTTCTAGTTAATAAGATCTGTATATTGTACTTGAGAGATGAATGTAGCTAGTGACATGTGATGAAGCAGAAAACGTATGGTTGTTGTCTGTATGAGTATATGATGTTATCCAGTCCTCATTAGGATCTCCTGAACCTCAAATATAGAGTCAATTCACTTTACAGTATATTCTGTGAAGCGCTTTGAGACATGTAGAAGACGTGAAAAGCGCTATATTGAATACAAGGAGTATTATTATTATTATTACCTCACACCGTTCCTCACTGGTGGCACAGGGGTGCAATCTCTTCCTAAATCTCCCTTCTTCAGATGCCAGATGGACCTTTTTAAAGAAAATGAACCATTTAAAATACCTCAATACTTCAACTAATTAATTGCTATAGGAATTTTGCTAACCATATAATTATAATCCTTACACATCAGTGGGATGTTTCAAAAGGCTTCACAGGAGTGTACTGTGAAGTGTCTGTACGTTTTGTGGGTGGACATGGCAGCCAACTTGCCCATAGCAAAGTCCCACAATCAGTCATGAAGTGAATGACTGATTTTATTTGGAGGATTGTTAGCTAGGACACCAGGCAGTGTCTTTTCTTTTTTTCTCTTTTCTCCATTTCCTGTTTGTGTAGTGCCATAGGATCTTTAACGTTCACCCAAATCGATAGATAGGGCCTCAGTTAAAATCCATTCTGAAGCGCGGCATGTTCAACAATGCAGTTCATTGCATGTCAGCTAGAGTATATGAGTTTCAAGATCCAACATGGGGCTTGAACGCATAACCTTCTGACTCAGAGGTGAGAGTGCCAACACCTGAACCAGCTTTAGACACATTTTATGTAACTACTGTATTAAGAAATCAGTTTATCATATAATCTTAGTCAGACATTCTTCACAAAGCCTTCAGTGAGAGTTCCCAATATGCACTATTCTATGTGGAATAAAGCACAGAGATCCTTTAACTGAGCTGGAGGCCATGGGTTGGTCACCACTGTACAGAAAATGTCTCTTAGTAAAAGCCTTTAAGTATGATTTAATAAATAAATACCATTTAGTGTTTAAAAAATATCGTGATTTCAGGAACCTAATCTGTCAACATCAAGTTTTTTCTTTTTTCAGGTAGTTTTAAATTAGATGCACTGACAACACAATGTGACAATGTGATGGGACACAGATTGCAGTCTGGTAGTCCACCCACCACCTTCAGAATGATAAAATTGTTCAGCAGTGTAGGAGATTTGCGTTAAATGAATCTCCTCTTCCTTCTTCATGGCACATTACAAAACATGTGAACACTGGCAAATGGAGGTGGGCAGAATCTCTTAATGTGTTTTTACATTGCATAAAATGCATTTAACTGAAAAATGTCAAGCAATCCTTTTTGCTGTGAGGTAAATGTAATGAAATTTTGTTTTGATGTATGGTTTTTTGGTTTGCTGATATGCATGATTATTATCCACCAGCAGGCATTTTGTTACGGGTGTCAAAGTCTGCAGAGATGAAAGCGAGGGGGAGGGAAGCCAAGAAAATGACTAGCAATCTAAGAGAGAAACTGATTTTTACTGATATTTCAAGAAGTTTAGAAAGGATATATGGGATTGCCAGAAACTCACTCAGGTTCTCACCTTTCTATACTTTTCACTCCATAGAACCTTAGAAAAGTGTAGCATTGCAGAGGATGCCATTTGGTGCAATTATTTGTTTGCTCCTTCAAGAAGCCATCCTTCCTCATCCTGTTCCGTGTCTGTCATGTTGACTCAGCTGGTAGCAAGTTAGCCTCTGGGTCAAAAAGTTGTAGATTCATACTCCACTTTGAGACCTAACTTTCTAGTTTAGACTAACACTCCAGTACAATATTGGGGGAGTATTGTACTGCCAAGACAATGCCTTTTGGATAAGATATTCAAGCTGCGGTTCAATTTGCCTGCTCAGATGGATGTTAAAGATTCCATGTTCAAAAAGAGAAGGGAGTTTGTTCTGGCCAGTAGCCCTTTAAATTAATTGGCTTTTCACCTCATGGCTGTTTGTGGTGCCTTGCAAGTTGCTGTGCACAAATGGCTGCTCTGTTACCTACAAATTGAGTTAATACACATGACGGTAATTACCTATGAAGCACGTTAAACCATTTTGCTGCAATATGGCAATAAAAAATGCAAGTTCTTTCTTCTAATGAAGGTGGGGAGGGGAAATGATTCCGGTTTTTGAGCATTACATTTTCGTGATAAATGAAAGCAACAATAATACCGTCATCTGGTGTCAATCTGAAAGAATGTTCCGACCTCTGAGGGTAACCAGTTGAGGTATCCAACCTAGTATTAGATCCAATAACAGACAGTCCCCTGCATGTTTGGCTTCAAAGTAGTGCCAAATGATCTAAACCAATTACCCAATGTTGTCTCCTTTATTATTGTTTATTTTCAATCGAACGAGAAGCTATTTTTGCGATGTGCTGTGGTCACAATGCATTACAGCACAAATTTACATTTATAAAATGCCCTTCATATCGGGATGAGGTCGGTAGGTGCTGGGTAGTTCAGGATATTGGACTGACCAATAACAGAACAAAGATCAATAGCAGAATTTTATGTTTGACTGGAGCGAGCAGCATTGAATGGTGAATTCCTTGATGCAACTGTAATTATCATTGTTGCAAGGAATCTTTAAATTGATGTTCTAATTTTAGTTCCACAGGTTAAGACATGAAGACATAAAACATTTTTCCGGCGTGTAGAATTACACAACAGTACACTTTGCAGATATTGCATTATCAAACGCTATTTTTAGGTATTGCTACTCTAATGTCACGCTATTATTTTTCCAGTACTTAGCATAGAGTTTCCTTATGCATATTCATGAGTGAGGAGACTGTAGGAGGCTACTTTTCTATGGGATATATGACAAAGATGGATCCTTGATGAGCATTCCAGCAACATAGAGACAAGACATGGGCTAATGGACACAATTCTCCACACAGCACTATATTGCATCAATTTCAGCCATGCTTTTGTGGCAAACGTGGAGGCCATGAATTCCCCATATGGAAGGAGAGTGGCTCCAAGTTGCTTTCATGTGGGCAATGGTTGGAGAGCTCCATAATAGGCCTAGAAACAAATCACTTGTGTGACTGCTTTCTCAGTGAGAGGTAAAGTGCTCTGAGACGCCATCTGGCGTGGAGGGCGCTATATAAATCAAAGTTGTTGTTATTATTGTTGTTACACACACCTCAGAGAATCCATCAAAGGGGAGAACATAATGATATATATATATCTATATATATATCTATATATATATATTATATATAAAAAACACACAAATTTGTTTTGTCAGTTTGACCAGTTCTGTTAACTTAGAATTTGTTTTTATCCTTTACAAGGGAATCAGGTGATTTAGGCTTTCATCCTGCAGTGAGGACCCTTCAGAGGATTCATTGCAAGGGAGGTGGATATACAGTAAACTTCTGAAAATCAAAGGTCTCAAGATAACAATTGCAACAAATTGCATTTATATAGTGCCTTTCAGGTTGAAAGGACATCCCAAGGCACTGGATAGTTAAGGCTTTGCACCCAAGCTGGGAGTCACAATCATTAATCATAATAATCCTTGCATTTGATGTAGCGCCTTATCACGTCTTCGAGACATCTCAAAGCGCTTCATGGCACAGACTGGAAAGTGGAGTGACTGTGTATTTTGCGGGTAAAACTCGATCAATTATACAGTAATGAATTTATTTTCAAAAGCATGTGTTTCTTTCCCTTGTAACCTTTCATAGTTTTTTTTCAAATGAGCAAAGAAATAGATCCTGGGACTATGGGAACGAGAGGGTAAATGGCAAGGTGGTGGGAAGATGACCAAAGGCATGGTTAAAGTTCAAAGGTGTTCGAATGGGCCCTGAAGGAGGTAAGAGTGGGGACAAGGCATTGGGATGGAGTTCCAGAAGGTGGGGTAGAAAGACAATTGTACAGTAGACAGGGTGGGGACGTGGAGCAGGCCATTGCCCACCGAACAGATGGAGTGGACAGGTTAGTGAAGGTTTAGTAGTACACAGTGATAGGGAGGAGCAAGACCGTGGATGGCTTTAAAGGACCCTCTGGGGCAATGGGGAGCTAGTGGAGCCAGGCGAGGATAGGGATGATAGGGTCACAGAACTTAGTGTGGGAGAGGATTTGAGCTGAGTTCTGAATAATATGAAGCTTGTGCAGGGATTAGTTGAGAAGTCCATCGAGGAAAGAATTAGAATAGTCAAGCGTGGATGTAATGGAGGCATGGATGAGGATCTCAGCAGGTGAGGGGAGAGGCAGTGACAGAGCCAGGCAATGTTGCAGAGGTGAGGGAAGGCAGAACTGGTCATGGCATGAATGTGGGATGTAAACAACAGTTAAGGATGAAAGGTGACAAGACAGTTCTATGAGGTGGATTATACATCCATGAATAGTGAGGTTATCAGTGCCTATGTGAGGAAACATTGGCATGAGCCAAGAAGGTGGGCCTTGGTCTTGTCGACATTCAACCGGAGAAAATTGGCTCTCATCCAGGACTTGATGTCTGATAACACTTTCTGTCAAGACAGGCAGTGGTTCAGGAGTCGAGGGTGGAAACAGAGAGATAGAGATGGGTGACATCTGTGTACCTTAGCCTGTGGATGATATCCCTGAGTGGAAAAATGTAAATATTAAAAAGGAAAGTGTCAAACATGAAGCATTTGGACCGTTGATGCTATTCTTTCCCTTTCGTAGCCCAGGGGCACTGAAGTCAATTTATTTTCTCATTTAAAAAAAATCTGTGAATGGCTACAAGAAAAATAAACACAAGCTTTTGAGAACAAATTCATTCCAAGCTGCATGCCTGGGCAATTATTGGCTATAAAAACAGTATTTTCATAGAAACATAGTTTATATAGCTGACAATAATCCTAAACAAGAAGGGATGGAGTCACAATTTTTTCACTTAATATGGTGTACATTAACTTGGCACAAAATGTTTAACAACTTTCCAAGTGGGAGATTTTGAAACATCTATTGTTAAATGAAAAGTAATGAAATGTTGGGCTGTTTAGGGTTTTCATAGGAGAGAATTTTATCTAAAATAAGGTCTAATTAGAGGTATTTCCTAATACAAACAAGGCTTCTTCCTATCTAGGCACATAAGAACCCTACACTCTCCCAGACAAGCTACTTTCAGCGTAGTTTCCGCATGTAATGGGAATTCTAATGGGAATTTTTTATTGATGTGTTAAACACATTAATAATCCTTGAAACTTGATGTAGTATCTTATCATGTCATCAAAATATCTCAACGACAACAAAATTACAATTGTTTATCAAAGTGCTTCACAGGATTTTATTGTAAGTGCCTTGGGACGTCCTCCTGACGTGAAAGGCGCTATACAAGTGTCATTTTGTTGTTGCTGTAGTTGTAAAGTGTAGCGACTGTGAATGTGTCAACCAATTTGCTCATAGTGATGGGCTACAAACAGCGAGAAGCGAATAATAATAACCAATTTTATCTGGGGATTGTTGGCCAGGACACCGGGAGAAATTCCCTTATCTTCAAATGATGCCATGTGATCTTTAACGTTCAACCTGAACAGGCAGACAGGACCTCAGTTTACCATCTCATCTGTAGGATGGCATTTACAGACTTCCAGGAAAGATAGTTGAGGCCAGGATGCTGGACTCATTATCAAAGCAGCTTGATGCCCGTCTCCATCAATACCTCACTCCAGAAGCTGCCGAAACCCTGGTCCATGTCTTTGTCACTCTTGGCTGGACTACTCCAATGCCATCCTCGCTGGTCTTCCCTTCTCCACCATTCGCAAAATCCAGCTCATCCAAAACTTCTCCGCCCGCATTCTCACCCACACCAAACTTTGTATCCCGATTACCGTAGTCCTTTCTAAATTCCCCTGGCTGCCTGTCACAGAGCGGATCAACTTCAAGATACTCACTCTTATGTTTAAATCCTTCCACTCTTCTGCAACTCCCCCCCTACCTCTCTAACCTCCTCTCTCCATACAGCAGTACCCACTGCCTGCACTCTACTGGGTCTGGCCTCCTCCTTCATCCAAATTAATCTTATGAAATCTGACAATGCAGCACTCCCCAGTCCCACGTTGGAGTGTCAGCCTGCACAGTTTACAGTTCAAATGTACGACTTGAACCCACAGCCTTCTGACTCAAAGGTGAGTGCGTTTGCAACTGAGCCAGGGTGACATAATGTGAAAGGGAAAATTAGAGAAACACCACAAATTAATACAGCCCTGGATGGTTTTCAGTGATGTATGAATAACAACATAGTGTACTTTAGTCACGGTGTCAAAACTATCGGCATTCTTTACATGATAAATCAGCGTGTCTGACATGTAATGCACTGTAATTAAATCGCAGGAATGTTTGTGTTATGTGAAGGCTGCTGCTGTCCATCATTCCCACACTGTGTCCCTATATTCAGCTTTTCCCTCGTACCGGTGATCACTCAGGACACTCAAAACGTCCTCAGGATGATTTTGTTAATATATATTGTAACACATAAAGAATTAATCCACAAGACAAATGTGTTACTTTGGATACATTGAATGAATCCATTCTTGAATGTTTTAATGTCTAGCAAACTAACTCAGGCATTCTTAAATGTGTAATTTTTGATTATCACCAGATCCAAACACAGAAACAATTTGATCATTATTCATTGCAGGCTCCACAATAGGCTGAGGAGCGAGGTAAACTGATGAGTAGTCCTGCCTGAAGCAGTTACCATCTTCCTGTTTACACAAATAGAAAATTACAATTGCAAATTTATTGCAAGATAGAAAACGAGCAGAGTGGCTACATAACTAAGTGCATTGGATGGCAACACACTATATGTTGTGTTTTGGGCTCTGTCATATTATATTTCCCTCTGCTATTGTAAGAGGACCTGCATTTTTTTTACATACTTAAAAAATTGTCTAAAGTCTCAGAATGATAAACGTAAGTATACTCATTCAAAGTCAACAATTCCAGTTACTTTGGAACATATATTTTGGTGGAGATTGTTATGCACTTATAGGTAAATTCTGAATTGTAGGATTATAAAAGAGCCTATCATTGAAAGCTGTATTTCTGTGAAACAAGCAGTACTTTGTTTACAGACTGTAAAAAAATCCAGAGATTTTAGATGTTTTTAGTTGAACGATGAAAGGCTGCCAGAAGGTAAGTGCACATCAGTGTGAAAATGAACGAATTGAACATTACCACTTTGGGATGAACTCGAGGCTAAATGTTAGGGGTCAATGCCTTGTCATCACTAATAATAACAATCCTTTAATTAAATTAAAAATCTCCCATTAGAAAGAAGTAACAAAAGAAGAATTCTTGAGCCTTCAGAAGAGAGGAGAAAGTTCAAAGAACAAAGAAGCCGATTTTGTTGCAAGCATTGTTAGACTAGGGTGTACACAAATGATGTCCATGCTGACGAAAGCTGTGCTGCCGAAGGAAAGAAAGACCTCTTAACTTATATATATATACTTGTCTTTGTCTTTTCCAGATGGTCACCTTCCTGAATCAGTCTACTCGTAATTTCAGTAAAAACCTTGTGCTACAATTGTACCACTCGTGTACAAAATAATGCTTAGCTGTGATTTAAGTACAAACAACTCTCCACACCTAGCACAATCTTACCTAAACAACAAAGTTACATCTGGTATAGCACCTTTCACATCTGGGGGGCAGTGGGGGGTGGGGTGGGGGGATGAACGCTTCATTTGGTATACTGTATTGTAAAGTGGAGTGATTGTGCTTTGTGGGCGTATGTGGCAGCCAATTTTATGCGCAGCAATGTCCAAAACAAAAAAGAGCCATACTGAGTAAGCAACATTAATTGGGGGAATTGCTCACCATTGACCAGGAGAAATTACCTTCTTTTTTTCGAGTAGCAACCTGAACAGGCAGGCATAGGTCCACCTATTCCCCCGGAGGGATCTTCTACAGTATATAAATGGTGTGAATGAAATGTATCCTGTGGAATTTTCCCTGAAATAGAGTTTGAAATCTCTTGCAATGTTGGGAAAAACACTCACTTTAGTCACAAATTACGCGCCTTACGCAGCATTTAGCATTCGTGATGCTTTATTCGTTGAAAGCGGCGGGTGCAAAAGTTTTGTTATCTCCTAACAAATAGCTCAAACCATAAATAGAACAAATTGCCTAAGAATGTAAAATCAGAGAAAATAAAATTCCTTTTTGCTGAATACGCCAGATGTGATATGCACTTTTACCTGCAGCACGTAACATGGGCCAATATATTGCCTGATCCATTGCCTGGTGCAGGTGTGGTCTAATGTTCAGTTGTGAGTGTGAGAAACTACTTTTGAATCACAAAGTAAAGCAGCAATAGGAATGCAATGTGACTGGCTCATCATGTTTCATGAACACTGAAAGGCTGACATCTTAAATCGCTTAGGTATGAAACATAAATAATCTGTTACAATCACAAAACCAACAAGGTTCTGCTCTTCATTTGACACTTACTTTCTGTCAAGCCACAGGCCCATTTCCAACTTGCTCATTGTTGCTACGATGCTGGAATGAGTTGTCACCTTCGCTCTTTCCTCTTCAGCTTTCCTTCCTTGAACTCCTCCAATCTGGTTTGCACCTACTCACAACACTAGGATTGCCCTGGTTAATGTCACCAATGACCCTTTCTCCAGGGCTCTCGTTGCCTCTTTTGATTTCATTGATTTCTTTTCCAACTTTCGCATGGTCAACTAATCCATCCTTCTCCAACGTCTCAACTGCCTGTTCCACCTCTAAGGTTCTGCCCTTTCCTGGTTCCATTCCTATGTTTCCCAGCAAATATCAGCTTACTTCATGTCCACTGACTGATCCAACCCACCACTAGTAGATGAGTTTTCAGCCATTCTTTCCCCATTCTTTGGACCTACAGCATGGGATCCCTCTACCTTACTGCTTGAAGACCTCTGGCGTTCTGTAGCTCAGTGGTTAGATCACTCGCCTTGCAAGCAAGAGACCCAGGTTCAAAACTTGGGCAAGTTTCTTTACTCCATAAACCTAATAATAATCCATCAAGAAAAATAAATAATAATTTGGTCACTCAATCCACGACTGTTTGTGGGACATGCTGCGTGTAATTGGCTGCCTTGTTTTGCCCACAAGAATACAGTTAATTCACTTTACAATATACAGTATTCTGCGAAACGATTTGAAACGTCTAGAAGACATCAAAAATGCTATACCAACTGCAAGGATTACTATTATTATCTACCTTTTCAACTCTTATTTGGGTATTCTTACCTCCACCTGATCGTACCACCACCCTCCCCCACCCCCCCACTATGTAAAGCTCTCTGATACGTTCTCCAGGTGTGAAAGGCACTTATTACTAATTGAATTGACGAGAAAAGTCATACTGTATCCCTTTGCATTTGATGTAATAAAGAGGACTACAATGATATTATGTGTTTCTCCCAATGAATCTAGCCTCGTGGATTTTCATTGTATTTGACAGGTATGTGCAGACTGATTTTATTTTCATTGGGGAGAAATATTATCACTGGAGACAGTGACAGTGGAATTGAGAATGGCAGCATAAATAAACACCTCACACAAGACAAGGGGCCGATGGACTTGTAGTCCTTCTCCCCAGGGATTCCCATGAACTTCACTCCGACCTACGAGAGCTCGCTGGTGGTACTTTAGTGAGTCTTTGGACATCCTTTTTAACTATTCAAGAACTTCAGTACCATTCCCCTACGCTGTTCAAAAATGGAGGCTAACAGGATTTATTTTGTGTTTATTTTTTTAAATGGCAAGTAAGACTGATGCTGATTTCAAAACTTTATTTGGAACACTCAGCTGGGGAAGTCAGAGCAGGATTTTGTGTTGGCCATATGACAGAAAATAGGTGTATTTTTTTTTCTTTAGAACCCTGTTTTTCATAGTCCTTTCACCCCACAGGATGCTGCCTGACCCAGAACATTGAATATTAGCCTCTGCCTTGTTGGGGCAGAGTACAGATGGCTGTATTGATGGACGTGCATATATAAAAATTTAATTGATTATTTTCAATCCACGACTGTTTGTGAGACACTGCTGTGCGCAATTGGCTGCTGCATTTCACTCACATATATACTGTTAATTCACTTTTCAGTATATTCTGTGAAGTGCTTTGAGATGCCTGGAAGACACGAAAAGCTCTATATCAAATGCAAGAATTATTATCATTATCATCAATGGGTCAAGCACTTAGTGAAGCATTCACTCCCCAGCTAGTTTTGTTTCTGATTCTGATGACTTGCTTGACTAGGACTGACAAACTCATCTTGGGGGAAGCTGAGATGCAGATGTTAAATGGAGGTGAGTGTTATATAAATCTAGGATGGGTGTTGGCGGGGACAGGGGAATTCTGCCCTCAACCTTTATGACACATGTTAGTGTATCACTGAAGTCTCATTTGAGGTCTTAAGCTGAATTCAGACAGCAGAAATCAAATCTGTAATTTGTCATGATCAAAATAATGTTAGAATGATGGATGATAAAAGTAATTAAATATATCTGCACTGAAACCTGAACCAGAGCTGTGCTTTGGTGCACATGGCAAGCTGCAAATTTCTATTCATTTTAGCTATTAACATGTTTTGCATATACTGTATATGTTTGTATGTCTGGGGAAGGGAAACAGGGGTTGGTGGCAGTGGGTGTAGAGAGAGATGAGAAAAGGTATGTTTGGTGTTAGATGAAAGCTCTGTAGCTTGGAACAATGAACACAGCAAACATGCATGAATTTCTAACCAGGAATCCACTCATTTTGCATTGCAGCAAAGCTCATTTGCCACATCCATTTTGCTAACAATTATATTTGCATCACCTTTTGCACCAATCAAAGGGGGGATTTTGCGTCATTTTCTTTCGCTGCACCAAATCTGCCCTTTCTGAGCTCGTGTGCTATTTTCAAATGATAGATTGATGCTGGACAAGCTATCTGTGCTAGTTTTAAGATACTATATTTAGGGCAAAGTAAAAAATGTTCATCGCAAATGCACGTCATTAATGTATTTTATAAAATGCTGTGAAGTTGCAATTCATGCCAACTTATTTCATACCATATTGTATCCACACTTCCTGTTACTCAATTCAGCAGTAGCATGACTACACTGTTGCATCTTTGAGTATCTATGGACCATCCTCCTGTATTTTCTCCCCATACTGTATCCACTGAGGAAGGAGTACTGTAGTTAGTTTGTTCCCAGCTAGAACACAAGTGGAGCAATAATGAGAGGTGTGCTCTGTGTGTTTGGCCTATTTAAGTGAGTTCCCCATGCGAGAGATGTGTGGTGTGTGTATACCCAGACCATCTACAAATGTTATCCACACGTAGGCAAGTAAGTCGTCAGCATAGCTATCCTTCACTCAGTCAGTAATTAGGTTCAATATTGCTCTCACCTTTGTACCTCTACTCAGTTGGGCTGCACACCCTGGCCCTCCCAAATCACTCCCCACTACTGCTACCCCAATGCTCAAGTGCTCAGTTTCTCTTCCTGTTCACAATTTACATCTTCTATTGTATGTCACTGTCCCAATGTTTATTTTAAGGAGAATGCTGTGTGTGTGTGGGGGGGGTGGGAGGGATGGGGGAGATTCTCTACTATGTTCTACTTGTTCTATAAAGAGAGCAGATGGCACATTATCATTACAAATGCACACACATCCATTTGGATTCTGTGGTTCACTGCCATCCTGGAGTTCACTGCTATACTGCAGTTCATCACCATACTGCCCTAATACAGCCAGTTTTATTACATAAGTGTGTTATGATACACTTCTTCGCTATTAGCATACTATATACTGACAGATTCTGGTACCATATTTTGCAATACAATATGAGAGTGAAGTTAATGGCATTTCATAATCACTTTTCTTGCCTCAATCAATGTGTCATGAGGTGCTGCATGTATTAATCCCATGGTATACAATTAAGATGATTATTACGTCAAATAGTCCCTGATATAATGTAATCATAATTAAGATAATGATATTATATCGGAGACTATTCAAGTTTTGCCAACCTAGGTGGATTGTCCACAAAGGTGGTCACAAGTGGTCACAAGCTGGATTCTGTGGTTAAAAGTTCCGTGTATTCACATGTATTTTCATTGATTTCTTTTGAAGAAGTCATACAATTAATGTGAAAGGCCATGTAAAGGCGCCTACAAATGTTTGTGGTTGTTGTTAATTAAATTTCATGAATCATGTAGTACATGTATTTTCATTACCTTATTTACAAAAGTATAGGTACAGTTATGTAAGTCAAAAAATTGTAAATTTAAGAGGATTGTCGACTTAATAAAAACAACAACTTGCATTTATATAGTGCCCTTCAAGGGGGCAGCATCTTGGAGTGGTTATAAATGGCAATAAAACAAAGGCCTTTTAAATTGCGTTATACTGACATAAGGGTACCAGAGTTTACGTCAATTCAACAGTAAGTTTTTAGTAATAATTTATGGAGAAGGGACCGGGACTTCGCTTTTTAGTTGATGTCGACGAATGGTTTGAGATATACGTAGGTAGGACTGTACCACTATAAAACTTGGGTTTGATTCCCAGCAGGTCAAAATGTTGGGCAAATTTCCTTTCACCACATGCCTCTGTTTACTTAGCTGTAAATAGGAACCAGATTGTTAGTTGATTAGCAGATCGTTTTTCCAGAGGTAATAATCGCTTCAGAAAATCATTTTTAAAAAAAGTAAAATTAGTCACTCAATCCTTGTGACTGGAATGCTGTTGTGGGATGCTGCTGTGTGCTATTGGCTACCGAATCTTGCCCACAAAATACACAGTCATTTTACACTATATCCTGTGAAACTCTATGAGATGTTCAGAAGATGGACTGAGGCGCTATGTCAAATGCAGGGATTATTATTATTATTGTAAATGTTTTCCTCTATTCCAAGGTCCATGTCTTCTTAATGTTTTGCTCCTGAACAAGTTAACTGTGGCTTCCTTGTTCGGAAGCAATTGTTTAAGTTGCTGTGTCCTCTGTGCTCTTCAGTTTCAAGTTTACATAGAATTTACAGCACAGAAGCAGACCATTCAGCCCAAATAGTCCATGAAGCTCTACTCCTTGAACACAGGAGAAGTCGTAACAACTGACACTTTGTTCATCTCACTTTTTTGTGTGAAACATGTGGTAGTCTTATTGTTACTGAAAATAAGGTGTGCCTGTACATCAGAATGCCAGGCCCTGATGCCATTTCGTTAGCGTTCATTAGCTAAAAAGAGAGGTAAACCACTATTTTTTAGGAGGAAAGGCAATGGTCTACATAGTAACTTAAATGAAAAAGTCAAGTTTGAGGAGAGTCTCCTTTATCTTGGAGGGAAATATAAAACACAAGCCATCACTTATGTTTGGAAAGGGGTGTTGCCATTGATTTTCATTATAGTTACTGTTGCTGCACAGTCTCTCAGGGTTAATACTGGACATTTCCCTTGGGGTGCAACATTCATTCATTAGACAGAAGTGCCTTGGGGCAATGGTACGTGATCTCAAAGCCACACAGAGAAAGTCTTGTGTAAAATAATTGCACTGTGCAGAAACAAATCAGGCAGGTTTTTTTTCCCATAACGAGTGTCAGTGAATAAATATGTAGCAATGTAGTTGAAAGTTGCCCTAAAGGCTAGATAGAAAGTGAATAGGTGAATGGTCTTATTCTCTTTTTGGAAATGATTCCCTGGATATTACAATCTACAGCACTTACTCATTGTACTGAACTAGTTAAGAGATATGATAACTCCATTAAACCAAAACGTTAGCTACTAGTTACACGTGACAAATTGGGAATCCAGATATAAAATGAGCAAGTGACACCATCATTGGGTGTTTGATTTCAATACTGATTTGAATGCTGTACGCATGTATACTTTGACCTCTCTATGCATTTGTTAGTAAAATGGTAAGAAGAAAGCAGTGAGTGCAAGTGTCTTTTTTTTATCACTGTGTGTGCTTTACTTCCTTGCTGGAATCCTGTAGCTCAGTGGTTGGAGTACTCGCCTCGCAAGTGGGAGACCTAAGTTCTATTCCCGTCAGGGCAAAATGTGGGGAACGTTTCCCTACTCCACCGTTCTCTGTTTACCTAGCGGTAAGTAGGAACCTTGTTCTTAGTCGATTGGTGGATCGCTTTTCCAGGAAAAATAATTCCTGAATTGGCTGCCGCGTTTTGCCCACAAAATATTCAGTCACCACACTCAACAGTGTATCCTATGAAGCGCTTTGAGATGTCTAGAAGATGTGATAAGGCGATATATCAAATGGAAGGATAATATTATTATCAGTGCTTGCTGTTTATTGATTATTTGTCAAATGTGTGTAACATGGATGAGAACGGCAGATTTCAGCACCATGGAAACACAAAATATATTGTATGCAGAGGGAAGCAGTCAATCTCGACTAAATGGAATAACAGCTGCAGGCCACCAGAAGGAAGCAAACCCAGGAATAATGAACAGCCCCAACAGGGCAAAGGGCAAACAGCATCCAGCCACTTCCTGGAGTGAGAGTGGGGGTGTGTGGAGTGGGTTACTGGCCCGTCTCACAAAACAAAAATAAAGTTTTACACCGAACAGTGTAGATGTTTAGTAATATACATGTAAACATACTTGTGAAATACATTTACCTGAATTGCATAAGTGTATGTAAGGTGTTTTCGACTAAAATTAGTACATGTGGCTACAATGGTGTGGCCACATCTGTGACTAGTCAGTGATTTCTATCGGGCAACACTGCACTAGATATAAAACATGGGTGTTGCTGAATTTCACATTCCCTTAGCACTTGCAGCCAAACTCCAGCTGTCTTTGAGATCTAACACGTCACCGCTAACAGAACACTTAACTTGGAAATAATCAGGAAGCACGTTCAATAATGTAAATTTTAGATTATCTGAATAATACTTTCAGATGCACTGAGACAGTAGACCAAGAGGACACATGTATAGACTTGCACAAAGGGGGCAATTTCAGGACAGATACCAAAACAGGTTTTCTTTACCAAGAAATTAATGATAGGAAGATGTTACCAGAAGTAGAGGACACTGAATGTATTCAACAAACAGTATTATGCTACGGTGGGAGGAGTAGGGTGGGTTCACTGGAAGCAAGAATTCAAGTGAGCAGAAGGGCCTTCTTCATGTGAATCTCTCTTGTGATCTTATGAATCAGACAAAGACAAGACACAAGCAAGCGAGAGAGTAAAAGAGAGAAAAAGAGAGAAAAAGAAAGAGCTTTGCGTTTTTACCATTCCTTATTATGTTAAAATGTCTAAAATGCTTCATAAATAATTACTGTCTCTGTGTAGTAACTATGTTGATAGGCAAAAAAAATTTGTGTGAATATTGGTGTGAATTGAGATTTTATTTTCTCCATCTGAAATTCTTTATTAATATTTTACAAGGCACAGGCTGTTTTGGATTTTGTTCAGCAATACTCTGCGATACCAAATACAGCTTCTTCATTTCCCCACAGACCTTATTAATTTTCTTTGCTTTGCCTCCTTATCTCTGCTTATCTTACATAATTCAGATGAAATTAAGCACAAGCCTTTGGTTTTGTACCTGCTAGCAGGATAACATATCAAAAAGATATAGGTAGCTGCATGATATCCAGCTGCATGATATCTGGCTCTGACCTGAAGTGAAACCTGGCTCAAGCAGAGTAAGCTCTCATCCTTAATAAATGTGGATATTAGCCTCACCAATATTCACTGGGCACAATCTTCTGATTCTGGCTAAAATCTAGAGGCTATGTTTTAACAGACAGAAAACTGATTTCACTTAACTGGAAATCTCCTAATCCTCCAGAAATCAAATACCGATTGGATATTTTGACTGAGTCGTTATCTCTGGAGAGAATAATCAGAGCCAGAACAAAATGATGGGTTTAACAAGATCTAGACTCTGCTGGTGCACTTGTTCAGTATGTCTCCCATGACAGAAATCAGCTTCACAGAAGATCAAAGTCTGAGACTCCATGCCGACCTGAGAGGCTGCTGGAGATAGATCCTCTGTAATAAATTTTCATTCAGTGACTTTGCTCGTCATCCTTGGATGGCGGCAGAATTTAAATATTTGCCTGATTGAATTTAGACATTGCAGATGTTTCCTCTTATGAGCAGTAGAGACCTAAACGTTTCACCTAGTTTTAGCCTGTAAGACCGATTGGTTGTGAGACGCCGTCCGGGGCACTATATAAATTGAAATTGTAGCTGTTGTTGTAAGATTGGAGATTGTGAAGAATTGTAGAAAGATATTCAGTTCATTCTTAATCTAAATGTCGGTTTACTCCAGTTCATCAAAAAGATTATCAAATACCGAATTTAAGATTCTTTCAACAATTCCGCACCAGCTTAAATTTTCAGACAAAATCGCCTGATAGCCTAAGGCTAGGAGGAATTTCAGCCCCCCACCACACTCAACCTTTTTACCGCTCCACCCTAGCTACCGCCAAATCAGCGTTCTACTCCAGGATAATCCTGGAAGCGAAGGACAACCACCGCCTCCTCTTCGACACCACCAACCAGCTCCTCCGCCCCCCCCCCCCCCCTCCGTCTCGCTTCGCTGATCCTCTCCTCAAACATACGTTGCGAGGAGGTGTTAAACTTCCTCGAGTCCAAAATAGAGAGAATCCGCTCTGCGGTTTCCTCCCCCCACCTCTCCTCCACCTCCGCCCCTCCATCCATTATTTCAACCCCCACCCACCCCCCCTTTCATACTTTCAACCCCACCACCCCGTCTTTAGTCACAAAAATAATCACCTCCATGAAACCAACCACGTGCTCATTGGACCCCATCCCCACCCCACTCCTCCGCACCCAGCTCCACCTTTTGGTCCCGCTCATTTCTGACACCATCAACCTTTCCCTCTCCTCAGGCATCGTCCCTACCTCCCTTAAAACAGCCACCATCACCCCTATCCTGAAAAAAACCTCCCTTGATGTGTCGCAGCCATCAAGCTACCGACCCATCTCCAACCTCCCGCTTTTATCTAAGGTCCTTGAAAGAGTGGTTGCCTCCCAGCTCCACTCTTTCCTCTCAATTCACTCACTCCTTGAACCCCTCCAATCAGGTTTCCACCCTGCTCACAGCACGGAAACTGCCCTGGTCAAGGTCACTAATGACATCCTAACCGCCTGCGACCAGAGCTCCCTCTGCCTCCTCGTCCTCCTTGACCTGTCTGCTGCGTTCGACACAGTCGATCACACCATCCTCCTCCAACGTCTTTCCTCCCACCTCAACCTTCAAGGCACAGTCCTTAACTGGTTCCATTCCTACCTGACCCACTGCCTACATTTTGTATCTTCCAACAGTTTCTCCTCAAACCCCCGCACAGTTTCTCACGGCATCCCCCAGGGCTCTGTCCTCGGCCCCCTCCTTTTCACCATTTACACGCTCCCTCTGGGCGATGTCATCCACAAACATGGGGTAAATTTCCACATGTATGCGGACGACACACAGCTGTACCTTTCTGCCTCATCCCTCAACCCCCAGACCATCGATGTTCCGACAGCATGTCTGTCAGACATTGAGTCCTGGATGAGGGACAACTTCCTCCAATTGAACGTGAGCAAGACTGAGGCCCTCCTGATTGGCTCAAGCCAGCGCCTCCGCACATCGGGCGCTGCCAGCCTCAACATCCAAGGCTGTACTCTCCACCTCACAAAGCCAGTCAGGAACCTCGGCATCACGTTCGACCATAAACTCTCCTTCCTCCCCCACATCCGTGCCTTGCCCGGCACCGCTTATTTCCACCTACGCAACATTGCCAGGCTCCGCAACTACCTCACCCCCCCACGCTGCCAAAACACTCGTGCACGCATACATCACCTCACGGCTGGACTACGGAAACTCTCTCCTCGTCGGCCTCCCCAGTTCCTCCATTCACAGGCTGCAGGTCATCCAAAACTCTGCAGCCCGTGTACTATCCCGCACCCGCCTCCGCGACCACATAACCCCCACCCTCGCCCGTCTCCACTGGCTCCCCATCCTCCAGAGGATCGAGTTCAAGATCCTCTTCCTCACCTTCAAGGCCTTACACGGCCTTGCCTCGCCCTACTTAACCAATTTACTTTCCCCCTATAAGCCCACCCGGACCCTCCGTTCAGCAGGTCGTAGCCTGCTCCAAGCCCCCCGCCCGAACCTCCCCACCATCGGAGGCCGGGCTTTCAGTTTCTCCGCTCCCACCCGGTGGAATTCCATCCCCCAATCCCTCCGCCTTGTTTCTTCCCATTCCTCTTTCAAGGCCGGTTTGAAGACTTTCCTCTTCGACCGTGCCTTCTGTTCCCCCCCGAATTTTTCGACCTCCCCTACATGTTTCACCCCTTCCCAAACACTCCCCTCCCAGCTCGGGTCACATGCCTCCTGTGCAGTGCCTTGGGACGTCCTCCCGACGTGAAAGGCGCTTTATAAGTTTAAGTTGTTGTTGTTGTTGTTGTTTTATCTTCTTCTGTTTGTGCTACCGGTTGCTGCTCACTGAGTTCCTGGCTCATGTGCTGCTGATGACATGGCTTCTGCCATTTAAGATGAGAGCAGTCTATAAGCAATCATAAATCATGAATTCATTGATGATCCATTCACAACCCAAGGCCACGGCTAAACCTTCGCATCACAATCTCATTGTTATATCTGAGGAGAAGGCAACAATGAGGACGATGAGCTTAACTTCACGCCTCAATTTACATGCAAATCCAATTACCCTTTATGGGCAAGTTTCAGCTGCAAAAGGGCTGACTTGGCTACATTCTGGTTTCAAATGCAAGGATTATTATTATTATCCCGCAGAAAGCATACAGATCCTGTGAATCACCAGAGGCTGAAATTTCTCATGGTTTTAGCCTTAAAAACAATCATCTAAAATTTAAGTTGGTGCAAAATTTTGGAAAATTCTTGTTCAGTCTACCCAGTTTCCCCCGATCCCCACCCCACCCCCAGTTTGCGCTCCCAAATCTGAAGCACTTGTTACTGTCCTCACATAGGTGCTATATTGATATCAATTGTTGATATTTTTAAACCATTTTTTTCACAGTTCCTTAGTGCTTAGTTAATTCAGCCAGGGCAGTTGAGGTGTTACAATTAATTTAAACACTACAGAGTTCGAGGAGAATAAAATCAATGATTTTATGATCAGTATCCAGAAACAGTCATCAGTGTGGATGTTGGATGATCAGACTTGCGTGTAATATGCCCTCAGTAAAATATGCTTCCCTTTCCACTGTCAATCTCAAACAACAACCATTTATTTTGCACCTTTCAGGTAGGTTAACATCTCAGAATGTTTTGCAGTGATAGGGTTCGAGGTAGAGGCAGGAGGAATGGAAGGAGTAATGTGATCAAACGTATTGTCAAAAAGGTAGATATTAAAGTGGGAATAGAGGCAGAGAATTCCAACAGCTGAATGATTAAACGAAATGTACCTGAGATATGTACTGGGGGTCCTATGGACCAATAATACAGTGGAAACGGACAGAGTCAAACAACTTCAGGAGAGGGGAAAATTGGTGAAGGAGTGATTAAAGTAAAAGCATTGTTAAGTGTTCTCCATGGTGCATGAGTAATAATAGTTACATTTTATATAGTAACCCAAGGCCTTCCACATCACAAAGGCATCTCCAAGGATCTCACAGAATGTAATAATAATAAATTATTATTATTATTAATCTTCGATAATGCTTCTCATCAATTCTTTGAGACGGCTCACTTCAAAGTGTAATGAGTGTATATTTTAGGAGCAAAATATAGCAGCCAATTGCACACAGCAAGTGTTCCACAAACACTCGTGGCTTGAGTGACCAAATTATTATTTGTTTCTTTTATATATTTTTTAAAGGGATGTATTACCCCCAGAAAAGCAATCCACCAATTGACTAACAACTGGATTCTTACTTACTGCTAAGTAAACAGAGGCATGTGGAGTAAGGAAAGTTGCCTAAGGTTTCACCATGCCAAGAATCAAACCCGGGTTCTCTCGCTTGTAAGGCGAGCACTCTAACCACTATGCTGTAGGACACTAAAATATATTGTAAAGTGTAATGACTGGAGTCTCTTGTAAGCAAACACAGCAAACAACGTGCATATCCCACAAACAGCCAAATAACAAATGACCAATTTTATTTGGGGGATTGTTGGCCAAGGCACTGGAAGAAACTCTTTACATTTGGAATAGTGCCATGGGATCTTTAACATCCACTTGAACAAGCAGGCAGGACTTCAGTTTAACATCTTATCTAAAGGATGGCACCTTTAGTTCAAATGGTTTGAACCCACCACTTCTAATTCAAAGCCAACTGAGCCAGGCTGACACTCCGGCAAGCTTTGTCAGTGTCAGAGATGGGTGACGAGTGTGGTTAGTATTAAGGTCGCATTCAGTATTAAGGTCGCATCAGTATTAAAGTTTGTCAGATTTGTAGACAGAGCCTTACCCAAGTGATATGACTGGCATCAGGATAATGCTGATGTAACACTAATCACTTCTACTGTAATAAATTGCAATGGATTCTAGTGTAACATTTCCCATCCCTGACCACGGGAAGCCAGGAAACGTGGCTCTTGGGAGATGAAATCATAAAACCAATAGCCTACCATTTGAAAGCTTCATTTTGCTGAGTTTGTGGTTCTCAAGATAAAGTGGTCATTACCATTAGATTTTCTCATTGCTTTTTGAGAAAAGTAGCTTGTAATATAATTCTGAGTGGAAAAGATTCCAGTTATGGTGTTTGTCTAAATTGATCAATCTTGTTTTATGTTTTATGTCCGCCTCGTCTTTGAGGATTTCCATCACTTGAATAATTTTTTTTCACCAATTCCTAGCTCTTGAAGATTCTTCTGTCAGCTCTTTCCATTATTCATCAAATAATAATAATTCTTACATTTCGTACAACACCATTCACATCAAGAACACATAACAGTAGGCTACAGTGTAAAGTGCACTCACTGTGTGTTTTGTGGGTCAGCAGTTAATTTTCACATAGTAATGTCACACAAACAGCCATGGAGTTAGTGACCATTATTTAGTTTATTAAATTATTACAGTTTATTAAAGGTTTCTTCACACATGTGGCTCTGTTTGGCGGATTGATTTTCTGGGGGTAATAATTAATTCAAAAATAATAACAATAATAAATTAGTTACTGAATCCATTTGTGGGTCTCTGCTGTATGCAATTGGCTGCTGTGTTTCACCTGGAAAGTTCACTTTACAGTATATTCTCTGAAGCCCTTTGAAGCCCTTTGAGACATCTAGAAGATGTGAAAAACGCTACATCAAATGCAAGTAGTAGTATTATTATTATTATTATTTGGGGAATTGTTTGTCAGGACAGTAGGAAAAACTTCTCTTCTCAAAAGGTGTCATGGAATCGTTAACGTGCGGACAGACAGGACCTCGATTTAACATCTTATCTGAAGGACGACATCGCCAGCAATGCAGCACACCCCCAGCACTGCAATGGAGTGTCATCTTAGACTATATTAGTTCCAAATTCCAATGTAGGGCTTGAACCCACCGACGTGAAAGGCGCTATACAAATGTAATTTTCTTGGTGGTTGTTGTTCTGATTCAGAGGCGAAAGCACTTGCGACTGAGCCAGGCTGACACAAGCGCCATGCTAGTCAGGTAGAGGAGCTTATATCACTATGTTGTGCAAATGTGTTTGAAATTATTTTAATACCTTGGTACAAGCTCTGCAGATGACCTGATGGGCTTATGTACTGCATAACCAATAGAAATGAGCTGCAGAAAAGATTTATTACTGGTCTGTGCTGGTACAATTGTACAGGAGTTGTATTTCACTTCAGTGTCAGGGAGGGAAAATCAATAAAATACAATTGCAATACAATTCACAATTATATAGTGTCTTTCACTTTGGGAGATGCCTCCAAATACTCCAGAGAGCTGAGTAGGCACTAGAGCTGGGGGCTAGAGCCAAATGGGGTGGGGAGGGGTGGCAGGGTAAAGATGACTGAAATCATGATCGAAGATGTATGATTTGAGACGTGCCTTGAAAGAAGGGAAGGTGCGATTCAGAGACTCCGGGAGGAAGTTCCAGAGTGTGGAGGCAACATCACTAAAGGTTCTCCCGTTGATGGTGGGGAGGACAGGGTGGGAGACATGGAGCATGAGACAAAATAAGACATTCAAGTGATATCATTATTAATGGCCATTATCGATAAGTATGTGGATGGATGTCTGGTGAGCGCCTATTGGACTGGAGTATGTTTATGCCTTCCAACACTAGCTGTTGCCGAGGTATCAGATGGAAGCCAGCACCGAATCTAGACCCACACTTTCAGAGAACTGCAGATGGAATTAAAGAGGATAAGCAATTTCATTTGAAAGCTCAGATATTTTGTTAAACTCCTGTAGCTCAGTGGTTAGAGCACTTGCCTTACAACCGTGAGACCTGTGTTCGAATTTAAGATTCTTTCAACAATTCCGCACCAGCTTAAATTTGTGTAATTCCTGGGGTAAACACAAACAGAAACAAAAGTGAATCAGTCTAAGCATGAATATACTGCAGTAGAAGCCCGTTTATCCATCACCCGCGGGACCTGGCCAATGCTGGTTAAAGCGCCTGCTGTATATTCGGGCGGCCCGCGGCTGAAAACCCACTACAAAAAAAAAAGTTATTTTAATACACACCAGACTAAGTAATAACAGATACTAACAGAATATTATATTGGTACTTATTGTTAAAATTATTCTCTTGCGCTTCTTACCTTTACTGATTGAGGTTGAGTCGCACAACTTTACTAGCTGCAAGCCGAAGCCCTAGACTCTACTAGCGGCAAACCAAAATACTGCACCTGCGTGACAATGTGGGTTATCAGCCAGCGTTATCGGCTTGCCACTACTGTGACTTTAAAGTCATACGTGCTCCGTTTTTTTCACCCGCTTGGCGTGCTCCATTTTAAAAAGAATCACTGGACTATAAATCTCAACCGCAGCATCATGGCTTTAAGCGCAGCATCTACCAGCAAAGGTAAAAAGCGCAAGAGAGTAGTTTTAACAATAAGTACCAATACAATATTCTGTTATTATGTTATTATTCATGCATTTACAAATGCTCCACTGCTAATGTTCCGGATAAGTTCCGGTTTATCGAATGGGGACTTTTTTTTGGTGTGCCGGTTATACGGAAATGCCGGTGCATCGAGTCACGAATAAACAGGCTTCTACTGTATTTACATTTCACCTTCGTATATTCTACTTATTCATAAGATTGGGAGAAAGCATAGAGAGAGAAATGTTCATCCTGGAAACCACTTTCACACAGTTCAACAAGTACAACAACAACAAATTGCATTTTAAAGCACCCTTTGCTCACAAATACAAAGTCAATTCACTTTACAGTATATTATGTGAAGCACTTTGAGACATATAGAAGACGTGAAAAGCACTATATCAAATGCAAGGATTATTATTATTATTACCTTTCACATCAGGACATGCCAAGTTGCCTCCCAATCCGAATTCTGTTTCCTGGGGGAAAGTACTATTGGGGAAAAATTCCACCTGGGTCTAGATTTATTCTATATATGTAGCATTCCAGAGCATTCAAAACTGGTGATTTTTAAAAAAGTCTTTAATTTTGGAGCCATTTTCTGTAAGTTGGTTTAAAAAGGCAGAAAATGGACTATAAGGGAAGACAAAATACAACAATATGCCAAATTCTGGACTCTCTAAAATGCCAAATAAATAGAATGAATCTAGATTTGGATTGCATTTTGCCGCATGTATCATGAAACCCAGTAATAAGCAAGCATACATCTTAAAACATTCATTTCAGCACCTTGGAACGTCCTCCCAATGTGGAAGGCACTCTATAAATGTGATTTTGTTGCTTATTGTGCTATTGTATCCCTCCCCATATTATAACATACAACTTTGCGCCCTCTACTCTAGACACAGCAGGAACACATATTCGTTTGAAAATCTTTTAAATTATTTCATATATATTTTTAGCTTACATCTGCTTTTCATATAACCTCTCTGTGTGACAGTGATTTCTTAATGGTTCAAAAACTCTGGCATCAAAAGTACATTTTCATCATTTTGACATGCCGTGTGTGTGTGTGACAGCCTTTTATTACTGATTGATATCGCAATTTCTTTACATCTGCTGCAATAGTAATACATTTAAAAAACACACACTGTATTAGTTTTTAGTTTTACAAAACCATGTTTTATGCAAGAGAACAGCAAAACATGCCCAACATAGCAGTGTCAATAATTGCTACTTGTACATTTTTGCTTCGCTCCAAGTGGATAGAATATGAACCTATTTTCTCCCTTCAATCCTGATCAATATGAACATAAATGATGCTTCAATCACCGTCATTGTAGCAGACTCACAAGAGTATTTCCATTGAGAACAATGATCAATAAAGCTTGGGATTGATGTTCGGAAGCATCCAGGCTCTCTTGCTGCCTGGTTCCTTTTATGCAGCTGTTTATAGTGTATTCATTTCAAGACATTTAACCAGCATAGGCCAAAGGAATGCACACTTCATTTACATTGGAGGGCTGAGAGGAAATGTGATGCTGAAGGTTTTTATCTTGGGGGCAATGCTGACTTTCTGTTTGAGATTAAACCACGGACCTCGATTCTTTTCTTTTTATATCGTTAAATTTGTAGAAATACCAATGTGACAACACAACAGTACATTCAGTCAATAGCATGACAGCAACACTATGCAGCAAAATATTACAAGTGATAATTATGCAAATAGCAATCATCATAACATTAGGAATAAAACACTGACACAGGTGAAGCTAAGGTCACCGTATGAACATAATGACTAGCAACTGGGATCAGCTGGAAACAGGCAAGAAGCATAACCATGTGGGGTCCTGTAGCTCAGTGGTTGGAGCATTCGCCTTATAAGCGAGAGACCTGGGTTCAATTCCAGCTAGGTCAGGGTGAAACCTAGGGAAAATCCTGGTGATAAAGTGTGAAGCCCTCTCGGTGTTACCGTACGTGGCTCAGGTCTGGCCATTGGCCAAGAATAATGTCATTGCAGTCACCAGAGAGACCTTTCAACTGATCTGGGGTCCAAGATGGATCATATCCACAGGGGCACGATGCACAAAACTGCAGAAAAGGGAGAAAAAGAGGTCCTCAACATAGCCCTGATCCTAATGGCCACTTTTGTGTGTAGCTGCCTGAGGCTGTGCCTTGAGGTACCTTACACTGGCAACAAATGCTGCTACGTGCTGGGTTTCTACCTGGTGCTAAGACGGGTGGATCTGGCAGAACTGCCCTGAAAGACTCCACGTGACAGGTAGTCAAAATGGTTTGAGAAGGGGAGAGGGCAGATCTGATTGAGAAGTACCCTGTGGGTGTTGGTCAGCTATGTCTGGCAAAATGCCTCGTCACTGGCCCTGACCAACAAACATCAAGACACGGCCAGGCCAGCGATTAAACGTGTGCTCGCCTTCAGGGCTTTCATGCACGTTCAAAGTCTGTGCTTGTCAATGTGCTACCCTCGGGCCGGCTGTGAAAACGAGGAGACCGTGGACTATCTCTTCCCGGAGTGTAGTTTTGCAAGCGCAGTTAGGAGAAAGTTGGAGTAGATACTCTTGTGGTTCGTCCCTGGGGACACAATGTCACGGCACCTCGAGTGTTCCTGGAGGGTATAAACTTAGTGAAGGAAGCACTTTGGCATCACCCAAACCAGGTATTCTTCTGGCAGAATGAAGCGAAGGTGAGAGCCTGTCTCAGCCCCCCACATGCTAGGATCAGACAAGCTGAAGTTCAAATCAACCGTGGTAAAGGCCAGATGGGGCCTGACCCAGGCAGGAGATGTGCAAACCGCTCAGGGCGCACCCACCAGGTAGCCCATAAGCGCAATCAAAACGATTGTAAATAAGCGTAAAGGTACAGAAGGATGAGCGACATGTAATCAAAGAGCATCCCGAAAACAGCCACTCTTTATGTACAGGAAATATATGCACATAAGGTGCATATTGGAGTGCCGACTGGAAGCGGCAGCTAACCTTAACAGGGTGTCCGCGGACACGCATATGGTTGTAGTGCACACTCCCGACTGTTTTAAAGGGAAGGTCCCTGGAAAAATGTGTGCACAACCTGTTTGCAGAGAAAAAATGTACCATGAACAAAGGAATGGTATTTTTTATATATTGGAAAATGGAAAAAGGAGATGTTGTATTGTGTTTGGGATTCATGTTATAATAATCCTTGCATTTGATATTGCACTTTCCAGTCTTCTAGACGTCTCAAAGTATTTCACAGAATATACAGTACTGTAAAGTGAATTGACTGTATGAATGTGGGTGAAATGCGGCAGCCAATTGTGCACAGCTTTGTCCCCCAAACAGTCATGGATTGAAGTGACCAATTTTTTTTAGGGATTATTTTCAGGCGTGTGGAGTAATGAAATTTTCCCAAGGTTTCATCCTGCCTGGATGCCTTAAAGACGAGTGCTCTACCCACCGAGCTACAGGACTCACTTTTAAAGGGAATGGCCCCCTGTTGTGCACAACCTGTGGGCAGAGAAGAAATGTACCATAAACAACAGAATGGTATTTTTGTATTGAAAATGGAAAAGGAGATATTCTATTTTGTTTGGATTTCTGTTGTACCAAATATATATTAAACAAAAGTATCCTTACTCCACATGCCTGTTAATAATCCCTCAAAAAAAGATTAAATTGGTCATTTTCAATCCACAACTGTATGTGGGACAATTGGCTGCCTCATTTCACCCACATATATACAGTCAATTCACTTCACAGAATATTCTGTGAAATGTTTATCAAATGCAAGGATTATTATTATTATAATAGGTAAGGGTGATGTGGTTTGCCATGTCAAGTCTGTTTGCTAGCCAAAATATCTGGATGCTCTAGTCAAACACAATGGTCATCATGATTGTAAAACCCCAGTCAAATCATAAGTGTAGGAGTGCAGAATGGGAGACGCCTTCTGCAAACATTTGGATAAAGGATATACTGTACAGAGAGAGCAGGCTCCATTCTCCATTTACTGTGTATACTGTGTCCGCCCACTTGTGCCAGTAGAGAATCAACAGGGAGTGCAGATACCATAACCTCCTCTCCTATCCATCAACAATTCTCCCAGCATCTATTTATATAATAATAAATAACAATAATATGATCCGATAATACAAATGGCCATTAGAATCCAATTCAACAGCCGATGTCAAGTTGTTGTTACTTTTAATACTTAAAATTTTTTAAACTTTTAAAATTCTTTGTTTCCTGCTCTTGCCTGGTTCGACTCTTACCTCTCCCACCATCTCGAATGTATTGCCACTAAAGGCTTCTCCTCCAGTCCCCACACTGTCACATGAGGCGTCCCCAGGGCTCTGTCCTTGGCCCTCTACTTTTCAACATCTATATGCTCCTCCTTGGTGACATTATCTGCAGACATGAGGTCAACATCCATATCTATGGGGATGGCATTCAACTCTATCTCTCTGCATCCACCATCAATTCCAGGACCACTGCTGTCCTGTCAAACATCAGGACATCAAAACTCCTGGATGAGAGCTAATTTTCTACAGTTGAATGACAACAAGACCGAGGCCATTCTGATTGGCTCCTGCCAGCACCTCTGCACCTCAGGCCCTGGCAGCATCATCCTCTATGGTTGCACACTCCACCTCACCAAGCCAGTAGGGAACCTAGGTGTCTTGTTCGCTTTACAAAGGACCACTCTCTCCTGCACATATCTAGTGCCTAAAATAAGTCATTTTTAACAACATTTGTATAGTTCCTTACACATTGGGAGGATGTCCCAAGGCGCTAGATATTCAACGTTTCTGACCAAAGCTGGGGTCAGAATCGGGGAGGGTGGAGGGAACGGAGGGAAAGGAGTGTGACAGATGGCACCATTGAAGAGGAGGGTCTTGAGGCGGGACTTGAAGGAGGCTAGGGAGGGGGCGATGTGGAGGGATTGCCTGATGGAATTCCATAGGTTGGGATCAGAGTGGCTGAAGGCTCGCTCTTCGATAGTGGGGCGGGTGGGTCAGGGTATGTGAAGCAGGCCGGAGCCAGTTGAGCAAAGCGAGTGGCCAGGTTGGTGAGGAAGGTGCAGTGGTAGGGCTTTAAAGGCCATTGAGGGTAGGGGTAGGGCTTTAAAGGTGAGGACCAGGATGTTGAATTGAATCCTCTGAATAATAGGAAGCCAATGGAGTCATGCGAGAGTGGGGGAGATGAGGTCGCGGAGCTTGTTGTGGGAGAGGACACAAGCTGCAGAGCTCTAGATGATCTACAGCCTATAGAGGGAGGAGTTAGGAAGGCCGACAAACAGGGCATTGGTGTAGTCAAGGCTGGACGTGACGAAGGCATGAATGAGACATAAAGCGGCCTGAGGGGTAAGGTAGTGGTGGAGTCAGGCAATGTTGTGGATGTGATGACCTTTGTGGTTGCAAAATGGAAGCAGAAACAACATCAGCAGTAATGTTTTGCAATAGTGGGCATACAAAGGGTTAAATTATTATGTAGTAATCAGGGCACCAACCCAGAAGCCCTGATATATAGCCTCCACTTGTCTTCGTGTTTTGATCTCTTTCCTTGGTGAGATTAGTAGTCTTTTGATGATTAATCACCAAGCATTCTGAGTCACTGCACCACATGAAAGGCTTGGTAAAATTTCAAGTTGTTGTTGTCGATTATCAATAAAATAAATTCAACTCCTTCAGAAAATGTCATCGATAAAAATAATACAATTAAAAGCGAGAATAAACCCTCCTGTTTATGTTGTCACTGTACTGTGCCCACCAAAGCTTCCTGTCTCCGAACAGACCCATTCAGCTGAGAGGATGCAGCATTGTAACCGAGAGAGACAGGAATACTAGATTCTCCAGCATTCCTGTCTCTCTCAGTTACAATGCTGCATCAGGAAGGCAAGTCTCCATTGCCATAGGATGACAGGGGCAAATGCTCGGGGGATCTGAGCTTCACAGGACACAATGAGGATTTGTTTACATAGGTAACCACAGTTCACAGTCAAATGCAACAAATCTTTCGGGAGAAAAGGAAGGATCAGAGGCTACAGATTCAAAGAAACTCTGCTTTCCTCACTGCAGATTTCTCATCCTTAAAACCAAACTCAGGGCGGGGGTGTGTGGGAGGGGGTGGAGGGGAGGTGGGTAGACTTGGCAAAAGCATCTTTAGAGAAACTGAAGTCCTTAATCCTCCAACTCCTCTGCTTTGCAAGATGGAAGGTGAATTAGATATCATAACAATTGAATAAAAAAAACTAATTGCTGCCACACGGCTAGATCCTGTCAACCCAAACAGCACCTGCGGACATTAAGATACAGCTGCCTGCAGTTTTAAAAGATGCAAACATTTCCTAAACAGAACACAACCTGTGAATTACAATGTTTCCTTGTCCAGCTCTGTGTTCAGCTAACAGAAGGAAAATGTTGCCAAATGCTCAGGCAATGTGCCTACAATCCACAGGTAAACTGGTCTACGACCCTGTAATATAATAATAATTCTTGCATTTCGTAAATAAATAATAATAATACTTGCATTTGATTTAGCGCTTTTCATTCTTCTAGACATCTCAAAGCGTTTCACAGAATATATTGTAAAGTGAATTGACTGTGTATATGTGGGCGAAATGCGGCAGCCACAAACAGTGGTGGATTAAAATGACAAATTTATTATTGTCCTTTTTTGAGGGATTATAATAGGCGCGTGGAGTAAGCAAACTTGCTCAGGGTGTGGAATCAAACTCAGATCTCTCCCTTGCAAGGCGAGTGCTCTAACCACTGAGCTACAGGACTCCTTTCATGTTGGGAAAACAGCCCAAAGCGCTTCACAGGATTTACTGTGTAGTAGGGTCAGTCGATATGGAAATTTCCGATTTAGATATATCGATCGGCTCATATCGAGATATACCAAAATATCGATATTTTCGGGTTTTTCATACTGCGCATGCGCGCGCGGCCCGCGCATTCCGGGTGCGCGCGCATTCCGGGCCTATCTCCTCAGGAGGTAAATATCTTTCTCTCTCTGTGTCTCTCACTCTCTCCATCGCTGTGTTTTTCTGTCTGTGTCTCTGTGTCTCTCTCACATCCCCTCCATCTCTATCTATCTGTAGATTATCACCTCCACCCCGTCTCTCCCCCCACACCCCCCATCGTCTCTCTCCCTCCCCCCCCGTCACTCTCCCACCAGCCCCCCCCCCCACCGTCCCTCTCCCCCCCACCCTCCCCAGCCGTCTCTCTCCCACCCCACACCCCCCCCAGCCGTCTCTCTCTCCCCACCCACACACACCCCCAGCCATCTCTCTCCCCCCCCCACCCACCCCAGCCGTCTCTCTCCCTCCCACCCCCCCAGCCGTCTCTCTCACCCCCCACCCCGCCACCAGCCGTCTCTCTCCCTCCCCACACCCACCCCCAGCCATCTCTCTCCCTCCCACCCACCCCAGCCATCTCTCTCCCTCCCACCCCACCCCAGCCGTCTCTCTCCCCCCCAACACCCCCCAGCCATCTCTCTCCACCCCCACCCACCACCCCCCCCCCCAGCCATCTCTCTCCCCCCCCACACACCCCCAGCCGTCTCTCTCCCCCCCACCCCCCACCAGCTATCTCTCTCATCCCCACGCCCCCACCAGCCGTCTCTCTCCCCCTCCACCCCCCACCAGCCATCTCTCTCCCCACCCCACCCCCCCCACCAGCCATCTGTCTCCCCCCCACCTCCCCCAGCCGTCTCTCTCCCCCCCACCCCACCCCCCAGCTGTCTCACTCCCCCCCCCACCCCTTGCATACCTGTATATTGTATTCTAGGACTATGAATACAATATGGCGGCTTTGCACCTCGGTCTGTGCATTGTGTATAGAGATGAGCATTCTGGGTCTTGTAGTTCAGTGTGCGCGCATTCCGATTTTTTACCTCGATATATAGATTTTTCGATATATCGATATTTTTGAAATGGTGGCATATATCGGCATATCGATATGAAAATTATATCGGGTGTTAGCGATATATCGATATATAGCCGGACCCTACTGTGCTCTGAGATGAATGTTGTTGTTGAGAGAATGTGTATATATGGGTGAGTAAGGCAGCCAATTTGAACATAAGAACATAAGAATTAGGAGCAGGAGTAGGCCATTTAGCCCCTTGAGTCTGTCCCCCCCCATTCAATAAGATCATGGCTGATCTTCTAATCTAGTTCCACATACCCGCCTGATCCCTATATCCCTTAAATCCTTTATCCACAAGAAATCTATCAATCTCAGCCTTGAATATATTCAAGGACTGAGCATCTACAGCCCTTCGGGGTAGTGAATTACCCCCTGAGTGAAGAAGTTTTTCCCCAATCAGTGCAATAGGACTGACACCTAATTTCTCCAACCAGGGGAAACAGTCTCCCACTATCTGCTCTGTCGTGCCCCTTAATAATCTTATAGGTTTCTATAAGATCATCTCTGATTCTTCAATTTTCTAGAGAATATAGGCCTAGATTGCTCAACCTATCTTCTTAGCTCATCCCCCTCATCCCAGGTACCAACCTAGTAAATCTACATTGTACTCCTTCCAAGTCGAGTACATCCTTTCTTACATAAGACCAAAACTGCACACAATATTCTAGGTGTGGTCTCACCAGGGCCCTATACAGTTGCAGCAAGACTTCCCTACTCTTATATTCGAAACCTTTTGTAATGAACGCCAACATACCATTAGCCTTCCTAATTGCTTGATGTACCTGCAAACTAACTTTTTGTGACTGGTGTATAAGGACACCCAAGTCCCTCTGAACTCTAACACTATCTAGTCTCTCCCCTTCTAAAAAATCATCTTCTCTACTGTTTTTATCACCTAGGTTGATGACTTCACACTTCCCTACATTATACTTCATCTGCCACCTACTTGCCTACTCACCTAGCCTATCTATATCGCGATGCATTTTTTTATGTCATCGTCGGTGTCATACCCTCCCTCCTAGTTTAGTGTTATCCTCAAATTTGGATATTTTAAGTTTGATGTACTCATCTAGATCTTTGATGTAGATTGTAGATAGCTGAGGCCCAAGCACTGATCCTTGTGGCACTCCATTAGACACATCCTGCCAATCTGAGAAGGACCCATTTATCCCTACTCTTTGTTTTCTTCCCGTTAGCCATTCTTCAATCCATGGTAATATATTCCCCTTAATTCCATGGGCCCTTATCTTGTGGATCAACATTTTATGTGGCACCTTATCGAATGCCTTTTGGAAATCTAAATACACTACATCTACTGATTCCCCCCTATATAATCTACTTGATATGTCCTCAAAAATATCTAAAAGATTTGTTGCATGATTTCCCTTTTGTGCCTAATTATATTGTGATCCTCTAAGTACCCCACTACGACATCTTTAATTAAGGATTTTAGAATGTTCCTTTCCACTGATGTCAGACTAACTGGTCTATAGTTCCCTATCTTTTCTCTCCCACCCTTCTTAAATAATGGTGTGACGTTTGCGATCTTCCAATCAATGGTAACTGTTCCAGAATCCAAGGAATTTTGGAAGATCAACCACAAGGCCTGCACTATCTCATGAGCCACCTCTTTTAAAACCCTGGGATGTAAACCATCAGGTCCAGGGGACTTGTCACTTTTTAATGCCAACAATGTCCCTAGCACCAATTGTTTGCTAATGTAAATTTCCCTAAGTTGCTCCCTATCATTAGCCGCTTGGTTCATCTCTATTTTTGTAAACTTTTTGTGTCTTCTAACGTGCAGACAGAAGCAAAGTATTTATTCAGGGTCTCTGCCATATTCTTATCCCCCATTATAATTCCTCCTGTTTCTGCCTGTAATGGACCCACATTTATTTTTGCTAGCCTATTCCTCTTAATGTATTTATAAAAACTCATACAATCTGACTTAATGTTCCTAGATAGCTTGCCCTCGTAATCCATTTGCTCGCTCTTATGAGCTTTTTGGTTTTTGCGCACAACAATGTCCCGGAAACAGCCATGAAGTGAGTGACCAAGTTTTTATTTTATTTTGGAGAATCATTGGCCAGGACACCAGGAGAAACTCCTTTCTCTTTTTGAATAGTGCCATGGGATCTTTAACGTCCACTTGAACAGGCAGAGACCTAAGTTTAACATCTCACCTGAAGGACAGCACCCTCTGACAATGTGACACACCTCAGTCTCCTGAGTGTCATCTTAGAATATACAAGTTCAAGTCCCGACTTGGAGCTTGTACCCATAACCTCTGTCTCTGGAGGTGAAACTATTACACAAATGACACACAAATGATAATTTGCCAAATGTATTGAGATGAATATTAGGCATTGTTTCACATACGCTTCATAAGAGTTTTAGGTATGCAAAACCCGCTATCTGGTCACCTGAGAAACAAGCTGGGGGGGAAATATTTTCTCATAAACAATCCTCTACACAGACTGGGCGAAGAATTTGTGCATAACTCTCAGCATGTTTGAGTGGGCGAGCAGTTGATTGACGATGAAAGGGAAAATGCCATTAGTGCCTGGAGAGAATTGATGTATGTGGTGGTTGACTTCTAATCCACTAATGTTAGGAATGGAGCCAAACTATATATAGGCTAACTTTATCTCTAAATAGAGGAAATAACCTGAGATTAATATAATTTTTGTATTAGGAATAAAGGTTTTGAATTCTATAGGTACATTAAGTTGTTTTCATCTGAAATTAAAACCTACTTATCAAAAGCAACGATGAAACACTTCATCTTCATCTAGGGGGCTACCAAAGGTTTCTCAATATGTCTCTAGGGTGATGTGCTGAACTGGATTTTTAATATCCTAAATTGTCAATTAAATGCCAATGATAACCTGGCCTAGAGAGCATAAACTTGACCCTCACCATCAGGGCGCTTTTTTAATACAGTTGTAGAATGATAACAGGATTATCCTTTAGGAAGTTTAATGTGAAGAGTCCTTCCGTTAAGAGAGATCATCATTTCCTCCTTCAGGTCAAAGAATAAATCTGGAATCCCAAATATGGTTCACATGGCTGCAGCAATCGCTGCAGCACTAAGTACACTCAGTAAGTCCTGTAACTAAATGGCTAAAGCATTCCCCTCGCAAGTGAGTTCGATTCCTGACATGGCAAAACCTTGGGCATGCTTCCTTTCTCTACACGCCTGATAATATTCCCTCAAGAAAAAGAAACAATAATAAATTGGTCACTTTAAACCAGACTGTTTTGAGGACATTGCTGCCGCATCTCACCTACAACATAAACAGTCAATTCACTTTACATATATTTAGCAGACTAAATTGCAGACTAAACCAACACCATTTTGTCCAGTTTAGCCTATACCTGGACTGCCTGCTTTTTCATAGAGTCAATTCTATTGATAAATATGAAGATTGTGTGATCAGAAACTCACCTGTGTTGTGTAGAAAACATATAAGAGTTCTTAACAGAATGTATTTTTGCACTTTATATGCACATGACAAAATTCATGCCAGCAATTCCCTTTTGGCCATTTGTGAAGGGAGAAGTGGTTCTATCTAGAAAAATGAACTTATTTTTACAGTTTCTATAATAATAATCCTTGCGTTTGATTTAGCGCTTTATCATGTCATTGAGATAAACTTTAAATATTACATTAATTACATTGAAGCATTTCCACCCACTTCACAGGTCATTAGTGTTTAGCACAGTACCTGTATTTCTAGGTTGTTGACGGATTTCTAAGTTGTTGAGGGATTTCATAGCAGTGAAAGTCTCACCCATGATTATCTATGCTGAAAAATTGTTACACAAGCGCAACAATTGGAGTCAGTAATAAACCTTGGCCTATGGCAACAACAACAACAACATTGATTTATATAGGGCCCTCCACGCCAGACGGCATCTCAGAGCGCTTCAAATCGCGGATCCCAGGGCCGAGCCAGGGGCAGGGGTAGAAAGGTGACCGAAGGCATGGTCGAAGAGAAAGGTCTTCAGCTGGGACATGAAACTGAGAAAAGAGGGGGAAGAGGTGAAGGTAGTGAGGAAGGCAACCCACACTCTCTTTGTCCTGATCTCCACACTCAATCGTCTATCTGAAGCCTAACAAAATTGTTGTTTTCTCTCACAAGCAGGAGACCATGTGTTAAAGCTGTTGATGCAATTAACTGCGGAACTGATTAGCTGCATATTCCTAATGCTAGGAATGTTATACATAGGGTAATGAATAGGCAGGAAGTCAGAAACACAATTGAATACTTCAGCAGACATCATAAACCACAAGTGGCTCCAGAGACTCCCTTACAAAAACAACTACAAATTTAACTATACTAGAATTTTGACAGATGATTAGCAAACAAATGCTACGCTTTTGGGGGGATCTTAGGTAGTGTGCTCAGTCCTCATGGCTATGATGTAGCCTTCATACCAATAGCATAGAGAAACAACCAAGTATGATAACATAACTGCAGCAAACAATGGGTTTTAAACACAGATTGAAATTCACTTAGCTCCCACTTGCTTACTGGATAAACAGGAACTTTGTGTTGTGACTAGCAGTGTGAGAGTTAACCTTCCACTGAACTGCTTCTGTGCCACTGGTACCTTGGATGAAAAAGGAGCGGAGGGAAGAGAAAAGCGATTGTGAAATAAAACATAGCTTTTATAGGATAGTACTAGAATTGCCTTCTATACCCATACAGGCATATGTGACCGAGGCACATTGCCTGGATCACTCAGCCTGCGTTCAGTCCACCCACGTGAAGTGACCTAGCTCAGTCAGAATAATTACTGCTTCCTACCTATACAGAATGAAGAAGCTAAATCAGTCTGTGTGAGAGTCACGCTCACCTCTCATAAGTCTGTTCTCTCATCCTTGATTACGTCAAACACAACCCACTCTCCATTTTAATGCACCCTATACACTGGTGACAGGTAATAGCAGACAGCAATGTATATTTCAGTTTCCTAATAAAGGTCCCGATGTTTGAAGCAAAACCAAATAAAATTATAGTGCCCACACAGCAGAGTGACATTAAGGATTTTTAAAAAATATTTATTTGTTTTCTGCAAATAAAGTAGAGCAGAGACCTTTCTCACTCTGTACATTTTATTTCATCCTGCGTCAAGGCCGCTTCTTTCTGTGTTAAACTAAAACCACATCTAAAGGCTATAGTTAGCATAAAACCTTCTAGTTGCCATGGATGCAATCCACCAGACAGGGCTGCTCAATATTCGCTCTAATCAAGAGGTTTTGCCTTGTTTAAATGGTTCGGAATTGTGTGGTGCAATCCAGATTTTGTTTACGGGTGGCAGGGGTGGGTGTTGTTGGGTTTAACGAAAGGCAAACTGAGGTATTTGCGAATCACCGATGTATTGCACGGTGTTGGATCCTTGGATCTAAACATGATGATGAAAACCAAAAGGGGAGCAGTTGATTGCGTTATGCTCCTGAGCCAAGTCGACAGAGGAGCTGAGCACAAGCAACGGCATGTGTGCACTGTCTCCTGTTCCATGATGTTATTTTTATCTGGTTTCCTATGCAGACTGATTGTTTCAGATAGCTGCATTACACCGCCCCGAACAATGGACAAGCCTGTTCTTTATAAACAGGAAATATTGTCAAAACAAATGCAACACAGTGTAGGCCTCAACACAGCAGTGTTGTTCCTTTCAATACTAGCCTCCTTTTTCGTGCTTCAAGAGTTCGTTATTCATTTCTGGTATTTCTTGCAGCTTGGGAGGTTTAAATTGCTGTTTGCTCAGGCTACTTACTTTTAGGCTGCCCATGTGTGGAATTTTTATAAATACATTTGTATTTATAAAGTAGAAAATAGTTCATCTCCCCACAACCCCCTCCCACCCCACCACCACCCCCCATCACAATCAAACAATCCATTCCCACTGTCACAGTAATAATAATACTTTTGATATAACACCTCAGCACTTGAAATATCTCAAAGCTTCTTGGATTACTTTGAAGTGCAGTGGCTGTTGATATGCAGGGAAATGTAGCAGCTAATCTGCCCCAGCAACGCACTGCAAACAGAGATGAATGAAAAATTAATCTGTCTTCTTGGGCAGATGCCTGGGAGCTTGTCGGGTGCTGAATGTTCCAGTGATACAGAATAGGGAAAATCCTCTCTTTTGGGACCACCTTACCTCTTCAAAATAGGTAGCACAAATACTGCGAATCGGGTCTAATTAACAGTATTTCCTAAAGAGGGAGAAATTCTGTGTTGTCACAAATGGCGATTGCTTTCAGTAATCATGAACACAGTGATCTCGTCAATGTACAGGAACTCTTTCTGATGTGATCAGCCAGCTGTCTGACACCCACGTACACCCATTGCCATGCTTAAGAGTATCCGAACCAACCTACTGAGAGTTACATTTATGTTTGGAAATTTCCCCTAGCACTCTCTCCTTGGAGGGACACATTCTGTTCACCTAATTCCAGAAAGTATTAGGCAGTATTAGACTGGCAGGAGACAAGCTGGGGACCCCAGAGTATGTATTGATATGCTAAATCCTTTAACAAGCAATCCTGTTAAAAATACTGCGTGTTAAAAATAATAGTGTTGAGGCTATTTCTGGGATGCCATGCCAGGCTTATGAAGTCTGCCCTTCATGTACACAGTCAAGGTGTCTTTGTGTCGATCGACTGAGTTTTTTTTAATAAAGACTCACATTTTTTTTCTGAAAAAGGAGTGCCATTGGTGAGGATCTAGTGAAGAACCAAACTCGACTGGTTGGGATTTTATCTAAAGAGGAAAATGTACATTTGTCTACCGTGTTTTGCACACAAAATACAGTCAATCCACTTTACAATAAATTATATGAAACGCTTTGATGCGTCTCAACTACGTGATAAAGCGCCATTTGTCTGTCTTTGGTATAGATTAGAAGAAGGTGGAATGAGCCTCCTTTCTGGTACCTCCAAGAAGTCACTTGCGTGTTTTGTTGGCTGGCAACAACGTCTTTAAAAATAGGTTTCATATAGTCTACATGGTTACACTGTTGAAATAACAGGAATTTATCAAGTAAGCAGAAGAAAATCTATAAAACATGTGTCACATTTACAATCCATTTACAGCTTTCAACCAGTCTACTGTATCATCATGTGCTGAAATTCATGTGCAGAGACTCTGAAGAAATATTGAAACCTTTTGTAAAAAGCTGAAGACTGGTTTCCAGGCGCGATTAATGCACATTTCTTTCAGTTAGCAATGTGGCAACATTCCACACAGGTAAAATTCCAAATAAATTTATATGCTTGCTAGAAATTTTCAATTTATCAAACTGTCCATCTGAATTTTCTAATTATCTATCACTGTGCACAAAAGTCACGCGAACACTCAGCAGGTCAGGCAGCATCTGTGGAGAAAAGAAAGTGAGTCAACTTTTCGGGTCCACGACCCTTCGTCAGACCCTTTGAGTTCTGCCAAAGGGATGTGGACCCAAAACGTTGACTCACTTTCCCTTCTCCATAGATACTGATTGACCTGCTGAGTGTTCCTAGCGACTTCTGTTTTTGTTTCAGACTTTCAGCATCAGCAGTATTTTGTATTCTGTGCACAAAGTGGTTGCCAAATTTTCCTGCAAAATACAGTCACACAACTTGCCGTTCATATAAAGCCCTTCCTGCAGGGCAGCATCTCGGACAACATTTTACAGTAAATCGTGTGAAGTACTTTGAAATACTGTACAAGGATTCTAATAATTATTATCTATGTTCATTTCTGGATGCTGGTTCTGGATTTAAGCTGTTTTTCAATGTGTGATGATAGGAGCAGTAATAGTGTGTAAGAGGAGAAATGGGAAGCCAATTTGGCGAGTAACATTTGTGGAGAAACACCTTATTGCGTTAAAATGTTTCAAAAGTCATTGTCAATGCAGTTACTGCATTTTATAGGCAAGCACTGAAGGCCTATATGCACAGGGAGGTCCCACAGACAGCAATGAGGTTCCTATTAATGTGGAGAATTACTGGTGAGAAAACGGCAGAGAAAATCGCTTCTCTTTCCAAACAGTGTCATGAGTTCATTAACATCCACCTGATGCAGGAGCAATGGGAAGTCATTTTACATTTGGCTGCTTCCCAAAAGAGCAACCAACAATTATGTGAGTAAAAGGCAGCTCAGTGTACTCCATTGCTCTTCCTATACTTTTTTCTGAACCATTGAAGCCTCTTAATGCTTGCTGAAGTGAATGGTAGGAGTTAGAGCCCTCATACATCTGTCTTCCATTCAGGTGTGTATTGTAGCCTTGCCGTACCAAATTCATCACACAAATCTCCAACCACTAACCCACTTCATTGCCTGTTGGCGTCCCCATGGAGAAGTGATTCATGTACTTGATCTTCTGTTCTTTGATAAATCACTAAATTTAATTCATTGAAACCCCTCCCCCCAAAATAAATGACTAAATAAATTAGTTCAATTCAAGATCCTCGCCATGACATTTAAATCCTTCCATGGCCTCACCCCGCAACATGCCTGCGGCCTCCTATAACCTGACTGCCCTGACCACTCCCTTCACTCAATGAACAGGACCCACTACATCTCTGCTGTATATCTACTCCACCATCGGCGGGCAGGCTTTCAGCCATTCTGCCCCTGTCCTCTGCAAGTCCATCCTGGAGTCCTTCAAACTCGCACACTCCCTTCCCCACCACTTTCAAAGCACACCTCAAAATGTTCCTCTTTGGTCAGACTTCCCATCTGCAGCTACCCACCCTATTCAACTCACAGCTCTCCACCCCCACAACACACACCAGCCATGTGTATAGTGTATTGAGACATCCTCATGAAGTGAAAGGAGCTTTATACAGTATATGTGAATTGTATTGTATCCAAGACCGTTCCAGTGATGTGGCACATTATGAGCCTCCCACTCCAGCCTGCATAGCCCCACACAGAGGATATGAAAGAATATCTTCCATTACGGTCAATTCACTTTACAGTATATTCTGTGAAGGGCTTCTAGACGTCTAGAAGACATGAAAAGTGCTATATCAAATGGAAGGATTATTATTATGACGCTGTATATATTTGACTATGAAAAGTCACCATGTTTTTTTGCCTTTCCTTACATTCTTTAAGTCTGGAACTGAGTTTAAAAAGTGTGTTTTCTTTGGCAATACAGAGGTGATGTATAAATGACAGTTAAATTTAAAAAAAACTAGATGAGAAGAGAGAATTATGTGAGTTTGGACAGGAAAATTAGATTATCCAGGAAATTTTGAAGCTGTTTTAATCATTAATTGTGAATGGAGGTTTTAAAGTGCATTCTGGATTTGACTAAAAATAGCATCACGTGAGAAGATATTTAAGGGTCTAGTGTTATTCAACAGGCGCAGTTGTATCTCCTCTAGTTTGCACATCCTTCCTGCTTCCCTTCTCTCAAGGAGACAACAGTGTTACTGTTTAAGTACAGTATGGCAGATGTGCAACTAATGACAAAATTGTATCAGCCACCGTTTTAATATGTTAAGCAAATAAGGAGATAAACTCTCTGCATTGAATGAGACTGCACAGTTTGGTTGCTTAAAGGGCCCATGTCGTCATGGTAACATTGTGTTGCATGGTTTACATGGAGCAAAGGCTGCAATAATAATAATAATAATCCTTGCATTTGATATAGCGCCTCATCACGCCTTTGAGACACATACCATAAAGTGACCTGACTGTGTATTTTGTGGGCCCTGCAGTGTCCCACAATCAGTTGTGAATTGAGTGACCACATTTTTGCCAATCACAAGGCAAACAACAGAGAAATGATACTGTTTGTTCCCGCACATTTGAGGCTTACAAATCTTTTACAGTAAAAGCCCGTTTATCTGTGACCCAATCAACCGTAACTTCCGTATAACCGGCACCTCAAAAAAAAGGTCCCCATTCAATTAACCGGATCTTATCAGGTACAATCGCAGTGGCGCATTTTTTTCCCCTCGTATCGGTATTTCGGAATGCTGCTACTAGTGCCTGAAGGTGGAGCTACTATTTTTTTCCCTTGCGTCGGCCATTGTAGAAGATAGACTGTACACCTCTATTCCAGCATCATAGCTTCAAACCAGGCATCTACTAGCAAAGGTGATTTGTAGGTGAATTTTTAGGTGAATAACAAAGGTCTGTTATTATCTGTCATTACTTAGTCTATTATTAATATGGTATGTGTTAAAATAAGTTAATTTTTTTTGTGTTGGGTTTTTGGGTTCGGATCCGCCTGAATATCCGGCTTGCCGTTTAACCAGCATGGTTAAACGGCCAGGTCCCGAGGGTGACAGATAAACGGGCTTTTACTGTATTTGTAAACAACAGGAAAAATGAGTAGTCCAGGTGCAGCCCCATGAGGAAGCAAAAAATTATTTGAGTCACCCTTGCATTTTTCCTAGCAGCCACCTCAAAATAGCACTGATTAACAGCAACTTGCATTTATATAGCACCCTCCTCCCTGGGCGGTATATGAGGGCACTTTTCTCTTTGTCTTAGCCTTAAGATCATTCTCCTAAACCTTAAAATGATGCAGAATTTGGGGGGATAAAAGCATCTGGTTTTGAAATTAAGATCCAATCGAAGAAATGTCCCAAATTCTGTAGAGTCATAAATTTTAAGTGAATGGCTTTAAGGCTAAGAACATAAGAAAGTTCAGACCATAGATGTCCAACTAATAATAATAACAATCCTTGTGTTTAATATACCGCCTTATCTTCGAGACACTATACCAATATATTGTAAAGTGAATTGAGTTTCTTTAAAATGAGATACCAATAAGTCAGTGAAGAACTCCAATTGCTCTAAGACCAAGTACAATGAGTCCTCCTTAAGGCCATAGTTGTGTTCTTGAAAAGTGCGACTTTAAGTGAAACAATGATACGCGAACCCATTTTTCTCATAAGAATTAATGTATAAACTGGAGTTGAGGTTCTTTGGGATATTTTTCATCAAAATTTTCTAAAACAAAATTATAAGTTGAAATACATGTACATTCATAAATATAAAATATAAAATAATATAAATTTAAATAACACTCACGGCATCAAAACATGTTAAAACATCTAATTTCATTTAGAGAGTGATAGTTTTCCTGTATTTTTTTTACTACCGGACTCACAACTGTCACTTCCTGGGCATTTTTTACTCATGTTTATGGAGGATTGCACAAATAAATCACGATAAAAAATTAGCAATGTTGCACTGTGCACAAACTTAAAATGGTGACGTTAATGCTGCTTAAGAATACCAGACGTTCAGTGTCTATATACACCTACGCTACCCAAAATAGTTTGTTTCCACCCGCTGGCGAACGACGTAATAACGAACTTTGCGATGTTAACTAGATTTATGTTCCACTATGTGTCAGCAATGTAATAACAAAACAATGTTGATCAAGGCAACGTTAAGCGAGGTCTACCTGTATAGCAGCCTCACCGAGCCTCATCACTAGCTCAGAGCAGATCAAACCTGGGAATTGAAGTCCTGCACTACATTGTAGAATCTCATAATCATTCAGAAAGTCTTGCAGAGTCAACCCTAACTGTGCAGATGCTACTTCTCAAGGAACTGGATCCTTTTTTTTACAGAAGCAAACAAGAGCATGGCACAATGCCCTGTTTTCTCGGAGTACCTGATTCCACCTCCCACTCCACCCCCCTCCACCCCAACCCCACCTACTCCCTCCCTCAACCCTGCAGCCATGTGGCAACTTCCTTAGAGAACTGCAAGCTGCTTGAAGCAACTGTGCAATATGTCTAAGCAAATTACAGTAGAAACCTGGTTTGCAGTCACTTTGGCAATCCAGCCACCTCACAATTGTGGGCACACTTTCATAGTCTCTTTCATTGTCAATGTTGAAAGATAGGCTGTCTGCTTCAGTAAACCAGGCACCTCACTATTCAGGACAACAGTCAATGATTGCAGCCGCTACAACGACGTCCTGCACTTCAAACTAGCCACCAAGGAAGGAGTTGTCTTTACGTGAGAGAGTGGACTTAATGAAAAACAGTGAGGGCAAAAGTCATAGAGAGTTAGCTGTGATCTATGGCATTGGCAGAACACAAGTTGGATGCATTTTCAAAAGGGTAGCACGAATAAATATATGATAGTTGCTTGCATTAAATGTGATAATGCCTTTTTGTTAATGAGATCGCAAAGTGTGGTTGTTGAATGTTCATCACTCTTAGCAATGCTCTTAATATTATCTCAGTGACCTGAATCACCCAATCTGTTTCAGTAATCAGGTCACCTCACTAAGCGGGTCACTTTGGGCCAATCTCTTGTTGTGGTCCATTTCCTTAAAACATTTGTAAGTAAAACACCTGTATTTTAAGGTATCAGACTTTCTGTTGCTTTACAACAACTAAAATTGATCTTGCATCATTCTGCATGCTGCGCTGACTCGAATACACAGTGGCTGATGGATACTGGTGATCTTGAAATTTTCCTCAGGACTTACCGCTGTCATATTTGTTTCATTGATTCTTCTGACACACACTGTTTTCAGAGATTTAGACTTAATAAGCAGATTTTTATGACCTGTGCAAGGAGTTAACAGAGAGCTTCGAGTGTCACAAATTGTACACCGTAGGGCCGGTGATGGGGAGTGTGGAGTTCACCTTCTGTGGTACTAGCAGCTTACAGTCTGTAGGGCATTGGTCAGTCACCAAACACTTTACTCAAAAAGACATAAGATGAGACCAGCTACTCACTGTTCCCTCCACAGAAACAGAGAATCCTGTAGGGATGTTATGCTGTTGTTGTATTTCCCAATATCATTGACACTACATTGCTCCCTGGTACTCAGCAGCAGCTATTGCGATCATTTGTCACAGACAAGTCCTCCAATCGATCACACTTCAGCTGTTGGCATCTTTCTTGTATGTTTCTCCACTGAAAAAAGATTACGCCATTGCTAAACTATGTATGATTTAATCACAACAAACACGTCTTTCAGGTAGGATGAATGTCTTGAAGAGTTTCGCAATGATGGTACGGATCAAAGAGCAAGGAGGAACGAATAGGGTTGGTACCTGCTTGGCCTTTTTTTACTGCTTTCCATTTGCCGAGGACAAACAAAAATGTAATGCGTCTCTTTTGAGCAAATCACCTGTTAATGTCACAATTTGCGTTTCCATTCAAATCGCAGTTCTAACGATTCATGCAATTAGTATCTATTCAATCACATTGAAGTTCCCTTAGTCTAATGAGCAGCTTGAATAGATACAAATTGCATCCATTCAAACTGCACATGAACAGACCTGTGGTTTAATATACAATACTGTAGTGTAGAAGAGAATAAGTTGGAAAGTCTTGAGCAGAGGTATTAGGTAGTATGTGAAGACCCGATGGGCTACAGGTTATTGCTTTCCATAATGATAATGATAATGATTTTTTTTGCAAGTGGGTGATGGTAACCCCAGGAGGGTACATTAAGGTGTGAGTCAGCTGGGTGTCTGACATATGCAGAAATTCATCACATGTTTAACATGCCTTGGGCAAGTTTCCTTACTCCACACGCCTAATAATAATCCGTCCGCAAAAAAAAAACACAATAATAAAAAAAAATGGTTATTTTAATCCATGACTGTTTGTGGGTCATTGCTGTGCGCAATTGGCTGCCCATTTTGCCCTCAAATATACAGTCTATTCACATTACAGTTTATTCACATTACAGTTTATTCTGTGAAGTGCTTTGAGATGTCGATAAGATGTGAAAAGTGCTATATCAAATGCAAGGATTATTATTATTATTATTATTATTATTATTAAGAGTATCCAAACCAAGCTGAGAATTCCATGCATCCCACCTACACATAGAAATTGCAAGATGTTTATTCGAAACACCTTCAGAAATAGGTTTTTAGGAAGATTCTAAATGCAGGGATGGACGGCACAGGCAAAAGCAATTTGAGTCAAGTATTCTGGAGAGCAGTCACACATGAAGTGGATGAAGACTTGACAACCAATAGTGGCACAGGGGCAGTGAGGAACAAGCAGCAGATCAACAGCAAGCAGAGGTTATGGCAAGGAAATATAGAGCTGAATAGATCACCGTATTGTAATGATTAAGAAGCCGTCCGGCGTGGAGAGCTCCATATAAATCCAAGTTGTTGTTGTTATCAAACCAGAGGTCTTGAACTGAACTTTGTATATAAACATACCTCACTGCCCCTGTCTTCAAGATCACAATGCTCTATGTTTTAGATGGGTTTTTAAGCAAAGCTAAAAAAATCTTAGATAAGAAATTCCACCAGTGACTACATTTACTTCATGTGGGGCTTTACAGCAGACAGAATTTAACCAAATGTTGAATTCATTATTGTCTTTGAAGACAGTTTGCCACAGATCTTAAAGGAAACTTACAGCAAAACAGTTTTGAAGTGAACATAAGAACATTAGAATTAGGAGCAGGAGTAGTCCATTCGGACCCTCAAGCCTGCCCCGCGCATTTGATAAGATCATGGCTGATCTTCTGACCTAGCTCTAATTACCTGCCCTATTCCCATATCTCCTATTCCCTCTATTTTTAAAAAATCTCTTAGTCTCAGCCTTGAAAATGTTCAAGGACTGAGCATTTACAGCCTTCTGGGGTAGTGAATTCAATAAATTCACTACCGTTTGAGTGAAGAAATGTTTCTCCTCAACTCTGTTCTAAAAGGCTGACCCTTAATTTTAAGATTATGACCCCTGGTTATAGATTCTCCTACCAGGGGAAACAGTCCCTCACAGTCTGCTTTATCCACCCATTTAAGAATCTTATATGTTTCAATAAGATCTCCCCTAATTTTTTTGTACTCTAGAGAATACAGCCCTAGTTTATTCAACCTATCCTCATAGGTCAGTCCCCTCATCCCAGGAACTAACCTAATGAATCTACGCTGCATCCCCTCTAAGACAAGTATGTCCTTTATTAAATAAGGAGATCAAAACTGCACACAGTACTCTAGGTGCAGTCTCACCATGGCCCTATACAATTGCAGCAAGACTTCCCTACTCTTGTACTCTAAACCTTTTGCGATGAACGCTGAATGCTGTTTGCCTTCTTAGTTGCTTGCTGCACCTGCAAACTAACTTTTTGAGACTGATGTACAAGGACATCCAAATCCCTTTGTACACTAACACTATCTAACTTCTCCCCATCCAGAAAATAATTTGCTTTTTTATTTTTGCTACCTAGGTGAATAATTTCACACTTGCTAACATTGAATTCCATCTGCCACCTACTTGCCCACTCCCCTAGCCTATCTATATCCTGTTGCAATCTTATTGCATTATCCTCACAGCTGACTTTCCTATCTAGCTTAGTATAATCTGTGAACACTGTATTTAACAATTTGCTAAATTTTTGATGCTGAGAAATGCTGGAAAAATAGGTTAAATCTAGATCCAGGTGGAATTTCTCCCAGGTTGTTGTTTACTTGGAAGCAATAATTAACTGTGTTGACATGGGTTGGATCAGTCAGAAAATTATTTGTAATACTTGAAGACGGATGTTCAAACCAAATAAAACCTCACTACTGTGTACCGCCTGACAGGTAGAGTGTTCTTGAGCAAATATAATCAATTTTTCAATCAACACCTCCAATAAGAAATACTCACTCCTGGATACAACACTACATCCATGTGAAGTAATCACAGCAGAATTGAGGGCAATAGTCTCCCTGTCATGTTTCGATTCGCTAAGTCATCAATGGGCATTAATGTTTTTGAATTATCCATTGAGGCTTGCTATTTACACAAAGCATCCTAGTCCAATATTTAGATATATTTGAAGAATGTTAGTAAGGTTCACAATGTTACATGCTTGAACAAGTAATTGAAGAACAACATCAGTGCAATATGTCTTCCCACTAAATAAACGCTCACTAAAAAGCTTGATAGACTTCAGCCGCAGTTTAACAAATTGAGTAACAATATGTATGCAGGATTTGAATGAAGTAGCTGAAAGTTTACTGAATTTCTGGGAGGTATTATACATGTATAGTGCACAAATGTTATCTGATTAATACTTTTGTTTGCTTCAATGCTCTTACTTTCGATCCTATTAGTGGAACATTGTCCAATATGAACAGAAGCTCAACTCCTTCTAATGCTTTACTCATAGCATTATGTGTCTATTGCTGTGTACCAGAAGGCTAACACTGATAAATGGCGCATGGCCTCTGGTGTGGCGTCGGTCTACTCTATTTACTGTACAGTTGGGGAACCATATACTGTGGACCAAATCCGGGTCATACATATCCATATAAAAAGAGAAGTGGAGAATCTTGTTGTATGAATGGCTGTATTTCTTTAATGGGTGTATGTATCTGTTTTAGAATTCTATTGTTCTCGCTCAGTTTGTTGCTGAACTCGAGACAGGACAGATTTAGCCCCAGGGACGCAATACCTCATCCAGGACTGTCACCAGAAATCAAGGACGTATGGTCACCTTACAGTGCAGCAACTTCAGCCTATCTTCCTCTCGGTCGCCTACTCAATCCTCACTCTCCGTCAAGAACTCAAACTTCTCCAGAAACAGCTTCCTGAAAGAATTCTCAGCACCAACCCTCAGGGAACTAATTTCTCAGATAAAGATCAAAGAAAGCTTTCTACATGCTCTCAATTAACACAGGAGCAAGATGTGGATGGCACATTGCATATAAAGGCAGGACGGACAAAATCCAAGGTGAATACACACGTCCCTCCACGGAGAGATGTGTACACTTTATCAAAAAACCTCTTGTTAATTGCTTCAGAATCTTTACATCTTTTCAAGGAACGGAATCACAGGAAGCACTTATAAATAAATCAATAAATCTATCTGCTACTCACACCCAAGACATAATTTGAACATTAGAAAACAGCTTGACCTTTTAGATCAAAGAACCAAGGGTTTCTGTCTTGTCACCGTTACCTATTGTTGAAGGGGGAGCAGTGCATTGAAGGTGCTGTGGCATACTGGGATACTGATCCACAGTCACAATAATTTGTGGTACCTTTTCCAATTGGAAATCAATCACATATGAGCTTGAACAGTGTATGTCAACTGATTATTCAACTCAGGATCTGCGCAGCAAACCGAGGCCTATCCTGACCACATGTACGGGCACGCACATTCTATCTTAAAGGGGACCAACCCTTCAACTGAGGTTCACTAAGCCCCATTTCCATGCTTGACCTTTTAGTTAGATACCCCAGTGCTCCACTGAAATGTTTATGTGCCTGTGTGAGTGTGTGTTTTGGCTGCCGCATTTTGCCCACAAATATACAGTCAAATCACTTTGCAGTATATTCTGTGAGGCGCTTTGAGACGTCTAGAAGATGTAAAAGCGCTATAACAAATGCATGGATTATGGGATTATAGGTGATTGCGTAATGCCATTTGCAGCTACAAGATGTCAGTGGCGGGGTTGTGGTAAGAAGATACAATATAATGCAAGCTTACAGAGCAATTGTGAGTGATTTATCATGTCCATCTCATCTTGAGCCCATCCCATCTATCTTCCTCTCTTCTTTTGGTACCTACCACTTAGAGAGGGCTGACACCCGTGCTTGTCAAATGTCAAACAACCAGATAGTGATTATCCTCCTTCGGGAGTGGTGATGAAAATCTCCTTGGAGCTGAACTGGCTCCAAGATGATACGTTTGGCAATGGATTGTCAGAACTGAGACAGGCCCCTGTGATGGTGTCAGCAATCCAGTTTCTGAGCCAGGCAGGTCCACAGTATTCCTGGGCACTGCTGATGACATCATAGCCAGCCTGACTCATCGCAGGACTTGGAAGAGCAGACCAGTCACTGGGGGCAGGGATTCATCCCATTCAACTCCTTCGAACCCTGCAAGCTAAAACACCAATGGGAGGGTGGTTCTAGCTGTATAAGCAACAGGAAAGCTTGTTAGACAATGCTGTCAATGGTAAGCTATGTTGTTTTAGATGGTTAGACTCCAGCAGAAACCCAACACACACTCTGGGGTTCCAAGCCTTAACTCTTGCCAGCCTGTGCCTAATGCATCCCGCCAGGGATGAGTGTGCATTCCATTTCAATGATTTAGAGTCCTGTAGCTCAGTGGTTAGAGCATTCACTTCACAAGCGAGAGGCCTGGGTTCGATTCCTTGCAGGGTGAAACCTTAGGCATGTTTCCTTACTCCACAAACCTCTGTTTACCTAGCAGTAAGTAGGAACATGTTTGTTAGTCAATTGGTGGATCACTTGCCGGGGTTAATAATCCCTGCCCCCCCCCAACAAAAAAAATAACTGGGACAGTCAATCCATGATTGTTTGTGGGACACCGCTGAGCTGCTGTGTTTCTCCCACAAAACATAGTCAATTCACCTTAGAGTATATTCTGTGAAGTGCTTTGACACATATCAAAGCTGTGATGAAGCGCTATATCAAATGTAAAGATTACTATTATCATCATCTCTAGAATTTCTATGTGTGGGTAAGTTTCCACATGAGTTAGACACTCGGCTGATCCGGAGAGGATCAAATGCAGGTTGATGCTTTAGCTGATCTTAATTAGGAGCAGCAGTGGAGACAGGCCAATAAGTTTCCCTGGACTGGGAAAGAAAGGGAAAATACAGCTGGAGTTCCCACTCTTTATCACTGTTCAGTAAATCAATCAGAGAAAGCCTGTGAGAAAGCACATAGAGAGAGGAGAGAATCAGGCTGCACACTGATGTGCTTCCCCCACCCCTTCATATGAACACACGTGAACAATGGCAACTTGGGCGAAATTTCAGATGATATCAGCCCCAAGGAATCTTACCTCAGAAAGCATTTGCACTTTCAGGAGAATAGGGTAGAAAAACAGAAAACAGCGAGAGGAATATTACCTGAATTATTCAAATGATCGAATGAAAATATCAAAGACTTTTGATAAAAAATAACTCAGCATGTTTTATGTAAAAGAATGAACTTTAGCCACATGTGTACCCTGTTATATATGGATTCCCACTGTGTATTCAAATGGTGTTACACACTTTCAGCAGGTTGAAGGCTTGATTCATATGAAATATATATGTGGGGTCTGAAATGAGAAATCACGAATGGATTTTTTTGGGGCGATTAATTATGGTGGTTTATGACTATTGGACTATGAGAGTTATGGGGAGATCCACAAACATTCCAAATCTCAGGCTCCAGAATAAGGCAAGAGAACAAAATACCATTTTGGAGAATTTCACAACCCAGTACAGTATTAGCAAAGGATAAACTGTATTTAATGTGTTCTAGCAAAATGCAACCCTGTAGGTGTAACGTAATAATAATTCTTGCATTTGATATAGTGTCTTATCACGTCACTAAAACATCTCAAAGTGCTTCACAGAATATATTGTAATGTGAATTGCCTGTGTGGGTGAAACAGGGCAGCCAATTGAGCACAGCGGTGTCCCACAAACAGTCATGGAGTGAGTGACCACGTATTTTTTGAGGGGATTATTACCCCTGGAAAGCAATACACCAATCGGCTAACAACTGGGTTCTCACTAATTGCTAGATAAACACAGAGGCCTGTATAAGGAAACTTGCCTAAGGTTTGACCTTGCAATAAACATGTTGTTATTTAATACATACCATGTTCATCTACAAAATACAGTCATTGCACTTTACAGTACTGCATATTGCAAGAAGTGCTTTGAGACCTCCTCCAAATGTTAAAGGCATAATATCTAATTTAAGGATTATTATTATCTACCCATCTCCGCCCTGTGCGTGCTACAACAGCAACTGAGCCTTTTCTACACCCCCTAATCCCTAGGACTCCCTACCTCCACCCATCCATCTCACCTTCTCTCTATCTGTCTCTTAAGTCCTGCTTTAGCTACTACCTCTTCACCTGTGCACAGGTTTCCTCTCCTCCCGCCCCTGACTGTACTGCCATTAGCAGAGACCTGCAATACTGCAGACTTACTTGGCTTAGGAACCCGTACACCGAGACCGCCACAGAGGGCTGGCTCAATTCTGATACTCCATTGCTAAACATGTCATGTTGGAGCCAGTTCACCTCCAAGGAGGGTAGAAAACTCAATCACTAGAACAAAGTAGCAATGTGGTGTTTCAAAACAGAAGTCCCATTCATGAGTTGACACAGTTTGATTTGTTATTGCTATTTTTTCCTCGTTTGAAAGTTGCAGGCCTGAACACATAAACAGCAATGAAGCCCCTAATCATTGCTTGCATTAAGAATGTTCTATTGGTTTTGTTTACAATCAGAATGTCAAGCACCAGCAGCAGCAGAGCGGACAAATCAATTCCCATCACTTTGCACTCAGCCTGCGGCAATGTAGCTGATGTAATGAGATTATTTGCAAGTGTAGACAGAGTGATCAAAACTGGTGGGATCTATTCTGATACTTACTGAATGGCCTCCGCTTTTTGTGTCATATACCCTCTTCCATTCACAAAGCAGCTGCCGGCAAGGTTTATTATTGATGGTGCATATAACTGGCTTGTTCTGGCAGCCACACCTTGATGCAGTTTAAACTTTCGTCAGACCCTCTTTCCATCACAATTGTCCTGGTAAAGGACAAGGGGAGGGGGGAAGGGGCTAAACATAATTTCCCGAGAAATCACTCAGGAACAGGAAAAGCCTATTTGGCTGTAGAGCCTGATCTGCCTGACTATTAGATCATACCCAGCCTTTTCTTCATGTCTCTTAATAGCTTCACTTTCCAAGCAGCTTTTATCTCCTGGGGCATGTGAGTGAGATGCAAACAAGAAAATATAAAGTCATTGCGTGTGCTGAAGTGCAATCTAAAATTTGTGCCAGTGAATTTTGTTTCATGTAGGAGGAGATACTTACACAGGGAAATTGAGAGGGTTGTCAGTGTGTTGGAACAAACGATTTTCCAGAGGTGGTTGTCAGAGTAGAGTGGTTTGCATTTTAAAAATGATTTAGACAGCCACATGCTTGAAGAAGTGTATTAGAGGGTGAATGGGTGAAGCAGGGAACTGGGATTAGAATGGATGGCTTCTTGGAGGAGCTAACACTGACATGCAAAAATGGGCCAATTGGTCACCTAGCATGTTATAATAGTCTGTAGTTCAATAGTGTGTGAGGGAGATATCCACTACTATCCCTGGAACTCTCTGCCTCAATCCCTCCGCCTTGCCTTACTTTGCCCATCTACACCTGCAGACTTTCATCTTCAATACGTGTTCCGAGACACTACCCCACTGGAAGTGTGCTATATAAATGCTGTTTGTTGTTGATTGCAGGAACAGTATTTTATTTGAGGTGGCAGGGGGGGCTAAAATTAATGAACCTGGGTTTGTGCTGCAAATCTTTTATGACTGCGACTGAACCACATGGAGGCTTGATGGGCTGAATGAACCACTCCTTTTCCTTAGCCAGATAGTCTACATAGCAGTATCATCAAATAAGCAGGTGCAGATTACTTGGCCAGGACCTAATCTCCAATCATTACAGCACAGGCAACGAATAATAAGCATCCTTGCATTTGATATAGCGCCTTATCGCATTGTTGAGAAGTCTCAAAGAGCTTCACAGAATATACCCGTAAAGTGGATTAACTGTGACTGTGTATTTTCTGAGTGAAACACAATAAAGAATAGAAATAGAAAATGTTGCCAAAGATTTCAGCTCCTCAGCACAGAGGGAGCTGGATGGATTCACTCACAGCAGACGTTGCATCTGCTGTACATCTGTGACGCTCCTCACACCAGTTAATATTCATGACCTACGTCACATCTAGCCTGTAGTGAATGTTAAGTGGAAGAATGTCTTCATTTAACATATTTTGAAATGGCAAAACGTGGATATAACAACAATAATCCTTGCATTTTGATACAGCGACTTATTGAGACATCTCAAAGTGTTTCACACAATATATTGTAAAATGGATGAAACGCTGTATAGCTATTGCACACAAACAACTGCAGTTTGAATGGCTACATTAAAAAATATATAACATAAGAACCCTGCACTGTTACAAGGTATGGAAAGTAATGATACAGCCAGGGAAATCTCCAACCAAACACCCACTGGCTGAGATTCCATTCTAGACACTAGAGAAAGGCTCTGAGCATCACACATTGAATGACCTGTCAACAAGGATGTGAATGATTGTGCAGTATTGATGTTCTGGCACTAAAAGACTCAGGGAACAGCTACTCGAGAAGCTGAGGATGTTAAGAGCAGGACATGGTTTCCCTGCACTAACCTCTCCACCACACGGGCAACTTGAATCCAATATTACACTCTTAAAGCCTGATTGTATGTACGTACATCAATCCCCCGATTCAGAATCTTGTACCTGACAGCGAATAGAAGAGCAGGATGATTTTGTAAGCTTCTCTTTATTTATTTTCCTCTCCCGAACCTTGTGCTGTGTTGTGTTCCTGATGCCCTCTGATCCCGTGCCTCAGCCTCTATTCTTCATGTGTGAGTCTCAGCTGCAGGTGCTATGCGGCGATATAGCTATGGTGATATCTCAACCAAGCTAGCTGCTGCCTCCATACATGTACATTTTCCAGCTGGATAGAGATCAGGAGCAGGAATCCATCTGATATTCCCCATAGGCCAATTTTACCATCCCACACCCCTTCCCTTCCCACAATTCCCCCCACAGTGCTGCAGCAGCTGAGATAAGCTAAATCTCCATGTAGCAGGGAATAAAACTCAGGAATCTCTTGGCTCAGTTCCACACGAAGCAATGGCTTTATGACCTGAGGCCTCATTCTTAAGATTTATAAGATATAAAATTCAAATGAATATTTTGCTTCCTTTTGCACTAATATATTCTGTGCCATTTTTTCTTCCTCCAATTACCAATCTACTTATCCTTTTCAAACTTCCCCTCTTAAGGCCAATATACAACAACAAAATTACATTTAAGCACCTTTCATGTTAGGAGGATGTCCCAAGGCTCTGAACGGTCAGGAGTTGGGACCCGAGCATGGAGGAGGGCCAGGGTAGGGGAGGGAGAGACGTGGGAAGGTGGCAGAAGGCATGATTGAAAAGGAGGCACTTGAGACTGGCCTTGAAGGATGCAAGGGAAGAAGTGAGGCAAAGGGACTGTGGGATGGAGTTCCAGAGTGTGGGGACAGAGAGGCTGAAAGCATGGCCACCGATGGTAGTACAGGTCGGGCAACACCACCAACAACAAAATTACATTTATAGAGTGCCTTTCACGTCAGGAGGACGTCCCAAGGAGACATGGAGCAGAACGGAGCCCGCTGAATGGAGGAGCTGGGAAGGTTGGTGGGGTGGGGAGTCAGCAGGTCGGAGAGGTAGGAAGGGGCAAGGCCATGGATGACCTTGAAAGTGAGGACGAGGATCTTGAATTCTATCAACTGGGAGATGGGAACTAATGGAGCCGGGCGAGGGTGGGATTGATGGGGTTGCAAAGCCTGATGCGAGAGAGGACACAAGCTATAGTGTTTTAGATGATCTGCAGCTTGTGAACGGAAGAGCTGGAAAAGCCAATAAGGAGTGAGCCTTGATGTGACAAATACATGGGTGAGGGTTTTGGCAGCCTGGTGGGTGAAGCAGTGGCGGAGTCTGGCAATGTTACGGAGATGATTGAAGGCAGTGCTGGTCATGGAGTGGATGTGGGGGAGAAAGGACATAAATGTCAGCAGGTTCTGTCTTCTGTCAAAAGGGAAGCAACTCATGAAATGGGCACGGCAAATGCCATCAGGATCCGACATTCCAGGCCCGTACGCAGGATTTTTAATGGGGGGGTGCAAATTGCTAGTGATGGGACCAACAATGGCCGGCAGCTTGGGGGCTGCCCACGAGGGCCCCTGGCGGGGGTGAAGGGGGCGAAGCCCCCTCGAGGCTCCGACGTTTTACACAGTTTGAGGTCATATTTTACACATTTTTGCGGTCATATTTTTTTTTGCATGCCAGTGGACGTTTCTAAAAGCAATTTTTAATGACAGGAATACATTTTTAATAATATAAATCAAATGTGATAATCAAGACAAAACAAGAAACATGATATTTCAGAAACACGCCTATCAAAACTTAAGTCATTTTTACTTACATTTATCAGATTAAAATATGATATCAGCTTCCACAAAGTGGTGCTACCTTTTTATGTAGTGACTGTATACGGGATGATTTCCCATTGACACACCACGTAGACATAGGCGCTAAAGCATAGGCCTACGTCCATGAGTATCTTTTTTAAAGATAGGCATTTCTGTCCAGACACATATAACTTTTTTGTTGGGTTCTCAAAAGCTTTAATTTCTCAGAAGCTTGTAAATATGTTGTCATTGTTTGCTAGCATTACAGTCACACCTCTCAAAACTTGAGTAATTTTTACTTACGGTGATCAGATGAATAGATGATTTTAACTTCCAGAAGTGGTGCTACCTTTGTGGCTGTATACGGGATGATTTCCAAACGAGGATGGATTTGAGTCTTGGCGCGCGCCTATGTTTACGCGGTGAGTCACAGACTCGCCGTGTCATTGACTAGCGCATCTATCGACGCGGTATGTTTTGGGTAGACGCCGATTCTGGTGTGCGAGTAATTTTATATTAATACTAAATCATTCAAAGATGTGTATTTATAAGTAATACATAGTTTTGAAGAATTAATTGTTACACAAATGTTCAATAAATTTACTTGGTATTTAAATTTGATAAAAATATAATTCTCTACCCCGGAAAATGTGGACCTTTTATAATTTGGGGGGAAGCCTACGCACCCGTCGCACCCCCCCTGCATACGGGCCTGCATTCCTCTGATGTGGAACTCTCAAACATCACAGGAAATCAAGGATGACTGGTACAGACTATTTCTGGGACAGTCCTATTGGTGTCGTGGGTAGTTGTAGCTTACAGACCAGGAGCTGGTTCATACCCTTGTGCTGGGTTTGTTGGTCTCAGCCAGGGCTGCGTACAACAACAACAATAATAACTTGCATTTATATAATGGCTCCACACAGGGTTGCGTCGCAGAGCAATGATACAGAGGTTAAATTGGTCCTGATCTTCCCAGAGTCAAGGAAGATAAAACCAACCGAGCCTCCCCCTGATACATCTACAGTACTCTCGACCCATGGCAGTGTGGGTGGGAGAGGTCATTGCCCAGCTATGACACCCTCTGAGAGTGACCTGCTGACATTTATGACTGAGGCTCATCCATGAACATTAGCTACTTGGGTGGGGTATCAGAGGGTAACCCGTGCTGTGGAATTGCACAATAGCAAGAGGAGGCCAGGCTCGGGGCAGAGAGACACATGCTGGTGTAGACTAAACTAGAGAGAAGTGAAAGAAGGATTATTTTGCTGAGCGTTGCTGTGCTGTGTTGCTACACCAACCGCCTGTTCCTCGAACTGTCCTTTTCCCTCCATCTAGAGAGGCCATGGAAAACTGCACCGTAGCTTCCGTGGAGCAAACCACTTCGTGCTGAACTAGGAGGAAGGCAATCGTGTCACAGGACAAGTCAGACAGAACGTACAACGAAAGACCACACATTGGGAAACATTGAATACTCATCATGCGAGGCAGTGGGCTTGTAGCTCTATCCCTCACTGTGTTAGAAAATAAATGTCTTAAAGTATTTCACTACAGAGTGCTGCAGGGCATGTTTGAATAAACAAAATGCATCCTGTCAAAGAAAGCTGTTGAACAAAAATAACAGAAGTGACTTCATCTCTTTACGTCTTCAAATTTCCCCCCCCCTAGTTATGTGTTAATTCCAATTAGATTAGGAGTCCAGACTAAAAGGATGGATTTCATTAGCTGTGAACATTGACAGCTGTACAGCCTCAGATTTCTTTATTGTCTCACGTTGGAACTCCCGCCGTGAAGCCTGTGGGATCCCAGGCTGCAATAAAATATAAAGAAATTTATAAGCAAATTGTAATAAGTGACTCCAAGTCCTGGTGCGGCCTGGAACACCAATGTAGGACTTGAACCCATTATTAAGTGGATTCTTCCAGGCTAATTATTGTTTCAATGCAGAACTGGCTACTTTTAGTGCTGTGATCATTTGAGACATTTTGTAATTGAGTAGTTTTACAACTTATAGTAGCATATTAATAATACATATGAGATAGAAGGAGATTTAAACAACAACAAAATTACATTTGTATAGCGTCTTTCACATCGGGAGGACGTCCCAAGGCGCTGGACAGTCAATGTTTCAGACCCGAGCTGGGGTCAAGATTGGGGAGGGTAGTGAGAAAGAAGGGGAATTGCGGTGACCAATGGGACCGTCGAATAGGAGGGTCTTGAGGTGGGATTTGAAGGAGGCTAGGGAGGGGGTGAGGCGGAGGGACTGTGGGATGGAATTCCAGAAGTTAGGGGCAGAGCATCTGAAGGCTTCCCACCGATGGTGGGGCGGGTGGGTCAGGGGACATGGAGCAGGCCGGAGCCCACTGAGCGGATGGGGTGTGCAGGTTGTTAGGAGGTCGCAGAGGTAGGGTGGGGTGAGATCATGGAGGGCTTTGAAAGTGAGGAACAGGATCTTAAATTGAATCCTCTGGGTGATGTGGAGACGATGGAGTCAGGCGAGAATGGGCAGATGGGGTCACAGAGCTTGGAGCGGTAGAGGACACAGGCTGCTGAGCTTTGGATGATCTGCAGCTTATGGAGGGAGGAATTGGGAAACCCAACAAGCCTGGTGTAATCAAGCCTGGATGGGATGAAGGAATAGAGGGGGTATGGGAAAGTGGATAGGAGGGTGGAGGCTTGTATGGAATATAAACACCAGCACCACCTTTTGGGGCTGAATGGCCTGTTTCTGTGCTGTAAAGTTCTATGGAATCCCTGAAATGTGTTTCTTTTATATTTGGCGTATCTTGACACATCACTGTCTGAAAGTGGATGAGAATCACAATTGATTTGGGAAACATGCAGCCATGTTCAAAGCAATCAAAGTCTTTATTCCTCAACTTGTCGAGGTGATGTGTGTAAAACAATTCAATGCTATCAATGATCTGGCTTTCCTCCATTAATCACCAAGAATTTTGCTTCCTTCATTGAAAATCATTCAAATCACACCTCCCTAATACACTTAGCAATTCAGACATGCAAAACTATGCCTTTGTCACACCCTTCCTTTCACTCTACAAATATACGGAATGGAGCAGTCCTAAAAGGGCACATCAACAATTTGGACTCATAAGGTCTCTAACATAGGATGAATACCATGATCAATAATAATAATGAACATAATAATAATAATCCTTCCATTTGATATAACACCTTATCAAATCTTTTTGATGTCTTAAACACTTCACAGAATATAATGTAAAGTGAATTGACTGCATATTTAACCTTTTACATGTTTCTACTCATTGCTAAATTAACAGAGGCATGTAGAGTAAAGAAACTTGCCCAACGTTCCGCCCTGCCAGGAATTGAACTCAGGTCTCTCACTTGCAAGGCAAGTGCTCTAACCACTGAGCTACTGGACTCCACAATTAATAATAATAATAATCATCATCACAATCACAATCATAATCCTTGCATTTGATATAGCGCTATTCACATCTTCTAGACGTCTCAAAGCGCTTTGCAGAATATACCGTAAAGTGAATTGACTGTATATTTATGGGTGAAATGTGGCAGCCAGTTGCGCACAGCAGTGTCCCACAAACAGTCATGGATTGAAATGACCAATTTTATCATTGTGGTTTTTTTTGGAGGGATTATTATTAGGCGTGTGGAGTAAGGAAACTTGCCCAAGGTTTTGCCCTGACCGGCCTGGATTCGAACACAGGTTTCACGCTTGTAAGGTGAGTGCTCTAACCACTGAGCTAATATCAAAACATGTCAAAGTGCTTTACTGTAATTAGCATGAAGTTTAACGACTGTTATTCAAGGCAAACACAGCAGCCAATTTGTGCACACCAATATCCTATAAATAGTTAGAAGGTGAATGATCAATTTATCTGGCTCATTAACTCCTGGTCCTCTACACTGGCTGCACAACCTGGCTCTGCCACAGTTTTCATCTACACGCTTGTGACAGTGTGGGTGTTGGGCTAGGATAGCTTTAAACTCGTCAATGGTGCTCCCATCAACCAAGTAGCTTTCTGACACTGACATTTTGAAGTTTAGCCATTTGGATGAGGTAGCAGAGCACTCTGAGACGCCGTCCGGTATGGAGGGTGCTATATAAATCAAAGTTGTTGTTGTGGTTGTTGCTGGTGGAGTTGTTGGTCAGTGAGTGTCAGCACCTTCAGGAAAGGAAGGATGATAGCTGGGAGGGAAAATAATAATAAAATAATAATAAACCTTGCATTTGATAGTGTGCTTTTCACATCTTCAAGACGTCTCAAAGTGCTTCACAGAATATAACTTCAACGTGAAGTCATTGTTTATTTGTGGGCGAAACGCGGTAGCCAATCGCGCACAGTATTGTCCCACAAACAGTTGCGGATTGAAGTGATGAATTTATTGTTTAACTGTTTAATAAACCAGCAGAATAGTGCAAGAGGATTCTCACTTGGCGACAATACGTTGATACATCACAGCACAGGATCAGGTTGCTCAATTTCCCTGTGCTACTTGCATGCTGATGAGCATTCTGCTTTTTGGATATGAAAGGTTTGCATATTCCATCTAACCAGTTACAACACCTCACCTTACATTAAATTTATCCAGGCTCATCTGTTGAGTAGGAGGTCGAATTGAATGCTTATTGCATTTATAATCCGTATGCAGCACCTTATCACGTTGTTGAGACGTCTCAAAGTGCTTAATAGGATATTCTGTAAAGTGCAGTGATTGTGTTTGTACTTGGTGGGCAAATGTGGCAGCCAATTTGTGCATGGCAATATCCCACATACAACCATGAAACAAATGATCAATTTTATTTTGGGGTTTGCTCGTCACTACACTGGCAGATACCCCATTCTCTTTTTGAATACTGCCACGGGATATTTAAATCCACCTGAACAAACACACCCCCAGCACTGCATTGGAGTGTTATCTTACGGCGATGTGATTCCAAATCCCAGCATGTGGGACTTCCACCCACAACTTCTGACTCGAGACGAGAGTGCCATTTGAATGTAACCTCGCACTGATATCATTGGTCCCTGAGGCCATACGTCATACGCCAACATTATGCAGGTTGATTTATGGTACAAAAGAGTCCTTAGTTTGAAACAGATGATTCGAAAGGAGCGGTGAATCAGCGAGCTAGAGCTCAAGCAAGGGGAAGAAAAGTGTGGCCTGGTTCTGAGCTCCAGCAAACGCACAATTGCTAAACTCAAGCTCGTTGTTTCAGTAAAACATGCAACAAAGAGCAGGTGGGAGGGGAAAGGTCAGAGGACCACCTAATTTGCCTGCAACAACACTCACAGTAATTGCTTGTGAAATGCTTGGAAATGTTTGGTCGAGATTAAGAGCCATAAAAATGCTACTTACTTACTGCGTCACTGCCGGTTGGCCATAGGCTAAGTGGAAACATAAACCTGGGAGCCAGTCGCAAATCTCTCTGCTGCTATCAGTGCATGGGTTGGGAGAGCTTGAAAAATACTTGGAAAGAGAAAGGAGGAGGATTTTCTTCCCATCTTCAGGTCGCACCTGAACACCTTTCTCTTCGATCGAGCTTAAGATCACCTTCCCGCTCCCTCTGTCTCAGCCTTGGGCTCCGCTATTGTGAAGCTTCTGAGATAGCGTCTAGCATGGAGAGCACTATATGAATGCAAGTTGTTGTTGAGGATGACTCCCTTGCAAAACTCCATGCGTGCTGTCTCATTGAACTTCTTTGGGGTAGAGATGTACAGTGAAGTATGATGAGAGAGGAGGAGAGAACAACAACAACAAAATTGCACTTATATAGCACCTTTCACGTCGGGAGGATGTCCCAAAGCTCTGAACAGTCAGGTCGAGAAGATTGAATTCCATAGAATGTTATAGAACAGAAACAGGTGATTGGACCCAACTAGATCGTGCAGGTAAAAAAAAATCAAAATACTGCAGATCCTGGAAATCTGAAACAAAAACAGAAGTTGCTGGGAACACTCAGCAGGTCAAGCAGCATCTATGGAGAAAGGAGAAGTGAGTCAATGTTTGGGGTCCACGACCTTTCGTCATAACTGGGGTATGTTGGGAAGGGGAGGTTTTTAAGGATTGACAGAGAGTGGGGAAGCAGGGCAAGAAAGACAAAGGAGAAAATGGGGTACAGGTTAGGAGATGATGGGTTAAAGAGGTGTTAATGTTATGAAACAAAAGGGGGAATCGCAACAAAACTGTAGAGAGTGGGTGTTAATAACCTTAAAACAAAGTGGGGTGAAATTGCCAAAGAACAGGCAGATCAGATGGTTGAAGAAAAGTGGGAAGGTGAGCTGTTACGGCCTAAAATCGTTGAAATCAATATTAAGGCCAGAGGGCTGTAAGGTCCCTAGCAGATAGATAAGGTGCTGTTACTCGAGCTTGTGCTGCGGTTCATTGGCATAGTGTGGGAGACCGTGGATAGAGAAGTCAGACTGCGAGTGGGAAGGAGAGTTGAAGCGTCAATGTGATAGATTGTGCACGTGTTTACAGTACACAAACCTCCACCTCTTCTATTCCCCTCACCTATTCTGCTCAATTCCCTTCTGATTCATGCACACATCAATATTCCTCTTAAATATATTGATGCTTTCTGGTTCCACCTCAATTTCCATTAGTGGGTTCCACTCTCTCAGCTCCCTCTGTAAAAAGAGGTTGCTCCTAAACTCCCTTTCAGATCTGCGAATTCTTGTATCATATTTGAGCCACCCCACCACCCCTCCCTCTCCAATTTAGACTCACCAACATGTGGAAGGGGCATATTAATATCAGTCTTATTGAATTGAATCCTTTCATAATTTTGTACACTTGTGAAATCTTATAGCTCGGTTTCCTTCCCCCCAGGTTCCACATCCCCGGAAAGCGTCCTGTCACCTTTATATCCCTCGGGGGGAGGCAGGCACAGAAGGGGTGAAAACAAGAAGCAGTTTGTCTCGTCTATTCCAATTACTAGGGAGGAGCAAAGTGTGTTCTCCAGCTGTTTCCTTCAAGGTATTCAGGAAAGGTTTCAACCAAGCAGATCAAACTGATTCACCGGTGGACTTCTGCACTGAAAAGTGACAGGTCTCTTATTAAAACCCACTGTTAAAAACTCTGAAGATTATATCATTGAGATTAAGTTGCTTCCCAGGTTTTAAATGAACCATTCAACCGGATGATGCAATGCGTCTAACAGATAATAGGAAAATCATTGGAGTCAGACGTTCGTTCTGTGTGTACACAAGGCTTGAGTAAGGCTGCAGAGATTAGCGGGCATAGCCATAACATAAAGACAGATCTTAACTATTAATTTTAACTTGGCCTCATTACTTCATATATACTTTTACCTTTCAACTGCAACTGAGTGGAACCTGGCAAAGAAATTCAATTTGCAACCATGCAATAATCCAGTTGAGTGGGTGCTGGGGAAGTGAGATATAATTAATTAATTCTGTAAGAATGTAATATATTCCCATGTTTAACTTTTTTAAATAATTGACTCCATATTAGTCATTTATCAAAATCATGTGATACTCAGACATTATTTTGTAAGGGACCACAGGGCTGTAGGGTAAATATCTTCTTCTGTTCTGTCTCCAGTGACTTCTCCTCACCTCCCTTAATCTCTCCCTACACATCCACTCCACCAACCACATCCATGGCCACCCCCTTGACCTGGTGATGACCGGGGCCTCACCATTTCAGACACCACTATCACTGACAAAGCCATCTCGGACCACCACTTAATTTCCGTTAATACCTCCACACCCCTTCCCTTACTCAATCCTCTACCATCACCTATTGCCCCTGGAAAAATATCTTCTCCCTCTCCCTCTCTGCTGTCCTAGAGCCATTTGAACTCTTGCCACTCTGGCCCTCACTAACTGACCTACCCTCTTCGCTCTCTTTTCATCACAAATTAATCTTGGAGGCCAAGGATAACCCCAGACTCCTCTTCTCGACCACTAGCAGTCTCTTCTGTCCACTTCCCACGCCTCACCCATCCTCTCCTCCAATTCCAACTGTGAGGAGATCCTGGACTTTCTCAAGTCTAAAATTGAGGGGATCCTTTCAGCCACCTCCTACCCCGTCTACCTCTACCCACCCCATTACCTCTCCCTCATGACCCAACCTCCCCATTCTCCCCCATTTCACCCGATTGCTCCATCCTCCCTCACCGCTATCATCTCTAAAATGAAACCCACCAGCTGTTCCCTCGTCCCCATCCCCACGTATCTCCTCATCTCCCAGCTCCACCTCCTAACCAACATCCTCAACCTCTCCTTATCCATTGGCACTGCTCCCATAAAACTGCTGTCATCACCTCCATCCTGAAAAAACCTTCCCTGGATCCATCCCAACTCTCCAGTTACTGCCCCATCTCCAACCTCCCATTCCTCTCCAAGGCCCTGGAACAAGTTGTTGCTTCCTAGCTTCGCTCCTTTCTCTCTCGCCATTCTCTCTTTGAACTCCTCCAATCCGGCTTCTGTGCTACCCACTGCATGGAGACAGCCCTGGTCAAAGTCTCCAACAACATTTTAAACATCTGCAATTAGGGCTCTCTCTGCCTACTTGTCCTCCTCAACCTTTGACACTGTCGACCACTCCATCCTCCTATGCCGCCTCTCCACCCAGCAAAATCTTCATGGACCTGCCATTGCCGGTTTGACTTGTACCTCTCCCACCATCTCTAATTTGTCGCCACCACTGGCTTCTCCTCCAGCCCCTGCACTGTCCTTGGCCCTCTACTTTTCAATATCTACATGCTCTTGGTGACATCATTCACACTGTGCGCAATTTGGCTGCTGAGCTTTGACCACAAATATACAGTCAATTCTCCTACTCTCTTTCATCCTGCCCCAATCCCTCCCCCACTGTTCTTGTCCCTACCTGATTGTACAGTGCCTTCAGTGGTCCTCTCGATATGAAAGGCGCGATATAAATGTACCGATTGATTGATTGTTTGATTCACAGACACAGGGTGAACTTCCACATATATCGGATGACACCAAACTCTATCTTTCTGCCTCTACCTCCAATTCCAAGAACACTGCTGTCCTGACAGACTGGCTGTCAGACATCAAGTCCTGGATGAGAGCCAACGTTCTCCAGTTGAATGTCAACAAGACCGAAGCCCTCTTAATTGGCTGGCACCAGTGCCTTCATACCTCAGGCACTGGCAGCATCAACCTCCATGGTTGCACACTCCACCTCACCAATCCAGTCAGGAACCTCGGTGTCTTGTTTGATCCCAAGCTGTCTTTCCTCCCCACATCCAAGCTGCTCTACTTTCCTTTACCTCCGCAACATCGCCCGACTCTGCCACTACCTCACCCCTTAGGCCTCTGAATCTATCATTCATGCCTTTATCACTTCCAGGCTCGATTACGCCAATACCCTGCTTCTCGGCCTTCCCAACTCATCCCTTCATGGGCTGCAGATCATCCAAAACTCAGCAGCCTGTGTCCTCTCCTACACCAAGCTCCGTGACTCCATCTACCCTATTCTCACCCGACTCCATTGGCTCCCCATCATCCAGAGGATTCAATTCAGGATCCTGGTCCTCAGCTTTAAAGCCCTCCATGGCCTTCCCCACCCTACCTCTGCAACCTCCCCACCCAATCTGCCTGCTCCCTTTGCTCAGTGGGCTCTGGCCTGCTCCATGCCCCCTGACCCACCCTTCCCACCATCAGTGGGCGAGCCTTCTGCCACTTTGCTCCCAACCTTTGGAAATCTGATCTCAACCGCACACAGGCAACAGAGAATCAATCCACAGAGATGGATTGAAAGTAAGAACATTGAGTGGTTCCTCCCTTTCCAAGTGAGTTACATCACCCCAGAGTTTCACAAGAACAAAGAAACTATTATAAAAGGTGGATTCTGTGCCTCTGATACAGGTGAGTTGGGTAACCTTGACAAGCGGACACTGTGTTTGAAGGATAAGAAATGTATTAAAGTAAAAAAAAAATCCACTGGCTTTCAGTTTCCTGTGGCTCATTGACACCACAAACAGTTGTAAGTGATGACATTTTATAAAACAATACATCCTTGAATATCACTGTATCTGCAGTTTGTACAAGAATAAAACAAAACAAAATCTGTTAAGTCTTCTTCCCTCCACGTGAAAATTAAAGCTCACGGCTTGATGTTGCGGTAGACAGCATCAAGGACAAGATAGCCTGAGTGGCCTGATTCCATGCTGTATAATTTCTAAGTAATTCTGTCTCATTCTCTAGACATGATTCATTTTATCAAAATCATTTTGTCAAACTAGAAAAATTAGAGAACCCAAATTTCACATGATCATTTGGGTAAACTACAAATTGTATTTTGAAAATTGACAATTAAAATTTTAAAAAATGCAAGGATGTCTTAAAAATTCAGAATCGCTGTAAGATTGTTAAAAACATTCCTATCTTAATTTGGAAACTATTTTTTGGGTGGCTTTTTAAGAACTGTTCAAAACTGGCTTCTGAATAAAGGCAGAAGAATTATCTGAAATTGGAAGACAATGAATTAAGGCTGAGAAGGAGGGAGTTTTGGGCCTGAACTTTCATAATGAAACTTCACTACTCACAAAGAGATAATATGCAGAGATAATATAAAACTAGTGTTAAAAGGAGATGGCATCTTATTTAGAAGACATGCGTCAAATGTCAACTGAAGGACTATTGTAAAACAAATAGTATGAACAAAGTACTGTATAGCACTCATCCTGGGTGGAGTTCACAGCAGCAACAAGCGTGGACTTGTTTGAAAAGTTACCAAAGAGATGAAGAAAACTTAGATGCATGTGCAGATAGGAGGTGAAAGATTTAGTTTCAGGAAACATCCTAACTAACTGGTTCTGTGTGAGGTGACTGAAAAAATTCACACAATTTTTAAACATATCTATACTTTTTACTTAGATGAGTTATTATTAAATAATCTTTGCGTTTGTTGTAGCACATTATTATGTAGTTAAGATGTGTCAAAGTGCTTCACAGAATTTAAGTGTAGTGACAGGATATTTTATAGGTGAACACGGCAACCAATTTGAAGACAATACACAAAGTACCATCAAGTGAACGACCATTTTTAAAATTGGGCAGGACACCAGGAGAAAGAAACTCCCTTCACTTTTCAAATAAGCCAATGGGTCTTTAAATTATACCTGAATTTGCAGATGGGAACTTGGTTTAATAATAATAAATAACAATATTCCTTCCATTTGATATAGCGCTTTTCACGTCTCATCCAAAGGACAGCAGTGATAGTGCAGTGTTTTCCCATTGCTGCAATGGAGTGTCCTAGACTGAACTCCCTATGTGGGGCTTGACCCCACAATCATCTGACTCGGAGGCGAGAGTGTCACTAACCTAACTGAGCTGACACACTTATTAACACAATTTGTTGTGTTGTTGTTATTAAAGAGTTCAGAAAACCATAGGGAACTATTTTTGAACCTTAGCTTATTTAACATTGGCAAACAGCTTCAATCTTGATACAGCTCCTCAAAGCATTTTGCGGGTAATTGTTCTGATGTCGTGACTGTGCTTTTTAAGGGTGAGACTCTTCTGGTGTTTTAACAGAATCATGAGCTGGAGAGTGGGATTGTTTTTTTGAGTTGCATTTTACAAAATGTTCCTGCTGTGAAAGCAGCAAACGGCAGGACTGTGTACAAAGGTGATTTACTAGGGTCAAGAGCGCTTTTGTATTGTATGACAGCTGTGTGTTTAATATCCATGTGGCAATACGTAAGTAAGTAGCGAACAGAGAACCAAGAGGAAATCTTGCGATGTGCGATGTAGCATAAAGGCAACTGTACTCTGCATTTGGCCAGTAGTACCTGACCAGGAAGTACTTGATGGAACCATTGGCTGTAAAATATGGTAACAGACTCTGGCAGTGACATCTCAAGCTTTAATCACATAAATTCACCCAGAAATTTACACTAACAACAGTATGTGACAGTAAAGTTGTAACTCGAAACCCATCAACAATGGCCAATGGTGGGGCAGGTGGATCAGGGGACATGGAACAGGCCGAAGCATGCAGAGTAGAGGGGGCCAGCATGTTGGTAATGGGTTAGGAGGTCGCAGATGTAGGGTGGGGTGAGGCCGTGGAGGGTTTTGAATATGAGGACCAGGATCTTGAATTAGATCCTCTGGGTGATGGGGAGCTAATGGAGTCAGGCAAGGATGGAAGCTTGGAGCAATAGAGGACACTCTGTGCCGCATAGTTATGGATTATCTGCCATCTATGGAGACAGGAATTGGGATGGCCGACAAGCAGGGCATTGGCATAGTTGAGCCGGGATGTAATGAAGGCGTGAATGAGGGTTTTACCGGCCTTGGGAGTGAGGTAATGGCGGAGTCGTGCAATATTGTGGAGGTGAGGGAAGGCAGAGCGGATCCTGTGGCTCAGTGGTTAGAGCACTTGTCTTGCAAGCTGGGGAGACCAAGCTGGGGAGACCTGTGTTTGAATCCAGGCAGGTCAAGGCGAAACCTTGGGCAAGTTTCCTTACTCCACATGCCTAATAAAAATCCCTCCACAAAAACACAATAATAAAATTAGTCATTTCAATCCACGACTGTGTGTGGGACACTGCTGTGCGCAATTGGCTGCTGTGTTTTGCCCACAAATATACAATCACTTTACACTTTACAGTATATTCTGTGAAACGCTTTGAGACGTCGATAAGATGTGAAAAGCACTATCAAATGCAAGGATTATTATTATATTATTATCATATATATATTATTAACATCAGATTGTTGATCGACATGACCTCAGAGAAACCTGAACAGTTCACAAGTGACCGTGAACACACTAGAGATATGGAGATTAAAGGATCTTAAAATGCATTGAAAAATGAAAAAAAAAGACCCATGAAACGTTTAGCTTCAAGAATATATGAGATACGAAACCACCAAGCATCTGTATCAGGGTAACTAACAAATCTTTCTTGGCAACCACAATCCCTTCCTCAGGCAGAGAGATCAAGTTCAATTCTCAAAACAGTCAAATCTCTGTGCTGATCAGGAACTTGAGTGAGCTGAGTGTGAGATGTGATGTACACATTCTTCTGACTGCTTATCAGACCGATAGCTTAAAGCCGTGTAACTGGAATGGTTGAAATTGCAAGAGTTGCCACCACTGAAAGTCCCTGGGGTAGAGGTCAGCCCAGACAGCACTATGTACTTGGGATGACTTCCTTCTAATGACATTATGTGGTCTGAGGTTGAACACGCTCTGCATGAAAATACTGTACACTTTGAATTTCCCAAGAACAATTTTCTGGCCATTCTGTACTGGTCGGCCTTTGCTTTAGAACAACAAAATGTTGATAGTCTTTCATTCAGAAATCTGTGGCACTGACTTAACAACCTTGGTGGGGGGTGATTGGAGGAGAAAGAATAGGGTGGAATGGATAATCTCCTATCTTGAACTTCAAACCCACCTGGATTCGGGCCCAAACCTAAAAATTAACATAATCTGTGGTTCAAAATTTCCATGTACCACAAGTAGACTCCCAAGGCTCTCCTACTGTTTTCCAACTCTGAGCTGAGCAGCCTCTCTGTCCTTTGCTGGGCCTCACAGTCATCAGGGATCCGCGACTTTGACTGAAGATTGTTACGAATTCCAAAAGTAGAAGATAGTTTATTTGCAGAAATCCAACAATTAAAATTGTAATTGCAATTAGCCAAAAAATTGCAGCTCACCAGACCGGAGCTCCACCCAATTAGTCGGCATTTAAGTGTATATGGATTCTGCTTCACTAACCAAATGACAACAGCAATCCCATCCTCGTGTCCCACATGCTTGATTCCCAGTGTATGTACCCTCCCTGCTTCACAGCAACTGTTGGATGCTAATGACGCAGTAAATTTATAGGAAACAAGGCTTTGGCTCAGTAGTTCAGGTGTCAGCTTGGCTCCATCAGAGGTTGTGGATTCAAGCCCATGTTGGCATGTTGGATCTTTCACTCACAAAAATACAGTCAATTCACTTTACACCATCATCTGTGAAGCGCTTTGAGATGTCTCGAAGACGTGATATGGCACTGTATCAAATGCAAGGGTTATTATTATTCTTATCTACACAGTCTGTCTTCAACTAGTGCTGGTGGACATTAAAAGATCTCATGGCACTTTCAAAAACAGAAAGGAGTTTCTCCCATTGTTCTGGCCAACAATCTCCCAGATAAATTGAGAGGAGTTATCTGCTCTGTTGCCTCTGATAATTGGAGAACCACACAAGATGTTTCACCTGAGAGAAGAGAATAAAGTGGCATGTTTTCAGGGTTTGAATAATCTTTATGACAGAAGCAAAGGCATCCCTGTGGGATGCGGGAGCTAAATGAAATACTCATAATGTAGAGAAAATAATTATTTGCAATTATTATTTCACACTATTAAGCTCTTAATACTTGACACACTTTATAAGTGGTGCATTTTTCAAACTGCTCTTCCTCATATGTCAGCTGGGTATTACTGCAATTATGAATCTTGCATTAAAATATCAAATCTACTTTTATATTGTCATTTAAGCTGTTCATTTTGACTTCCCAAATACATCTCTAATTTTCTTTCACTGTCATTGTCCTCTTGGCCAGTATTAATTAAATAAAATAATTTGATCAGGCCCTCATAAGTCCTGTGTTGGGTTGACCTTTCCTTATAGCCATCAGGGTTTCAAAAAGGTATCACAGGCTCTTACCTGCATTGGATTGATTCAGTTGCTGTCTGTTGTTCCCACTGACATTTCCTGTGCGTTCAATACAAATTCAATCCAAAGCAAGGGTGTCTCAACTCAATGAAAGTAAACTGGACTAACAACAACTACTTGGATTTATATAGCGCCCTCCATGCCAGACGGCGTCTCAGAGCGCTACACAATAATGCATCCTGAGGCCAAGCCAGCGGGAGGGGGAAAAAGTGACCAAAGGCGCGGTTGAAAAGAAAGGTCTGTAGCTGTGACCTGAAAATAGGAAAAGACGGGGCGAGGTGAAGGGAGTGAGGAAGAGAGTTCCAGAGCCTCGGGGCATAGTGGCTGAAGGCACAGCTGCTGACGGTGGAACGGAGGATTCAGGGGATAAGGAAGAGGCCAGATCCGATAGAGTGAAAGCAGCAGGTACTGTTGTGAGGAGAGAGGAGGTCAGAGAGGTAGTGGGGTGCAGAGGAGTGGAGGGATTTGAAAACAAGAGTGAGGATCTTGAAATCAATCCGCTCCAAGACAAGGTGCCAGTGAAGTCTGGCAAGGACTGGGGGTAATCGGGGACTATGAACTCTTTGGTAAATAGCAATTGTACAGCTGATAAAAACTGATTGTTAACACATATGAAAAAATATTTAGCTTTGATAAACGTATACTAATAATGCAAAAATTATATGAAGACCGAGTCAGTCATGCCTGTAGACATGCAGTGTCCTATATTAGGGCGCCATGGCCTCCAAGATTCAAATATAGGTAGACCTCACTTAACGTTGCTTCGGTCAATGTTTCATTATTACATTGCTGATACATAGTGAGCATATATTCATTTAATGTCGCGACATTCACTATTACGTTGTTTGCGCGGGTGGAAACAAACTACTTTGGGTAACATAGGCGTACATAGACGCTGAACATCCGGTATTCTTGCGTGTGTTCGCTTAACTTTGTTTAGCTTAAAGTCGTACTTTTCACTCACACAACTGCGACTTTAAGAGAGGACTAAGTATACTTAGAAGCTAATAAATACCTATCTGGATTGTGATTGTTTTCGCTTCTAAATATTTGAATCTTGGGAGGCCATAAAGCCTTAATTCACAAATAGATTCAAAACCATTTAGGGCGATGCGCTGCCTATCCAATCTCCAAAAGGAACTATTAAGAGAAGCATTTTGCCTAGACTTGTTCCAGTTGCTTCACATTAATATCCCTAAAAATCGCAAAGTTGCCCAATATGTCCAACAATGTATCAGCCTGGCTCAGCTGGTAGGGCTCTTGCTTCTGAATCAGAAAGTTGTGTGTTGAAAATTTTGTAAAAATTTTGAACTCATCCTCAAAGCTGACATTCCAACGCTTAGGGGTGATCCAACTGACCAGCCTTCAGAACAGATGTAAACCAAGGTCCATCAACATGTTCAGGGAGATGTTAATAAATCTCATGGCTCTAATTCTAAAAGACAAGGGAATTTCTCCCAGTGTCCCGACTAACACGTATTAAGATAAAATTGGTCATTCACTTCATGGCTGTTGTGGCACATTGCTGCATGCAAATTGGCTGCCAGGTTCACCTAACTTTAAGACATTCTCTGGATGTGAAATGTTCTATGGAGTCCCGCAGCTCAGTGGTAAGAGCACTTGCCTCACAAGAGGCCTTGGTTCTATTCCCAGCAGGGCGAAACCTTGGGCAAGTTTCCTTACTCCATATGCCTTTTAATAATCCCTCAAGAAAAAAAAAACACAGTACTGTAATAAATTGGTCACTTCAATCCATGAATGACTGTGGGACACTGCTGTTCGCAATTGGCTGCCATGTTTTGTTCACAAATATATAGCCAATTCACTTTACAGTATATTCTGTGAAGCACTTTGAGAAGTCTAGAAGACATGAAAAGCACTATATCAAATGCAAGGATTATTATTATTATTTCAAATGCAAGGATTATAATAAAAGCAAGAATGAACTTAATGCTGCTAAAACTACGGAAGGACAGAGTTGGTTTCACTCTATCTTAAACTGCCATTAGCAAAGTGCTCTGAGACGCCGTCTGGCATGGAGGGTGCTATATAAATTGAAGTTGTTGTTGTTACCACCACCACCAACAACAACAACAATTTACATTTATATAGCGCCTTTCACGTCGGGAGGACGTCCCAAGGCGCTAAACAAGAGTTCAACCAACATGAACTCTCATGGTTTCTGCCAAAGCCCCACCGCCCTGAGCAAGAACACACATGCCAGTTGGCATCACAAACTGTCTGTATTTTAATAAAATTATGCATATTATGATTTATTTCATAGTTTTTACTATCCAACTAATTTGAAGGTACAGTATATTTGTGACTTTCACAATGTAGGATGTGATGTGTGGGATGGTTTCAAATCACAGTCTTGTTGAAAGCTCCATTAGACAACCAACTGAGCTAAGACCATCTCTTATTAACCTGAAAATCATACACTTCTTCTTGGAGCCAACCAACTGGGACTTAGTGTCCTCGTTGCTCACACTTCTGGAAACATTCTTATCCTCCTACAAAGATTCTATCAAGCTAGATTTGTTGGGATGCACATCTGAAAATTGATCTAGAAAATACATACACAACAAAGTCAGCACAAAAACGTGAACAATGTTACAGGGAGTGACCAGCAGAGTGGGATTTGTTTTGGTTGTTTATGTAAAGAAAAGTGGCAGATTTGACCTGAAAAGCCTGCGTTTGTGCCGTAACATTTTACTTTTCTATGAAAAGCCACACCCAGGGAATTGGGATCAGTTTACCCAGTGGACATGAATGGTCTCCTGTGTGCCATTTTATGATCCTATGATTGGTCTGAATGGGGTAATGTTGATACAAGAAGGAATTAACCTTCTGAATCCATGCCAACATTCAAGTGCAACCACAGTTACATTCTACAAGGAATCAACACAATATCAGGCCCTGGTTTTAAAGCTACTCAGATAGAAGTCAGCAATTCTTGCTAATAGTAAAGAAATTCTCCATTGCTGGAGTTCTGCATGCTGTGGGAAGGAAGGGAAGAGTGAAAGGTCTGGGTACAGAATTCAAGTTTCTCTCATGAGTAAAAAGAGTGAAAATATTTTTGACTTTTATTATATTTCAAAATCCACAAACCTTTGAACACATTTATACAACTGGTTCATTGGTCCTTTCCAAAAATAAGTAGCTATTGCACGTTATTGAGTTCAGCCAGGAAAAGGCTACTTAATAATCCTTGTTTTGGATTTAATAATAATCCTTGCATTTGATGTAGCGTCAATTCACCGAGACATCTCAAAGTGCATCTCAAGATACACTGTATCATGTGTATTTTGTGTGTGAACTTGGCAGCCAATTTGCATACAACAGTGTCCCACAGTCATGGAGTGACTAACCAGTTTTACTGGGGGCACTGCTGGCCAGGATTCAAGTCCGTGTTAAGTCTGTGGTGAACAGAATCACTTAGAAGTATGTTATTGCTGACAATGTTTTGTTTTACATGCAGCTGCATTTTCTTTTGAATAAAATACATGAAACTTAGAAGAACTCATCAGGTCATTGCAATTACCTTGCCACAAATACCAAATGAACTAATTTGGAATAAATGAGTTTCATTGCGCCAATGTGCATTGCAGGTTGCACAATGAGAAAGTTAATGTGATGTGCACTGAATTCAAGGAGAAACTAACACACACAAGTTGTTTCAAATGAAAAAGCACATTTTATTGCACTTAAGTTATAAGAAAATAAAAATTCTAAGTGAATCAAACCATAGACACAATCCCTTTAAGGTTTCTCCATCACATCAGGCAGTTACATACTGTAAAGTAAAACACCTGAAATCTGATTTTTTTTAAAACCAGACTATAAATTAACAAGAAAATAAAAAGAAAACAGAAGTATCTAACTCAAGATTGTTTAGTATACAGTGTTAAACCACTTTCACAGTTCATGTTGAGTTGTGGCTCTTGAATAATTAGGCAAACAATTTGGCTGTTCTTGCCTGTGCTGCTTTCAGTACAAAACACTTGGTTTTGTTGTCAGTAGCTCACAGCAATAACTGTAACAGTTGGATATTTCAATAATGTTTACACTAAGACTGACCAGCAATTAATATCTCTTATCTGTATGTAGGTGTTCGCTTTTGAATTTTTTTTGTTTTCTTGCACTGTCAGTAATCTTAATTGTATTTTTGTTTGTTCCACCGTAGTCCTCACAATGAAATTCCCCACAACAGAGGCTGAAAGAGCTCCCATCTAAAGGAATGTGTTTAACTTCATTCTGAAACAAAAAACATTCCAATGTAGCACATAACACTTCTCTATTTCCTTCTTCCAAGCAACTCACACTCTGCCGTTCTGCATCTCCTTCCTTCTTCCAGCCTCTCAGAGGCACAGTTGGCTCAAGTTTCAGTGGCAAATGCCTTTTTTAAAAAAAAAAACTCAAAATAATCCAGACCAGATCAAATTTAGAACTGGAGACTGGATATGAAACGTCACAATAGAAGACTTAGCAGCAAGTTATTTGGCCACTGGGAATACAGTACAGGGATGGGATAACTTTTAACAAGCTCAAAGACCCATTTCAATACCAGCCTTGAGAACTCTTCCAGCTTTTGAATTCTTAAGTATTCAGATCACTCAGGATAGTTTGCCTCTGAAGAACTACATCAGCCTCATTAAAAAGAATCTGGAAGCAGTAGTGAATAAATAGAGAAATACATGTTAATACTGTGACCGATTGTTGGCAACATTAGGCTTTTTTTATATATATATATTTTATATATATAAATTGTACAAAATTCACAGTAAGGTTCCAAATATTGAAACCTGGAAGGACAAAACTGAGGCAGACATAACCCAAGTCTTTAAGAGAACCAGTTCTTGGCCTGTTAAGCAGCTTGTTTAAAACATAAATTTTCAATTAATTATTTATGCCTTGCTGCTGAGAGTTGGCTGCTGATAATCATTAAAAAAATAATAATTGCACTAGGCTTTTGTATCGCAAGTCTTTCTGTGCAAAGCTGCCCAGAGTCAAAAGGGAAGTCAGATATAACACTACACCCGACCAAGTCAGATTCTGTCAATTATAATGTGTCATCCCTCACTCCCTTTCCCAGCAATCTGTAGGTCTTTGCGTCTTCATCGTGCAGCCTGTTGCCCCGAGCCAACATCCTGCACCCAGCAACACCAGGCGGTTTACACTGACTTAACACAGTTAGACAAATTCCTATTCCACTCCTTCACTTCATGTCCACATCGAAGTCCAGAACAAGCAGCTTTGTTTCCTCAGTCCCATTTCTGCTTCCCACTGCGCAAACAAGCTTTGTGTTCGATGCTCTGATTCGCCACACAACGCCTCCACTGCCCCCACTTTCCAGTGTAACCAAATTCCGAATGAACTCGCCCGTTTTCAAGTCCCACAACTTGACAGTCCCATCATCTGAGCTAGTTATCACAAAGTTCTTGTTGAACTGCAGGCAAGTCACAGCACTCTGATGCTTGTTCGGCCCTAATGAGGAAATCAAATGAGATTACTAATCACCCAACTATTCTCCCCAAAGCAATACATCATTTTGCATCATCATCATCGGAGAGAATACAGAATAGCCTCAATTGGGCAATTATACAAGAGATCAAGTTAGATACCTAAAATTTATCTAATTAGCTGTTGATTTTAAAAATATACATACTAATATATAATAATAAATATATATACAGTAAAAGCCCCTTTATCTGACACCCTTGGGACCTGGCCAATGCCGGTTAAAGCGCCTACCGAATATTTGGCCGAAAACGCAAAAAAAAACTATTTTTTTTACAATGCATTTTTCTGGATAAATTCTGGTTAATCGAATGTGGACCTTTTTTTGTGATGCCGGTTATATATGGAAGTTAGTTTGATCGGATGCCGGATAAACGGGCTTTTACTGTATAATATATATTATACAAGGTGGCCAAAAAGTTGTGATAGCTACCAAATTATCTAAAAAACAAAATATCATAATTTCTTTTAAGATTTAACAACAACAACTTTGATTTATATAGCATCCTCCACGCCGGACGGCGTCTTATTAGACATTGTAATGGTATTATGACTTTTTGGTCACCCTATAGATATATATATATATATATAGAGAGAGAGAGAGATATACACTATATGTGTATGTATATCTCTCTCTCTATATATATACACATATAGTGTACCGTATATCTCCGCGTATAAGGTGCACCCGCGCATAAGGCGCACCCCCCGTTTTTGACCTTTTCTTGGTGAAAAAAAACGGAAGCATTTTCAATGATATTGCCGGCAGAAGGGAGGAGAGACAGGAGAGACAGGTAGGTAGGGAGAGAGAGAGGCAGGCAGCCAGGCAGGGAGGGAGGGAGGCAGGGAGGCATGGAGAGAGAGAGGGAGAGAGGCAGGCCGGCAGCCCGGGAGAGAGAGAGGGAGAGAAGCAGGCAGGCACGCAGGCAGGGAGGGAGGGAGGGCGGCAGGCCTGCAGCCCGGGAGAGAGAGAGGGAGAGAGGCAGGCCGGCACGTAGGCAGGGAGGGAGGGAGAGCGGCAGGGAGTGAGGCAGGCAGACTGGGTTCGGCAGAAGGTAAGCACAGCACTGAAGTCCGCTGCTGCTGCCGCTGCCCGGGCGGCCGAGGCCGAAGCCCCGTCACCCGCTCCCCCCAACCCCCGCCGGACACTGACCAAACCCCGGCTGACAGCGCCGGCCGCCCCTCCTGTTTACTGTATTTCCGAGGCTCAAAATTGCTTGTACCTGCGTATAGGGCGCACCCCCCACTTTCGAGATCTTCCTACCTGAAAAAAAGTGCGCCTTATACGCGGAGATATACGGTATATATCTCTCTCTTTTCGAGTGGTGTATATATATCTCTCGCTCTTTTTGAGTGGTTTTAGATAACATCTTTTATTTGTAAATAATCATTTGTAAATAAACCTAATTACATTTCCTAATTAATTAGGGAGCAATGATGGCAAATTATTTTGTGAATCATGCTGAACTTCAGAGTGCCTGGTTTACACAACAACAACACCTTCGATTTATATCTTAGAACACTTCACAGTAGCGGATCCCGGGACCGAGCCAGGGGCAGGGGTAGAAAGGTGACCAAAGGTGCGGTCGAAGAGAAAGGTTTTCAGCTGTGACCTGAGATTGTGACCATACACTGCATGCCTCCAAACCCAATACTAAATGCTTTCCTTCACTGTTCCATTGTGTTATTCTAACTTAAATGATTGGGTTTCCAAAATCCATGCTTTATCCCAATAAATAATAATCCTTGCAACTGATACATAGCTCATAATGGTGAAATGTTGTAAAGTGTTTTGTAGTAAATTGCCCTGAAGTTTAGTGGTTATGTATTTGAAGTCATTTTGCACACAGTAATTACGACAAACACCTAAATAGCGAAAAGCGAATGACTAATCTGAAGACTATTAGTCAGGACATCAGAAAGAAATTATTTTTATTTTAGAAATAGTGTCACAGACCTTTATTGTTCACCCGATCAAGCCTTGGATTAATCTCACCCGAAGGAGAGGATGACACTTAGCAATGTAACACACCCTCTGGAGTGTCAACCTGGACACTCTTGCTATCTCTGAAGTGCACTCTTCAATTCCCTCTCTGACAATTCAGGTGAAGTGCTTCAAAGGTTGTTCATCTCTTTTCCCATCTCTACACAGGATTTTGGGTTCAACATGCTAACTCTCTAAACCATTAGCGAGTTCAGCATTTAAAGCAGGCAGATTTAAATACCGAGGTCCCTGTGAAACATGTTCTTGTCTGCAAAGATGGCAGAGGTGAACATGCATGAACAAGAAGAGCAAACTAGAGAACAAATGCTTGCTGTCGGGTGTAGTGTATCCCTCGGGCACACAGGTTTACTTGACAAAGCGGGAAAATAAAATTACTGCTAGTGAGAAGTATCTACATTCCTGACTGCCCATTGTCACTTTGAAAAGCTTGCAAGTATTGCAGAATTTTAGTCTATGATACATTGACAATATAAAGAGTTACTGTCCAGAATATTTTGCCAATATACATCTATCATCTATTTAGAGATTACACTTACAGTAAAATGTTCTGAACATCTCCTTTAAAAGCTGGTAACATAGTGAAGGGCTAAGGTTTAGAATGTGGCAATACTAAGATTGAAAAGCACAACAGAGATACAAGTTAAAGAGAAATGATCAGGAAACACCAAGCCTGGATTTTAAAAGCGTGCAGATAGAATGAGGAAGGGACAAGTAAGAGATATACAGCTCCATAGCTGATAGCTTTTTCCTTGCACATGCTTGGCCATGGGTGGGGGTTGTGCTAAATAACTACGATGCTTTGAAATTGGACCTGGGATGTTTAACCATCAAAATGTGTTCCAAATCTTCAGCACAACAACAAACAACAACAACATAAACTTATAAAGCGCCTTTCACGTCGGGAGGACGTCCCAAGGCGCTGCACAGGAGGCGTGTGACCCGAGCTGGGAGGGGAGTGTTCGGGAAGGGGTGAAACACGTAGGGGAGGTCGAGAAATACGGGGTGGAACAAAAGGCACGGTTGAAGAGGAAAGTCTTCAAACCGGCCTTGAAAGAGGAAAGGGAAGAAACAAGGCGGAGGGATTGGGGGATGGAATTCCACAGGGTGGGAGTGGAACAACGCATTATACAAGCTTGGGTAAAATGACTTGGGAAAAAGCAGCTTTTCAAACTCACCTTGTAACGTTTGTAAACACTGTCCTGTTTTGATGTCCCAGATTTTTACTGTGGAATCTGCATTTCCAGAGACGAGGATATTGTCCTTGAGTTCCATTCCACTTGTTAATGACTGATGTCCTGTTAACGTGTGAATACAATTCCCAGTTTCCACATCCCATACACGAATAGAGGTATCAAGTGAACCACTTACTACATGGATACCATCAAACTGTGGGTTGAGGGAGGTGGAAAAAAATCCAGAAAATTTCCTTTTAGACTTGAACATTTTAAAATTATTCTTTCAGTTGTATTTTTACTTTGTTCGAACAGGTAACAGTAAAATTCACTGGCATGTTTTAGAAACTGTGCATAACTAAATCATATGCTGGATTGCACAACATGTACCTTGTGATTTCCAGTTATATTAGAATACTCAAATTAATCTGCATTCCTTTAATTGCTAGATTTCTTATTGCAAATCATTAAATAGCGAATTAAATCAGTAAATGTTCCTACAGAATTTTGATTTTTTTCCTCTTCTGGTTTTATTTTAATAGTTGAGACTTAAAACAGGACATTTAATGATATTATTAAGTAGGTACCATATCCATGCTTTAAATCACAATAAATGAAACAGGATGTATTTCAGCCCTATCCAATGGTGAATACATGCCCGGCTTGAATTAATATCTGTATTGTTACATTGCAAAAGTAGTTCTGAAAAGATTTCTGGGACACTTTATCTGAAAAGAAGCCACTTGAATAATCACGTGTCACTAATTGCTGCCCACTGCTATATATCTTCAATAAATTGAAGAGCAACTGGCAAGGTTCCATTCTATTCTTCTCTAATTGAGTGTAAGGTTTACTGATTGTTTATCGGAATAGACCATTTTCTCACTATGGAAATCAAACCACAATAAAACTAAGCTTCAAATTTTACTTCCAAAAATGAAATCAGATGGATGGGTTTTAAAAACAGGATTCCAATTCAACACTCCATTTGCTTACCTGCAATGAATAGACCCGATTGGTGTGTCCCTGTAGTGTATGTAGACAGGTTTCCGTTTCTGGATCCCACACCTTAACCATGAAATCATACGCTCCACTTACAACTCTTCGGCCATCATATTGGACACATCGCACTGCTGCTACGTGACCCATTAACACATGTAAACACTGTCCTGATTCAATGTCCCAGACACGAAGAGTAGCATCTCTAGACCCGCTCACAACCCTGTGATAACATAAAAACAAACGGCTTAGAACAGTGGCATAATAGGAAAAAGCAACCTTTGAAACAACGCAAATTAATGTTACTTGCAATGCACATATAGCTCCTTCTCCCACTTTAACTGCATCAAATTACAAGATAGCATTTAGTGCAGACTTTCCTCCCAATCTACAGGAACTTATCATTTCAATAAAAAGCAGAGGCTTACCTGTTTTCATGGAGGTGCATGCAGCGCACAGTCGAGGTATGACCATATAGTGTGTGAATACATTCGCCAGAATCTGCATTCCAAACTTTTAATGTTCGGTCTGTTGATCCACTGATGATGATATTGCCCCTCATTTGGGATGACCAGACACCACCCGTATGTCCTACTAATGTCCTTAAACACTGAAAATGCAGAATAAAATAGTATTAGAAAGTTAGAAAATGAATTCTACTGGCCAAAACATCAGTGGTGACTATGCACAGACAAACCATATCAAATTAATCTTAAATCAAAAGCACTTACATTCAGTTACTTTTCAGTAACTGCATGATTGCTTCAGTGAGCCAGCATTTGGAGGGGATGAACACTTAAAAGCCCACTGAAAGTAAGATGCGAGTGTCAAATTTCCACTCACTTGAACCAACTTGCCATGATGTCCTTTCACATCTGGAAACTGGGCTTGAATCTATGCCAGTAGCTTTACTGACTGCAACCTCTTTAGTTTCTCATGTGAACTGAACTTTGGCACTTTCCACTTGTCTTCGAGAAGTAGTAACATTACAGCACACAGCCCATCATTTTGAAATCTTACTGAAAGGCCACAGGATAGCAATTGTGGTAAATGGAAAACACTTGATTGTTGCAATGGGGAGGCGGGGGGGGGGGGGGCGGGTGAGGAAGGGAAGGGAACGGTGCTCTTTCAAGGATAGAGCAAAGTCAAGGAACATTTACTCAACATTTTGCCTAATCTGAAAATGCTGTCCCCGGATGCATGAAATGGGAGAGTACATTCCCCAACAGCAAAAGCTTCTTTAATGAGCTAAGGTTGTGTGCTGGTGAGAAAGAAAACCCACTTGCAAAAAGTATAAGATTCCTTAACAAAGAACATTCCACAAAGTTCTCAAAGCTGATGTCATGAAAGGCCTCAAATATCTCAGCTAAGTAAGCGATGAACCAATTTACGAGCTGTTTGATAGGAAATCTCTGCATACATTTCCTTTAAATGTAAGGAATTTGAAATCCCTTAAAATGCTCTTATCTCAAAAGGTATGTTGAGAACGATTATATGCCTCACATATTTTAGCTACATTACTCTCGAGGAAATGAATTTAGGTTGAACATTTTACAAAGACAAGGCAACTTTGAATGACACAATTACTTTCGATACCCTTCAAAAATAAATTCAAGTCATTTGAGACAGATGCAGAAAATGTTCCCGCAGTACAAAAACATTCATTCAGAACTCCTCTCGATATACAAAACACACTGGATTTCACCAAAGGAAATATGATCTCTGCTGCAGGCAGTTTTCTCCAATATGGTTTCTCTACCAACAGATGAATGCGTTTGTAGTGAGAAAAGGAAAGTCTCTGCAGGGAAATGATAATACGCAGTTCATTTAATCTCATACCAAGAAACATTCAGCCAGCCAGAATGATTCCATTCACCCACTTGATTAATCCTATAAACACTGGGATTTTTAAAAGTCACTCACAAATATCTGAATTACATTATAGCCTCAGACATTACATGTGAGTGAAATCCACACTCACTTCAATTCACATCTACTACTCAAGAGCAAAAAGAACCCAAAGCCATTGTCATAGTGCTATGTTTTACCACTCATGCCAAAACATTCAGAAGTGTGAAGACATTCAATGAGACATTCATTGTGTGACATTCTGATTAATATTGCGGCAATCCGGTAGATTCGTTACCTTGCTCGGTTTAGTTAGGTTTAGAAAACTCACAACATGTAGTGAATGCAACCCCATGATAATGCACCTTATTATAATCCAGATTTGCTCATAAAAAAGTGTAGGCATTCAATTTGCTTCAAAATGCTGCCAAATCCTTCATGTGCTAAAAAAAAATGGCTGATTTCCTGGGCATGAAGCTGCTGCTGAAACCAGTTCTGATGGTGAAAACATTTTTTAAAAATAGTGTGTGAGAAGCCGGCAAGTGCTTTGAAACAAGCTGAAGTTCTGAGAGCTTGTATAGTTAATGTGGAGGTGCTGGCCTTGTTACAGCAATGGGTATTGCTGTAACAATGAACCCCCAACTACTGGGTTGAAATGGAGCTGCACTGGACAGGTAGATCCCGCTTAACGAAGGAGTTACGAACTTTAAAACCTGTCGTTAAGCGAAAATTTCATTATGCGAGAGTTTAACTGTATTACTGTATTTGGCCGCAGCCAAAACGTTGCCCCGAACCGAGCCTCCCCGCTAAAATCAATTTAGTTCCTAGCGCTAACATTTTCGGTGTACAGGTTGAGCAGCCAAAGGTCCGGAGTTCCGGAATCTGGAATGTGACAAAAATTGCAGGAATAAAAACGCCAATCCTCCCTGCTCCAGGCCAGGTCTTCGCAGTCACCGCACTGAAATATCGCAACCTGGACCCAGGCATTTCCGGATTTGGGACATGCTTCTTTCTTCCTCCCCCTCCTCTCTTTCTCTCTACCAAACCCCTCCCTCTATCTCTCTACCCCCACATCCTCTCCTCTCTTTCTCTCTAGCCCCCAACTCCTCTCTTTCTCTCTACAACCCCCTCCTCTCTGTCTCTCCACCCCCCACCTCCATCTCTATCTCTCTATACCCCTCCCCTCCCTCTCTATAGCCCCCTCCCCTCGCTCTCTGTCCCCCACTCCTCTCTATCCCCCCTCCCCTCTATCCCCCATCCCCTCCCTCTCTATCCCCGCCCCTGTATCTCTCTATCCCCCCCTCCTCTCTATCTCTCTATCCCCCCTCCCCTCCCCTCCCTCTCTATTCCCCCCCCCATCTCTCTATCCCCCCACCTCTCTATATCTCTATCCCCCCACCCCATCTCGACTTACTATTATTGAAGCCGTGAAGTATCCTGCCGGTTAAGCTCCTCCCATATGCAAGGGGCTGCACTGCACTGCTTAACTGAGGCACGGTAAAGACTGAGTGTGCGTTGCTGGGGAGAAGTGCAAATAGAAACCCTCGTTATAGTGAAGTTTCCGTAACCAGGCATTTGATATGTGGGGTCTACCTGAATTAGAAAAATCATAAAGAATGTATCATTACACCTGAGGAAATGCAATGAATTCCAGATTGTTGCTGGCATATTGGATTTCACCTCTGTGAAGCAGCACCTCAGAGGAGTTTGATAAAAGACTACTGTATGTTCCTGCTGCATAGTTCTGACATACAGCATTTGTGGCATTCGAAAAATGTTGGGCCTGGTCACGTGGGTCAATATCCAATGCTTCACAGAACCCAAAGCTAACATGTGGAGTTAATTACAATGATAGCAAACCTTTGCTCTAGTGCTCGCTCATTCAAAACGTACTAAAATAGATTCTGCCATTTTACCATATTCCAGAGATTGGAGATATTGTTAACATAAGAAACCTATATTTTAGTCTATTTTTAAGCTTGCAGGCATTCATCAAGTGGCAACCACATGAAGCCTAGAAGAGCCTTCTACCATCAGAGCTTTTTACAGGCGGTGGCAGCAAGCTTACCTGCAAAATAGCCTTGTTACAGTGCTCAATCCTTATGTGATTCAAGCTAGAAGTGTACTTTGGAGTGGATGACATTTCCATGAAAATCCTCTCCATGTTACACTATAAATTTCAAAGAGGTGAATGATAAAGAGTACTAATGATAGTAATTTCACGTCGGGGAAAGCCATTTGCCCATGCGTATGCTAGCTCCTCAGTAAAGCTATTACATAAATCTAATTTCCCTTAAGACCTACAATAAACAAAATATGCCTGTTTGTCCAGGAGCATGAAAAGGACATAATTTGCAGATCTGATCAATGTTGATCAGCAATCAAACACAAGTTGTGCTTATTGTCACTTTCTGGTGTTATCAGTAATTAACTAAGTGGGTTGAATCCCTGGTGTCTGTCCACCCATTTGCTTCATCGCTGTGAAGTTTGCCATCTAACATGGAAGATAATTTTCATTGTTTTTAGATAGCTGGTGGTCATAATTCACAATTTTTCTTTGAAGCATTCCTTCTACAGCCCTCTCATTTAGTTCACAATGTGCAGAACATAAAAATCCAGTATTTTTTTTATGAGTCTACAGCGAGATGTTTGGTTTTAAAAATACATTACCCTCCTTTGCATTTTTTAATTATTTCATCTGAATTACTTGTTCCTTCACACAATGTCAATTTTATTGCAGCAGGCAAGAGTTCTCATGTCAAATCACTCTGCCTGCACAGGGACCGACAATTTCAAATTTTCAATTTAGAAAAGAGATCTGAAACTATGAGGCATACAGTCCGACTGAAGGGCTTCACAGCAACCAAATCAGCAAAGCACATTTGGGAGCTGCCTCTGCTAACTTGCAGGCATTGCTTTGAATTTCTTTTTAAATCACAAAAGTAGCTTCAGGATTTTATGGACTTGTTCTCCGGGTTAGAAACTGCTGGTGACAAACGTGCTCACCTACGCCTCTTTTTTGGGGGGCAGGAAGGGTGTGGACTTGAAACAGCAGGGGACAGGAACTGGAACATTTTTCATGTCACCCATTCTATTTTTAAAGCCTTTTGTTTTTCTAAACAATGCTTCCTCCCGACAAATTCCTGGACTTGAAAAGAAACCAGGAAGTGAGTGAAACTTGAAGGAACTCACCTTTCCTGTAACGGCTGACCATACTTTTAGAGTGTTGTCATCAGACCCACTGACAATTCGGTTACCACAGAACTGCAGGCACGTGATCACATGATCATCATGACCTTTCAGCACCTGCTGAGAGAGAACATCCAACACTGTACATCAAACTCACGCCAAGTTACCAGCCTTCACCGAATAGAGCCAAGTAAGGTCACATTTAAAAATTATGTAATCTCTAGAATATCCAAACTGCCTCAATGGCACTGGCTGGAGCTTTTTATGTATTGAGTCCTATTCTCTTTCAGCCCACAGTTCCAAGCTTAATGTGTAAGAATTAGACATGAATCCTTTACATAGCTTTCAGCACTGCTCTACAAACTGGCAATCCCAACAAATTCCCCAATATTGGCTTCTGAATCCCTTTTGAGACGGTACCTTGGGTGTTTTTAGATCTCCACAACGCCAGTTAGTGTCTATTCTGTGCTGTCGAATGTAGGCGCTTTTCCAAGGGCTGTGAGCAAAACCTGGTTTGACCACTTTCCTCCTTTTGATGTATACAGGTTCATCAATTCCTGCAAACAAAAATGCACTTAGTTGCATACCAACTTCCCAAAGAGCATTAAAATTAAAATTGCAGTAATGTAGCAGCTTGACTTTAAGAATAGTTTTAAAATATAAAACCATGGGAACATTATTTGAAGTGACTTAATTCAATCCAGTTTCTCCCCTCATATTCACGGCCTTCTGTATGATGCCTCTTCTAATGTTTTACCATGCAGTTAATAACATACTCTTACCTTCCTCTTTGCACTTTTCTCTCCAAAGCAGGTTATCTTCAGCCAGTATCCTCCAATAGCGGCAGGTTTGGGCTGCCTGCAGGAGGTCCTTGGGTTCCAGGAATGAGAGAACATACAGTGCCAGCTAAAAAGGAAAGAAATTACAAAAATAAATGCAGAGAAATTACAAAAATAAATGCTGTTAATGTGTTTGTACAATGGTAAGAACATTTTTAAAAGCCTTTTAGCACAATATTAATTGAACAAAAGCAATGACTGTAAATCAGGGTGGTACTTCCTGCCCCCTCCATCCCTCATGCAAAAGGTTATGAGAATGGAATTCCAGAGCAGCTGAGATCATAACAACATTTTTAAAAAATCAGCTAAGTATTTGAAGGGGAATAACAACAAATAATACAAGTGAAAGAGTAGGGAATTGGGATTAATGCACAGGTATCCCGCCCCAACCACAGCCTCGCCAACTACGAAACGCATGTATTCACGGTTTGCTAAATGCGATAACCCTCGCAAACTGCGCTTTGCACGTCCGCGATTTAAATCCGCGGGTTTAAATTTTCAAGTTTAGCATAGCATATAGCACTAGGACCCAGTTGCTATGTCGCAATCAATCAGCGAGATGTCGCTTCTCTCTTAGGATTAAGGTAAATCTCCATTGATTTCTCTCCCCCACCGTCCGTATCACCCACCCCAACCCTCCGTGTCACCCACCCACCCTATCCCCCGTGTCATCCACCCTCCGTGTCACCCCTCCACCCCAACCCTCGTATCACCCACTCCCCTCACCCTCCATGTCACCCCCCCCACCCTCCGTGTCACCCCCCCCCACCCTCCGTGTCACCCCCCCCCCACCCTCCGTGTCACCCCCCCCCCACCCTCCGTGTCACCCCCCTCCACCTTCCGTGTCACCCACCCCTTCCACCCTCCGTGTCACCCACCCCTTCCACCCTCCGTGTCACCCACCCAGCCCCCCCCCTCACCGTCCATGTCACCCAACCCCCACCCCCCCCTCCATGTCACTCACCATGATTTCTCTCTCTGTGTGTGTAGACCAGTCAGTCAGACAGCCTTGCAGATTGCTGCAGATGCGCCCAAACTTACTCCCCCTATCCCCATGTTTGCCATAGGGCCCTGCATTTTCCACCCGCGATTTTACCAACCACGGAGGTTTAGAGGAACGTATCCCCCGCGGTTGGGGAGGGATACCTGTATATAAGTCCAGTGGAAGAGTTAACAAAATAATTGGCTCAATGGCTTCCTTCTGTGTAATATTGATTTAGAGCAGTGTAAAGATTCATCCATGTTGTCATGAACCCTCACACAAACAGAATTAACCCAACTTTCAAAGCCAGAGTTGTACGTTTGTGTGAACAACTTCATAAGCAATTTTTATTTATGTGTACCACAGAACCCTAGTTTAGAAACATAATTACAATTTTATTAAAAGCTTTGCTTATCGCTTATTCACTGCCAAAGCTACATAAGGCAGTTGCAAGGAAATCTTATAGTTCTGGACGATATTGTCATCATTTAAAAAGCCTCACCTCTTTTGGGAGAAGTGATATAAAATCTCGCTGAAACTGGGGTTCAATAACTTGCATCATGTGCTTCACTTGGGTTGGTTCGCAGCTGTCAATTAATTCATCTAATGCAAGCAATCTTTCTGGTCCGCTCCAACTCTAGATATCAAAGAAACAACACAGAAGTTTAGTGAGATCTTAGTGAAGGTCCAAATACTAATATTCAACACATTTAACTCTGGGGTCGGATGGACAGTGGTTTTGTGAAGCATACTCAGAATTCCAGTCTCGGGCCTCAGTGTAACACGGGAGAGCATTATTGTATAAGTAATTGGGAATCAAAGTGTCAGTTGAGCAAAGGCTATGAAATGGAGTAAGAGACTTGGAATATAGGACAAGTCTTGCAATTCATGTTGCTCTTGGACCTAAGAAATCAGTGAAGACCATAGCCTTAAATAGTTGGGTATGTACTGGGACAGAGACAATTAGCATATAGTGAGTGTCATTTCTTTATTCATTGTCCACTTCATGGTTATTTTGGGGGATGTTGCTGTACATAAACTGACTTCTGCTTTGACCTATAAATAATAATAATAATCCTTGCATTTGATATAGTGCTTTCCACATCATAATTGACGTCACAAAGCGCTTCACAGAATATATTGTAAAGTGAATTGACTGTATATTTGTGGGCAAAACATGGCAGCAAATTGCATACAGCAGTGTCCCACAAACAGTCGTGGATTGAAATGACCAATTTTTATCATTGTGTTTTTTGGGGGACATATTATTATTGAGCATGTGGAGCAAGGAAACGTGCCCAAGGTTTCACCCTGATCTGCCTGGATTCGAACACAGGTCTCATGCTTGTGAGTGCTCTAACCACTGAGCTACAAATGCACAGTTGCTACACTTTACACTAAGTAATATAGGTCACTTTATGTTGCTTCCCAGGTCACTGGGGTCTGCTACCTATTGCCTAAATTGTTTATAGATGGAATTTGCAGTGTACTTAATTATATACCGAATAAACAGGGAATCCTGTGAAGCACTTTGAGTTGTTTCGACAAGGTGAAAAGGTGCTGTATCAAATGCGCTATTATTAAATAATTACCATTTCAATAGTTGTTAGGTATATAATTAAGGACAAGTGGGAAGGACATCTTAAAGCACTTTGTAGGATTAACTGTAAAGTGTAGTGACTGTGTACTTTGTAGGCAAATTCAACGAAGCAAGAATATCACTTTCAATACTAGAACAGAGGAGGCAATAATATGGCATTCTCGGAATAGTGCCCCAGCAGAACAAAATTACATTTAAAGAGCGCCTTTCACGTCAGGAGGACTAAATGAAGAGGATGATAGAAGTAGTCATGCACTTTCAGAACAGGGGAAAGCGATAAAACTGCTTAATAAAAAAGGCTGATTTTTTTAAAGAGACAGCACAATGCCAGTATGAAAGATTATAGCTGCATTACCTAATGTCAAAACCCTTAAAAGTCTCTGGGGGAAAAGGAGAAAGTTATTGCACCAGTCAGTGAGGAGAGGCCAATATTTCCCTAATGCATCCCCATTATTGTGCATATTTCCAGCAATGGTGGCCAGGGAGGATAAAACATATAAAGGAATAAAGTAAATACTGAGCTGATATTTAATCTATGGTGTATTTTCTTATACTGCTTATTTTGTCTCTGTCCTATTCCATGTGATTTGTTTGTAAGTGTGTATTTCCTTACCTCCATTTCCTTTTCACTTTATTTCTAAAAGTATCAATTTTAGCTCAGACTTTTTCAATTTTCACCCACTTTTGAAATTTAATTCTTTTTCATGGTTTTGTTCCTGAACTTGTCACGGTACAAAACATTTATTAAACTCAATGTAATTTCACAGCTGTTCACGGTCAAGGCAATCCTAACGTTTCAGCAATCTCTTCCATCTGAGCAGTTGTCTGAATTTCTGAGAACAATTTTTAGTTTATCAGAAAGATTCTAATGAGGCTAATAAGCGACCACAGTAATCTTCTCAAATCCGTGGATTATTGACATAAAAGTAGATGGCAGAAGATTCCAAAGAACTTAACTCACTACATGTAAACAGTAGCAATATATATGTGGCTGCACATTAATCCAGAGAACGGCTAAGTTCATTTTTACTCCTGGAATCGGTCACAAATTTAATCAACTTACCCTTCTGAATCTCTGGCTTACCGTGTGCTCATGTTTTATGCACGGTAGTCAAATCTTTAAGCGACAGATTTTAAAATGACCTTTATAGCCTCCATCTCAAACCAATCCAAATCTAATCTACAGTCTCATTTGAAGACTAGAGTTCTCTCATGAAGCTCCACATACAAATATAGACACCCACATGAATTGCATGACTTATTTTCCTTGGTATGACACTGTGACTATTTTGAAAACGATGAGGGTTTTATTCCTGGTTTGAAAATGGAATAATTTTGCCCTAATCGTTTCACATCTTCTCTCTCTGCAGCTCCAGTTGTTTGGAAGGACCTGAGTCATGGATTTCTGATGGTTACCTTCCATGCAACTTTCTGACTGACAGAAGCCATGGCCACAGAATTTCATTAGCTCCGATGACCTCTTTGTATAATTTTAAGATTGTGTGCTCCAGGGAATTTAATTGCTCAGCTGAGAAGTAATACAACTTCATAATAGGATGGGTGTAAATATAAGAGTTTTATTATAATCCTTCATCTTGAGATTCCAAGATCCCAAACTAAGAGGATGCTTATTTTAATATCTTATTATTTTCTAAGTTTACCTTCTGAATCAGTCTTGGTGTACTAAGGTCACTAGTTGATTTCAAGTATATGTAAAATTAAAACATTCTAAGAAGATAATTAGAGATTTAATATAACAGTATTTTAAGATTAAAAACATAGGATAGAGATCCACTACAGATCAATTTTGCACATGAATGTGTAAACATCAGATTGCGTAAAATAAATTACAGACGAGTCTCTGGACAGATCCACAAACTCACAATGGTTCCATTTTACACAATCCATGTTAGAATATGGATGGTGATACCTTAAGAAGATCATTAAACCTATATTTTAGAGGATACTATTTTTAAGTAGTCTTACAGAGTCAAAACCAATCGTTACATAGGATTAAGAATAATATGACTACCATACTTTTGACTGTGGTACTCTTTTCTATTCAGATCGCTTAGGAATGCATGTTCCTATGGCACCAGGCTTTTGTTCACTGTTGGAATGGAATGCAATTGTGGCCCAGAGCACAAGGTGTATATGACACGACTGGTCTGCTTGTTACCTGCAATGGGACTGTGCGTAGTTGGACAATTAACCAAACAATGATGTTGATGGTTAGTTGGATGAGATAATGAAGGTGCTGCTTTTTAAAAATAAATTCCTAAAATTCTACCCACTGGTGTCTTCCGTTCTCCAAACCCACTCATTTTCAAAGCATTCTGTTCAACACAAACATCCTGTTCTCAATAAACAGGCTGGAAATGTTAATCTAACTTTTCCTTTCAGATTTGCATCAACTAGCTGTGCATTTTCTGGGAAATGGATGTTGGAATATCCAAATTTGAATGTGATGAAGGCGGGCTTCAGCATCCTAGACCAAAAGGTAGCGGCATAGATTCATGATGCAGCGGAAGTGAGTGACAGCCCTGATGGAGAGTTTTAAAAACAAACAAAACATTGGGCTCTGAGCCAAAGTGAACATTTGTACAGGTCATCGCTCGAGGTGAAAGGCGACAGGAGCTGAACAGAAAAGCCTCAGTCTTGTTAATGCTGAGCTGTAAAATGGCTGAAGCCTCTAGGGGTTGATATCTGACAGGCAGGCAACTGGTCAGAACTGCATTAGTCCAGGGATCGAGACAGAGAAAGAGAGTTGTGCCATCTGCATGCATGTGAAAGTTGACCCTATGCCTATAGATGATGTCACCAACAAGTGCATATAGATGATGGGGTGCACAGAGTCCTGAGGAAGGCAACAAGTGATTATGCAAGGGCTGACGAAAAGCCCATTGGAAGAGACAAAATTAAGATGCTGCGATAGGTAAGACTGAAATTAGGAAAGGGCAGAACCGTGGAGGCAGAGTAGGGCAGAGAATTGGTGGAGAAGGACAGGGTGGTCAACAGTGTTTATGATGGCAGAAAGAAGAACAAGGAGGTGAAAGGAGACAGAATCATAGATGGAAAGAATGTTGCTGGGCAGAATCTAGATTACAGCATGTGAAGACGGAGCGCTAGGAGCCCTGCTGTGCCTTGCCCAATTATGTGAGTCTTGGCAAGTAATTCAATGGTCAGCCAAGCTGATCCCATCTTTCCCAAATGCATTGTACAGAAACCCTAACACAGTCAACTTCCAGGTTATAAAGTAACCACCTAATCTTACCTACTCAGAAGGCCAGCATATAATTTTTTAAAAATAACTTCTTTATGAGAGTCCACCGTCTACTGTGAATTCATTTGAATGTCCTTTCAAGGACAATGTTTTTGTTTTTGCCTTTTTCTCCCTCTTCTCCTGTAGGAGCTGACTCATGCACAGATAAATAAGCCTTACATCTGATGTTAGATACAACGCGTTTCATGTAGGGAGGATGTCTCAAAGCAATTCTTGGAATATACTGTGACATGTAGTGCCTGGATTCTGTAGGCAAATAAGACACTTCTAAGGGTGCTGATTTTTCCCTGCAGTGCAGCTTCTCAAATAAAATTGCACAGAGCTGTAAAATTGCTTCAAACACATGAATTTGAATGTAGCAAACAAATTTACTAAGATGGTGTGATGTATTGAGAAAATAAGTGTCTCATGTTGCACATCACAGAAATAGCTTCACCAAAAGACAGGAAATGGAGACGTGCTATACCAAATACTCCATTTTGCCATGAATTTTATCCTGTGCCTTAAGGGAGCAGTTTGTTTTTGATGATTGCTTGAAGCCTGGCTCCACTGAAACAATAGAGACACATACATTGTTTTACCTCAGATGTCATCTTTGTTATTAGCAAAGTCAGGGTGGACAAATTTAAACACAATACAGAAACAAATCTCACAATGCAAATGAAGCCCATTATTCTTTAAAAACCTGGGTAGTCACAAGAAAACAGAAATCTATTTAAGCACATTCATGAGAAAGCATCAACTCTTGATAGCATGTGCTTTTGTGTTCCTAAGACACATAAAATAGATAGCTGTGCGGAACTGGCAAATGTTATCCTTTATTGAATCTGTTGTTAACCAATGCAGTCAAAAACAAAGTGTGTGTAGCAACCAAGTGCAGATACAGGTGTTTTGTGACATGGGCACAATCCACCTTCAGGATGCCTCCATGACTATACCAGAGTGTGCCTGCAAAATGCTTCTCACCTGAAAAGTCCTCAGCCAGTCCTGTAGTTCTGGAGGAGGCTGGATCGATGTGATCCGGCGCCGCTGCTGCCCTTGCCCATTTGCAGCTCTCAGGTCCCCAAATGTGGTTGGTGTTGCTGAACATGGAACTAGCCCTGGGGTGCTGCTGACAAAAAGTGGAATAAATCAAATACAAACTTTCACTACATGAACTGTTAACATTCACAAGTCAATGACCATTGGCAACCTGGGACAAGTGGATCTTGGGAGTTGTAGAAGACAAAGCCCAATTATTTGCTTCATTTTCCCATATGAAACAAAAGCAGTTTGCTTTCATATGGTAGAAAAATCAAAGAGGATTGCTTCCATGATCAGTTATACTTCAATGCGCATAAAAGCCTCTAAGAGTATGTGTTACGAAGGAATGTTGTGTAGCAACCAATTGCAGATACAGGTCCAATTCTTAACAACACCAAATTTCTATCTCAGCCATATCATTTTAAGAAATCACCAAGCAAAATCCACAAGTGTGTGGGGAAGGGAATCAGAATCAGTGATGCCAGAAAGAAATATCCGTGGATCACTATTGGATGCCTCTGGTAATTGTTTAGAGCACCATTAGTCTCAATACTAAAGATGCAAATGCGACCAAAAAAGCTGAATGATTTACAGGCATATTTTTGCTTTAAAAAGTTATTTTCTGATGGGAACATATGGCTCTAGTCTATAGAAATCTTTATTTAAATAAACTGTAAAAATAGAGACCAGACTGTGAATTTAGTAAAAATTCATAGTTAATCTAAAAAATGAGAATGCTGAGAAATAGTTTTCCTTCCAGGAATTGAATTGCAACAATCCAGCAGCTTTCCCAATATACAAATCACAGTGTCAAAGTCTTTAAAATCATCTCTAGGCCTTCCCTGATGTATTCAGATGTCTTACAAATTATAGGGATCCTTTAAGCATGCTTAGTCAAGCATGCCCAATGCAGCTCTGATCAGCATGATGACCAGCAGTGAAGGGGTGGAGCAGCTCAGAACAGTCATCACACCCACATCCGAGTAAGCCTGTCAGCTATTCTGAGAGAGAATCCTGCTGAACACACATACTGTGATTAAAGTGAACTGCCTTAATCTAGTTTTTAATAATATGATACACAAGGGCTGTGCATGGCTATGAGGGCACTTTCTTCAGTGAACTACTCTACAGTACTTACAGACTCACCAATTTGAAGTTATGTTCTAGAGCACCATGGGGCAATCACAAAAAACATTCAAAGATTGGCCATGCTACTTAAAATTTGCTTTCTGAATTGCTTTTTAGACATTAACTTGATTCTTTAAACTGGACCAAAACAAAGGTGTTTGAAGCCTTTTCTGTTTATAATCAAAATTGCCTCTTATTTGGGTAAAAAAAAAGGTAATTAGCATTACAAGTTTTGTCAGTCAATATACTTTATAGTGCATTTTGTGAAGCACTTAAGAGATATATGTGATGTGATAAGGTGCTATATTAAATTGAACATGTTATTATACCAAAGTAAAAAAAATTGATTTAAGCAGCTGGAAATAATCAAAAATAGCCTTCATTACCAACTTTCAAAAATTGGTATTTTGTTAATATACTGTACTAAATCTCAGTTATAACTTATCACATTTATAGCTTGCTAGATTAAATGGATATAATGTGTTTTTGCAATGCCACACATCACAGAATTTTATGTCACTGTAGGAGAAATCCAAAGAGCATTTAAGTAAAAGACTGATAATCACAAAACACAAGAAAAACAAAGTACTGTACCTGTAACATGAATGAATCAAAAAGGAACGGTATGGTAACTCACATCCATTTTGTGCTGCAATATCATATCTTGCCAATGCTGCTCTGCCACATATTGAGCGTTCAACTAATGCTTTACAGTGAAGTGTCTTATCTTTAAGTGCATGGCAGCTGAGGACATGGTTGATGATAATGTTAACACTTTAGCAAATGATTTTTTTCTGCCAATAATGAAACCTTTATTACGAACTGTGGAAATAGACACGATGAAAAAAGTCTCCTGTGAGGCCTTGTCTCAAGTCTAAGGGTTAGGATCAGTTGCCATGTCAGTGGTAGCTGCTTGTTAACTGATTTGAAGGATTCTACCCTGTGGCCTGCACTGCCAGATTATAATTGGACAAAAATTAGTCCGATTTCCATGCTCAGGATTCTATGCCAAAAACCTGCCACTTTTCAGACCTCTGTATATGCCAACAAGAAGCACAGACAAAGTGCAAGACTGAGGGAATAATAACAAGCAAACAAATAATTGGGCTATGTACTTATTTATGCCAAACAAAAACGTTCCTCTTTAAGACTCAAGGCTGTCATGAGACTTTGTCCATCCAGTTCATCCCTCCAAACAGGAAGCATTGTAATTTATACAGCAGTATTGAGAACCTTCTTCTGGCCTGAACTAACCATTGCTTCTAAAATGTTAGTTTTACCTTTTGTACTCTGAGCCTTTGCAAGGTTTCTTCCCTGAAGAGAAAGACCGGACCTCGGGGCCAGGGTCCAATTTTCTCTTCATCTGAAAAACAAAAGATCACTTTTAAAAAAAAACATTGATCTTTGATTCAGTTGTATACACTATGAATTTACGTACACAACCAAAGGTCATTTCTAGCTAAATAGATCAGCAGTAAATAAATCTAAGCTGATTTGCAGTTTATGTGGCATCATACTAGCTGGTTTTATAAGCAGTATCTACTCCTGCTGCATACTAAGCAAAACATCTTCTGTATGGGTTGAGTGTGAGAATCATGGTAGCATTTCTGAAAAGATTCATAGATGTTTTTAATATTCATTGATACCAAAATACATGCGGCCATGAGTATTTTTTTCATTTACTGCCTTTACAGTTCTATTTATAACAGCCTCAGCATTGCATATCATACTTGTACATATTACACAATTAACATTAAATCTGCTTTCCTCAGAGATATCACTACTCATAGGATCAGATAAAACAGATGGCAATCTGCGAAACTAGACTGAATAAATTATTTTAATTTTTTTTTGCAAATTAAACAGAACATTTTTTATTTGAGATATTTTACAAGCACAGTATTTAGCGCCCAGAATAAGTGCAAACATCTAAACATGCAGTGCATCTCAAGTAATATTAATCTGGAAAAAAGTTTCAAGCAGATTCATAAAATGTCACAGTTAAATATTAATCCAATATTGTAGTTATAGGCTTAGAAATACAATTGTAAAATATTTTTTAAAATAAATAATTATGAGTTTCTATGGCTGAGTGTTGTTGTTCAGTATATCCCAGGAACTAAAGGCTTTATTATTGAAGGATTTGTAATGTTTAAAATGGTTTGAAATGAGCATCTAACCTGTCAGCCTTCCAGTATAAATTAATTTACTGAATTAGTTCTGCTTATACTCATTGACCACAAAAACGCTAAGATAATATTTAGTGTGTCGTGTTGTAGCCTGAGAATGTAAGCCAAGATAAAGCTGTCTTTATGGAAACTTACTATATTCAATAATATTATACCCACACATGAAGTCAGATCAAGCCATGTGTGATATGAAGATAGATTCAAACGTCAATGTGGCAGCAAGTCATTCCATCAACCCAAAGCGGCGTATATATGAGAGTGACAGCCTAAATACCATTATTTCGGATCATCAGTAAGATGGATCACATTACTATAGAATATTAAATATCCCGGTCATTTACATTCCTTTGTCTAAGAGCCTTGTAACGTTTAGCCTTGTAATGCTTAGCCTCTGCCTCTTAATCTTATCAGGAGTATTGCTAATTTCAATGATCATGATCGGTGGTGGAGGAGGAGGTGGGGGGATTTTACACAGCAAGATATATTGACATTGCTGGGACCACCCTAATTAAAAGCCAGCTGGCAAATTCCTGCAGCGGAAACATTAATTTGGTTGTTGATAACTCTCTGCGATGTGCACCGGACAGGGATAGAGTAGAAAGGCTTTCTGCTCGTGTGATTAGAGTGACGCTTTAAGGGGAATGCTGCACCGTGTCACTGCGACCACAGAATGAATTCTCTCCCCTCGATGCTCCAGTTAGCCAGAACCTAACTCGCTGTGTGACTGTGCCACACAGCGAGCTTTATATACAGCAAAGACACGCCATTCATTTCTGAGAGCAGCAACGGTCGACATAGTGATTCCACTAGATCTTCTCCAACCACCAAATTGTCGTCGAATTTAACCACTGTTATCTTGCGAAGCTGCGACACATTTTTGGGAGCTGCTGTAATGCCCGGCGCTGAAGTCACAGGTTGATCAACTACTTAAACGCACATTACAGGCACCTCAACCACAGAAACATGAACCTCAGCCGCAAATCGGGGATGGGAGGAAAATCTCTGTCATCCTCAACCGCATCATTTTAGTACAAGGTTAATGTTGCTCTGAAACTACCATCATCACAAGCGTCTGTCGCTCTCTCTCTCTCTCTCTCTGGTTTGCTTCTGCACTCAAAAATCGCCTGGGTCCACTATAATTGATAGAAGCAAACAGCACATATATATTACATAACAAAAAATAATACCAAGTCAATCCACAAATATACGCTTGTTTTTTTTAAAAAACAATTAGCCGCAGCCCCTCGCAAACAGGTAGCAAGCACTGTTAAAACAGGAGCATTTTTGCTTCAGTTTCTAAAAACACAACACCATGAATATGTATCACATTTTGCAAGTAAACTTGCTGTGCTCGCCTCCCAAATCAATCCATCCATGTCCCCTGATAGCCACGGCAACCAGGTCTTAATAAATCGCATCAATCTGAACGTCCAGTTTAATGCGGGCAAGACCCGAGCCGGGGTGGGAATCGCCGCACTGATTTGGTGGCTGTGTGTGTGTGTGTGTGTGTGCACTTACTTTAAAAAAGATCATTTTTAAAGTGCCGTAGAAGCCCATCTTTCCTGCTGCTTCAATTCCCCGCGTGCTCGGCTGATAGCTGCTGACAGTGTGTTCCTTCAGGTAGATCCTGCGATGTCCCCAGTGTGGACATGCTCGGGCACGTCAAAGAATAGGAAGGAGCGCGTTATGTGCAGCGCAACTGACAAACCCTCCGCCGTCACAGCAAATGCAGCTTTACCCACAGAGCGGAGTCTCAGACAGTAACTCTACCCCTGCTGCAGGGAGAGGGAGAGAGAGAGGTGGGGGGAGCCAGGAAACCCTGCCTTAGCAAAGTCTCCAATGAACAGATTTTTCTCTGTCTGGCAGATGGATCAAATTACACTGCACTCCACCCCCTGCCTTGTGTAAAAAAACACAGGAATGGCACAGTCCAGTTCCCGACAATGTGAGCTGCACATCAATTAGACGAACAAAACCCCAGGGAGCCAAAGGGGCGACCAAACGGAGGAAGTAAAACAGCCCGACTCGTACGGTTTAATCCACACCCAACACACACACACACAGTATCCCCTCCCCTAAAAAATCAGTGCCTGTGTTTTATGGGCATGTTTGGAATTAGTAAGGGGAGGGGGGGGGGGGGGGGGTGAGATCTGGTATCTCTTATACTCATTAGTCAGAAGACAACAGGAATTTTCCATCCTCTTGTTTACGTTGCTTCTGATGCAGTGGAGAAGGAGACACTGCAAATGAGGAGATTTGTTTGCCACTTTTGGTTCGTGCTTTTGATAGAATTTCATCTGCTTTGCTTCACAGCAAACAACGGGCAGGTGGTATGTGGGAGAGAGAGAGCCTGGCTCCCCATCTGCCAATGATATTTTTCTCCCTATTGCCATGGTAATCCCTGAGCTGAAGAGCCAGAGGTCGGCCACCTACTTTGGAGTTCGTTTTGCTTCCAGTGAGCTCTCGGAACCCCTGGGAGACAATCCCAACCTTTACACAGCAGTCAGGAATGCCAAGCATGCAGAGGTCAGGCCACCGCTTTGAAGCCTCTGTAACCCATTGTCGTTAACCTTCTGGTGTGCAATTCCTGATCAACTGTGCTAAGATCTGAGATGGCAGGCTGAGATCTCCACAGCTAGACACAACCTTCACAAAACAGGTGGTGACAAAACAAAGTTCAAAATCAATTTCACACCCAATTTCTCTGTGCCCCCCCACCCCACCCCACCCCCTCTCAAAAGATGAACAGGCCTTTGGACCTTAACAGCTATTTCAAAGAAGCTATTTTATTTTGGGACAAAAAATAGTCGGTGCAAACATTTACACTGGAGGTTCAGAGAACTCTACTGAAGCAGAACACGTATGCAATGTGTATTAACCCGTTAGGTTAATAAATACAAAACATTACATAAGCGTTCTGCACTCTGCTTACATTAAGTACTGCGTGAATTTACCACTTGGAAACACGCTCAAATTGTGTAACAAGCAGCCCTTGTTTTAAAACATTTTCTTCAACTTTCAGTTCTTCATGCATGAAGAGGGGAAAATCCATGTGAAACTACTCAGCGTGCTCTACCACTTGAGGTAACTGCTTGGTAGTGCATAGGGTTCGTCGATATGGAAATTTTCCAATATCGATATATCGGTGGGCTCATATCGATATATACTGATATATCGATATCACCAGGTTTTTTTATCCTGTGTATGCGCATGCATTCCGATGTGCGCGCGCATTCCGATATGCGTGCTCCTGGCCCAGGAGGCTTGCAATGCCGGCGTCAAGGTAAGTTGAAAAAGTTTTATATTATACCGATATAACTATGTATTGATATAATGCCGGACACTATATACCGATATTTTTCAATATACCGATATTTTTTTCATAACAAATTTTTCGATATACCGATATATTCAAATTTCCATTATCGGCATATCGATATGAAAAATTATACCGATATAACCGGTATATCAATATATCACCGGACACTAGTAGTGCATGAGGAGCCTGATAACAAGCTCTTCACTTCTAACTCTTTAACACCTCCCTTCTGAGTATAACACCCAGATGTCCATGTTATATCTCCTCATAGCTGTGTAGCTGAAATTTGCAACGAAAGAGAGTTGTATATGCCAAATCTATATATGTGGTAGTTCACATTTGAAGACATTACAACACATGCCAGTGTCCTACCCATAAATTGCTATTTATTTCAGCTCCAAGTAGAGTGTACCAAAGACCCATTGAAATGGACAGCATAGAGAAGGCCCATTGTGCCTATGCTGATTGTTTTAAAGAAAGCACACTATTAAATCTAGGAATTATTATTATAATAACAACTACGGACACTGCAGGACAGTAATGGAAGAGTGCTAGATCATTGGAAGTACCATCCTTTAGATAAGAAGTTAAACAGAGATCCCATCTGCCTGTTCAGGTGGACGTTAAAGATCATGTTAAAAAACAGAAGTTTCTCCTGGAGCCCTGGCCCAAAATTCCCTAGATAACTTTGTCATTCACCCCATGGCCACTTGTGAAACCTTGCTGTGCACTAAATGGCTACAGGTTTTGTTTACAAATAAAATCAACTCTTGATAAGTCAGCCCCAGCTTAACTTGTCACACCACTTAAGTCATCATATCATCATGCTGTCAATATCCTGGCTGCATTGATTTATGTATTGAAACATATGCCTAACCGGCCACTCCTGATAACTCATTATTAAGCTCCTTTCCCTTGCAGCAACAAGTTATCAGGAGTTTATTGCATAGTATCTATACTTGATGCTCGTGAAGCATTTTGAGATATTTGACTGTTATGCTATTCGGTATACTACCCTATTTCATTTTGATTTGATTTTCAGAAAGAGCAGAAAAAGGCTGAGTTCCAATGCTGGGATAATTCTGTTATTTCTCTACGGTTTATTGGCCACTGTGACCCCTCCTATGGCAAAAAGAAAACAAGGGAAACAAAAAAACAAAGAAAATTTGACCAGCACTCTTCATTTACATGAGTGCGGTGTTACTTGAAAATAAAAATTATCTTTGAAAGTTCCTCCTTCAATCCTGAAAGTAGTTGTGAGAGCTGCTGGAGAGTGCCAAGCAACACAACAGCCAGTGAAAGCGATCCCCGAATAATTGAAAGGCAAGAGCAAAGATTATTGTAATAAATTAGCTACCCACTACAGTACTACATTTAAATCTTCTAGGTTTTTCCATAAGTTTTTTTTACTACACACCTATAATAGCTATGTTCCTTAACTGTAGCGAATTTTGTCATACTTTGCTGATCATAAAGTATGAAGTCTCCCTCCTACCCGCATTTTTCCTACCTCCACCTCTCTTGATCCCAATTTCCAGCTCAGGTGCAAATCCTTGATTGTACAGAGCCTTGGGATATCTTCCACATGTGAAAGGCGCTATATAAATGTAATTTATTGTTGTTGCTGCTCATATTAGCCCATGGCAGTACAATTGCTGCACCTTTCACTTTGCATGTTTGGCTTTGATTTGAGTGAAATACATTATAGGCTTAGTTTTTGCAGGAACCACTCAGCCATCTGACAGTTTCACTTGTACTCTTTATTACTTGATGGAATTTTACCTTTATTGTGCTTTATGTGAACGTTGTACATTGTGCATGTTTTTTGTTTGGTAAAGCTTATAAAATGTAGTGTTGTTTTAGGTGAGACAAGAGAATGACTGCCATTTGAAGTATCTTGAATTGGAGTAAGACTAACCTTGCATTTTTTTAAAGACTATGTCATAATAACTGTTACATTAAGATGCATAGAGAGTACAAATTATTTTGATCAATAAAACATCTGGATGCCAGATCACTCAGTGATATTTCCTGCGTGCTGAACATGCATAGTAAGTGACGCTTCCTGTGCACAACGGAATATGACAATTTTTTTGCACGGGAAATTATCTCTTTCATTATAGCCTGGATCCACAGCAACCCAGTATAATTTTCCCATTCTACCTTTAACATACGTGCTCTGAGATGCCATCATAAGAAAAGGACGTTATATAAATGCAACTTGTTGTTTTGGTTGTTTTACACTTCTCTCTTATAGATTCATAGATTCATAGAATTTTACGGCACAAAAGGAGGCCATTCGGCCCATCTAGTCTGTGCCGGCTCTTTGAAAAGAGCGATTCAATCCCACTGCCCTGCCCGCTCCCCATAGCCTAATAGACCTGTTCTCCCTAAATAAAGATCTAATTCCCTTTTAAAAGTTGTTATCGAATCAGCCTCCACCACCTTTTCAGGCAATGCATTCCAGATTCGAACAACTCGCTGAGTGAAAAAATTTCTCCTCAGCTCCCCTCTACTTCGCCTTGAAACTATTTTAAATCTGTGACCACGAGTCACAGATTCGCCCACGAGTGGAAATAGTTTTTCTCTATTTGCCCTGTCGAAACCCCTCATGATCTTATAAACCTCTATTAGGTCTCCCCTCAATCTTCTCTGTTCCAGAGAGAATAACCCTAGCCTATCTAGCCTCTCCTCATAGCTGAAGTCCCTCAATCCTGGCACCATCCTAGTAAATCTTCGTTGTACCCTTTCCAATGCCTTCACATCCTTTCTGTAGTGTGGTGACCAGAATTGAACACAGTATTCCAGCTGAGGCCTCACCAAAGTCCTATAGAGGTTAGTCAGCACTTCCTGACTTTTGTACTCTATACCCCTATTTATAAAGCCTAGTATCCCATATGCCTTCTTAACAGCCTTGTCTACCTGTCCTGCCACCTTCAACGAGTCACTAACACAAATCCCCAGGTCTCTCTGTTCCTTCACACCATTTAAAATTGTACTATCTAGCCTATATTGCCTCCCCTCATTTCTTCTCCCAAAATGCATCACCTCACACTTCTCTGCATTAAACTTCATCTGCCATGTGTCTGCCCACTTTACCAATTTGTCTATATCCTCTTGCAGATGGCTACTATCCTCCTCACTATTTACTATTCTCCCTAACTTAGTGTCATCTGCAAACTTGGAAACTGTACTCCGTACACCCAAGTCCAAATCATTGATGTAGATTACAAAGAGCAATGGTCCCAAAACCGATCCCTGTGGCACACCACTGCTCACTTCCCTCCAGTCTGAAAAACAGCCGCTCACTACAACTCTCTGCTTTCTGTCTCGCAGCCAGTTGTGGATCCACGCTGCCACTGTCCCTTTTACGCCATGGGCCTTTAATTTCCTAATAAGTCTCTCATGTGGCACTTTGTCAAATGCCTTTTGAAAGTCCATGTAAACTACATCAACTGCGCTACCATTATCCACCCATTCCGTTACCTCATCAAAAGATTCTATCAGATTTGTAAGGCAAGATTTGCCTTTAACAAATCCATGTTGACTGTCCTTTATTAGCCTATATCTTTCTAAGTGAAGATCTACCTTGTCCCTGATTATGGACTCTAGAAGTTTGCCCACTACCGACGTTAGACTGACTGGTCTTGTTATTGACCATTCTGTTCACTCCAAAGGAAGGCGAAAAAACTGAAAACTAAGGACAACAACTTGCATTTCTATATCACCCATCATGCAGGATAGCGTCCCAGAGTGCTTGGAAAAATGTATGAAATGTCCCTTGGAAAATGCCTCCCCGACTATCAAAGCAAAACCTCATTCACGCAAATGCAGGGTTCATGTCAATGTGGTCACCTTGAACAACAGTTGATAACTTCCTTTCCAGAGAGAGAGACACAGCTTACAAGTGAAAGGGAGAATATTAAAATAACCTCTAAATGTCTCTTTCTGCATATTTTTCAAAGAAAGCAATGTAAAAATAATTCAATCCACATTGATCCTCACAGGATTAAATACAAATGTTTTGAAACAGCAGAGATAAAAATAAATGTTGCATTGGTTGGATTCATCATTTTGATCTCAGATTCTCAATTCTCAGATTGTCAAACAAACAGGATACCGTCCTTATGAAACACAACAATCTGCCATACAGTTTGACTAATGCACCTTTGTTGCAATAACTACAGATATGCGGAAGGAATATCAGGTAGTGTGCTAGAATTTAACATTCTTTCATCTTTCCCTATTAAGACCAGCTGGTGCTCACATACATTCTACAGACATATGCTAAAAAGTTCAAATTTGCTTGAGAAAAAAAATCACAAATTATGGTGTTCTGAAAAATACCCTTTCAGTTATTAATATAAATGATCGTATGAACTAAATTAAACAAGGTTCCAAACTGCTTTGATCCACTAAACATTTGCATTTACACTAGCAAAGATGAGCATAAAGTCAACAACCATTTCAACCTGTTGGTAGCTTGATACTGTATTGCATTTCTATTACCTACTCAAGTTCAGAAAGAACCATTATACAATATAATTGGTCCAATGTACCCAGTTAAATAAATCCAGAGTTCACTGCTGGTTATAACTTGCAATTCAGTTGTGGCAGGCCACATCTATAATTGTCTACCAGGATACCCCCCACTAGAAAAATAGTAAACAACAGTAAGTTTGTTTATATTTTAAGTAATAATATGCGCTTTGAGACACCGTCCGGCGTGGAGGGGGCTATATAAATCAAAGTTGTTGTTGTTGTTATAATGTACTATATGCTCCAAGTAATAAATAAGTATTTTGGCATCATTCTTTAATTAAATCTTTAAAAATGTTTTCTACTGACTATACTCAGATTTTCATATTCCCAAATAGAAACGTATGAGGAAACACATTAGAATTTAGCAACTGCATAAGAATGATTCAATTAAACCTCCAACAGTGTAAGGACATCCCAATCTAGTGCCTCAAACATCTAAAGAGAAACAAAAGAACATAATTTTCAGGTGAATCCCACAATGTTTAAACTTGTCTGAAATGTAAATTGAAATACAGTTCCACACTAAGACAATTTTGTTTGTGCCTCATTTTAAACATAGGATCTGAGAACATTGGACCTAGATGCTTTCATATTGTATATATACGTATACTGTATATGAAAAACAAATTTCACTTGGTTTAGTCTTAGCGAACAGAATTCTTGTAATGGATCATTCTTCAGATCATGAGTATTTCTGCATGTCAACGGGTCACCATGGAATTGTCTAACAATAATAATAATCTTTGCATTTGATATAGAGCCAAATAACATTGATGAGACATCTAGAAGTGTTTCCCAGGATGTACTGTAACGTAGACCGACAGTATTTTGTGGGCAAAAGTTTGCAAACAGCCTTTGAGTGAGTGACCAATTTTATTTGTATTACAGTACTGTACTTATAAATACATAGCATACTGGAAAGGATACAGAAGCCTTCCGAAATTGCAGGATAGGCAAGATAGTGAAGCCTAGGGTCAATGTCTAAATGAATCACTCTCTTACTTTAGTTTGAAAATAAATTGTTTTAAAAGACTATAGACTAAGATTTCCAGTGACAGTCTGCAGTCTCCATTAGTGAGGTGTATCCAAACTACAGGGCAGATTTAAAAGCAGAAATTGTACTGCTGGCCTAGTCATGCAATACATTGGTGCACTGCACTTGGAGTGGCTTCACAAGATACAATTCTCTAGTTGTGAGATGAGCTGATTCACAGGGGTTTCAAGCTGTTGAAGGGAGGAGGGCTAGAATCACAAGATCTGTTGGATTAAGAAGGTCCTTCTGACCATTTGATCTTATCCTTCCAAAATACAGTAGAAGCCCGTTTATCTGTGACTCGATGAACCAACACTTCCATATAACTGGCGCGCCAAAAAAAAAGTCCCCATTTGATAAACTGGAACTTATCTGGAACAATAGCAGTGGAGCATTTGTAAATGCATACATAATAACATAATAACAGAATATTGTATTGGTACTTATTGTCAAAACTACTCTCTTGCGCTTCTCACCTTTACGAGTAGATGCTGTGCTTGAAGCCATGATGCTGCGGTTGAGGTTTATAGTCCAGCAATTCTTTTTAATATGGAGCACGCCAAGCGGGTGAAAAAAATGGAGCGCGACTTTAAAGCTATAGTAGCGGCAAGCTGATAATGCTAGCCGATAACCCACATTGTCGCACAAGTGCAGTATTTTGGTTTGCCACTAGTGGAGTCTAGGGCGATCAGCTTGCCGCTAGTAAAGTCACAAGACTTTAAAATCACGCTGCCGTTTTTTTCACCTGCTTGGCGTCCTCTATTTAAAAATGAATCGTTGGACTGTAAACCTCAATCAGTAAAGGCGAGAAGCACAAGAGAGTAGTTTTAACAATAAGTACCAATGCAATATCCTGTTATTATCTGTTATTATTTAGTCTGGTGTGTATGGTGTGTGTTAAAAGAACTTTAATTTTTGAGGGGTGATCCGGCAGGCGCTTTAACCGGCATTGGCCAAGTCCCGTGGGTGTTGGATAAATGGGCTTTTACTGTACCTACCTTACTAACGTCCCATAGTAACATCAAGTTGCTTTTTAAATGAATACAGTCTCTTGGCCCCAATGCTTCCTGGCAACCTGTTCCAGTCACTAATTATCCCCTAGGTAAAGAAAAACTGTATTTGTCCAGAAAATGCCCTATGCACGTCCCATGTCATCTTGTTCTACAATATTCGTGAAATCCTAGAGTATTGTTCTGAGCTTACATATTCAATCCTTTTAAAATATTTTATACCCCTCTAACATCTCCTATGTTGTCTTCCCATTCACAACTGAAAAACTCCACTGTGTCTGGTCAGCTTGTGTCCTCTCCCGCACCAGGCACTGTGACCCCATCACTCCCACCCTTGCCAAGCTCCACTGGATCCCCATCCCCCGCATTCAAGGCCCTCCACAGCCATGCCCCTCCCTACCGTTGCAATCTGCTGACCTCATATCAAACTGTCCGCTCACTGGCTCGCTCCACCACCAGCGGTCAGGCTTTCAGCCCCAACCTATGGGACCCATCGCCTTGTATCTTCAAGGTGTGTCTCAAAACTGTCTTATTTGTTCGAGCCTTTGGCCACCATTCTACCCTCCACCCTCCCTGATCCCAATCCCCAGCTTGGGTTCAAATCCCTGACTGTCTAGTGACTTCCGACATGAAAGACTCTTTTAAACTATAGTTTTGTATTGTATTACTCAGTGCTCATTCCTGGGGAACATTCTCATCACTCTCTTCTGCACTGCCTCTATGGCCTGGGCAGCCCCCTTATGAACCAGGGGCCCAGAAATGTGTAAAGTTATTAGGTGAAGCCTGACCGGAGCACTATACAATCTGAGTATGATGTCTGTGTATCCAAACTCAAATGATTTAGCAATATAACCCAGCAACCTGTCTACCTTGCTTACTGCAGCCTCAAAATGTTTTTTACATAGTGAGCAATGAGTCAACTAACATCCCTAGATCTCTTCTAGCTTCCCTCTTGACAAAATATATTTCATCAATGGATGAAACAGTACATCCTCCACGTGGGATGTCCTACCAACATGAAAGGAGCTATACCAATGTAACTCTGTTGTTGTTGTACATGTGTTTCCTATTCTCACCTCTTAAATACAGTACTTTGCATTCATCTATATTAAAATTTACCTGCCAGTTATTAGTGTGTCGTTTTAGGATCTTTGCTGCATCCTCTGATTCCACAGTTTCCAACTTGGGCTCAACCTTGGTTCCAATGTCAACAAATACAATCAGCTAGTTTTGCAATTAGTCGGTACAAAGGTTGATTGTCCTTAGTTTTGACAATAAGTACACTAAGCTGAGAAATAACACATCAATACTGCGATCCATAGATGCACCATTTATATTATCACAAAATACAGCCTGTCCTAAACATTGCTTTATGAGAACGAGGAAGAATATTCCAGGTTCTGTAATTGTTAGAAAGGCAGTTGTAATGGAGAGAAAAAGAGGCAAAATGCAATTTAAACCAATTTTTGAGTACGTTATCAATTAGGACTCCAGTACTTAGCTAAAATGATTTGGAAATAAAAAAAAAGTAGCATCTCCAATGAATTTAGAGACATACTAATTCTTCCAGAGGACATTTCATTTACAATCGTGTTCTTCGACAGATGGCTCCTGAAATGTTTAATAAAATTATAAGAGAACACAATATCCTTGCATGCAAGTTTACACTGAAAAATTCTGATTTGTCTGAATGTTGGGGGTGGTGTGGGAGGAATCTTGTAAAGGGCCTCTTTAATGTTAGGTACAGAAAAACAAGGTTCCTTCATCAGTTTTTCCCCTCATCATTTGTTTTTATATTCAGACCATTTTAATAGCAAACCCCTGCCATTGCTATATGGTTATTGTTATAGTTTCCAATCAGTAATTAATGCAAGATGCTTATCGCAAGTGTTTGCATTTAATACTTGGCAGTGCAGAATATTTCTCCAGACTAAAGCAGTCCAGACTGGTGTTTTTTTGCTGCATCGATCAGCTCACTTCATCATTCAGTGGACCCAAAAACATCTCTGAAGTCAAGAGGTTCACTTGGAAAAATAATCAAAGAGCTAGGAGATCTGAAGGATATCCTGGGTGGTTTGGACTCATTTAATACGCATTTTGTGCTGTCAAGTTTGAGACAGGCAGAATATACTACTTTTTACCAATGACTAACTTTAAAATATATTTTTTGATTGTATTCACATCTCCTGAATACAATTTGGGAGTATCAAACAAAACTACACACATTAACATTAACCCGACATTATATCTATATGGTACATACTTTTTGAATACTGGGGAAGGGAGGGAGAGAAGCTTTACGTATGTGATTGGCTTGTCTTTTATTTACCATTTATACAACCAATGTACTTACTTTCAGATTTATACATTTTCAATAACAAACTTTAGTAAGATTCACTGGGAGAAAACAGATATCTAGCTACAAGATTTTTCATGACTAGAAGCTTATTTTAACTGCTTAGAAATACTGGGGTGGATGGACTTAATAACAAAAGATAAATCGACTAGCAAGAGATTTCACATCACAGTAAAGTGAACTACTGTGAGGCTCTCATTGGTGGTGAGTCCTATCATTTCTTAAATACTGAATCCAGGTGCCATCAGTTTCCTACCGATACAGGGCAGAAATATACCTAAAATTGTTCCTAAGGCAACCTCGATGGTGTAGTGGATACAGCAGCGTATGGATTGGGAACTCAGTGGTTATATTCCTAGTCTGTGCTGCATTTGCTAACTGCAGCATCATGTATTTGTGGCAACCCAGCCTTACAGGGGTTAAGAGGAGGAAAGCTAGCCAGTGCCCTGCTCCTTGGATCTGTTCACCACTCTACACTAACAGTGTGTGTGTGACAGCTGAATAAGGAGAGGTTGAACTCAGCTGTGATGCCCTCTACAGTCGAATAGTCTGCCAATGCTCTCTGCCAAGCTCAGAAATTAACAACGGCCAGGGGTACCAATTGGACAGAGTCCAGGAGGGAAACCAGTGTCTGCGGAATCTCACTCCACCAAGAGCCGAATGCCAATGGGAAGAAATTTAGAAAAAAAAATTTGAGCAAATTAAATTCAAAACGCTGCAAGAAGAATGCTTACAATCTGAAATGCTGGTGTAGAAATTAGAACTTCCACACCATTACCTTGGGTGGCAATTTCTCAAAACTAATCTAGTGGAGCTCCTGTGGCTCAGTGGTTAGAGCACTTGTCTTGCAAGCTGGGGAGACCTGTGTTTGAATCCAGGCAGGTCAGGGCAAAACCTTGGGCAAGTTTCCTTACTCCACACGCCTAATAATAATCCCTCCAAAAAACCACAATAATAAAATTGGTCATTTCCATCCATCCACGACTGTGTGTGGGACACTGCTGTGCGCAATTGGCTGCCGCGATTCGCCCACAAATATATACAGTCAATTCACTTTACAGTATATTCTGTGAAGCGCTTTGGGACGTTGATAAGATGTGGAAAGCGCTATATCAAATGCAAGGATTATTATTATTATTATATATTTTCTACAAATAAAGTGACAGGAGTCATAAAAAAGGAAAAAGAAAAAGCTTAAGATGATGTACATTTCTAGTCCCTCTCCAAAAATAGCGAGATCAAAATTGGAAGATTTCACTAGTTTAATTTTATAAATTATTATGATTATAGATTATGGGTGGACAGAAGAGGATTCCCTCTTTTAGGCACCTTCCTTTAATTTATTTAGGGGTTGGAGAAATAGTTACACTGAAAAATAATAATAATGATCCTTTCATTTTCTGAAGAACTTGTCACGTGGTCACAATGTCTCAAAGTGCTTCACGAGTATATTAACTATGTATTTTGTGGGCAAACCACGGCAGCCAATTGTGTACAACTGTAATTTAGCCACAAACAGTTGTTTAATTACATTTTCAATTAAATCAAATGCAATTAAGCACATTCTAGTAATTTTCCTGGTTAAAAATGTAACATTTTAAAATCTAGTATAGTTGAAATTCAATCAGATTCAATTGCTGGTCTGAACTAATGGGTGGATGCCCCTGTGTGGGAGTGGAAAGAAAACATAAGCAGGATGCCCTTTTGGCATCAGTATCTAACTACTCTTTTTTGGAATGTGTGCATGGTTAACAGGTGAGAACAGGATTGGCTCGAATATAATGTGAACCATGTCCATTCACCTTCCATGCTGCAGAATGGTCTGCCAATAATAATGCTTGCTGTCCAGACTCACACATGATAAACAGTCTATTGGGCAAGGTACCAGATATTTGTTGGCATCCATATTCAAGAACGTCATTGTCTTCAGGTCAGGGATAAAAGAGATTTGTTTTGAAATGCTGCAGCGTGCAGTAGAGGAAAGATAACATTACTGCAGCAGACAAACCTTTGAAGAAAAAAATGCAAAACCACTAAAAAGGTATGAAAGACAAATCTGCAGAGGCCTGTGCAGGCATGTTTATATGGTAACACTAGAGCAGAGCCGGCAGTCTTGCTTCCGACAACACGTCAAGAACTATCCAGTATTTTGGGGCTGTTCATCGGCAATGGCTCTTTTCCATGGCAGCAGAGTTCTTGTTCATCTCCCTTCAATGAAAATAAGATTGTGCACTAAAATACACACATTGAAGAGAAATCTTTTCCTACCCTTAGGAAATTTTGAAAATGACAGTTATGGGCAGCCTCTTAGCTTAATATAAAATAATAATACTAATCCTTGCATTTGACAGAGCACCTTATCACATCTTTGAGACATCTCAAAACGCTTCAGACGACTGTAAAGTGAGTTGACTATATATTTTGTGGGCAAACACAGCAGCCAATAGTGCACAGCAATTATTATTATTTTTATAAGGGATTTATTGCAGATCGGACTAGTCTGCTTGCTTCAGCAATATAGATTCCTAATCTACTCAGCTACAAATTTGAGATAAATCTCATGGATAATAGTCACTGTTACCACTTGATATATTTTCCAAATGTTTTTGAAACAATACTTTGAAGGGACCACCATCTGATACAACTGTTTAAAAGACCAACCTTGGGAGTCTGATGCTTATATTTCATATAAAGGAAAGAAATGTTGTTCTTCAGACAGGTTTTGGCTATATTCCCATTTCTCATAATACAGTAGTATAGTGGTAGTATCATATCATTTAAAGCAAAAAAGATCAGAAGACATTCCAATGTTTTCCATCTATTGCATAAGATGCTTTACAAAGTCTACATCATGCAATCTTCGTCCCTTGTATGTTCATCCACACATTCTAATTTTACCTTAATGCATCCTAATGATATTCTTCAGCACGGTGACTAAACATGGTGTGGCAAGAGTTTTTTTTGTCCTTTTCTCAGAAGTGGTGATTAGATTACAAGTATCATTAGCTCTGTGACCAAACAGCAACACGCTGGCAGTTCTGTATCACCACAAAAGCAACAGTTATCCGAGTTGACAGTTTTCAGAATCTGGTTAAATGCTTTAAAAAGATACAAATCTAATATTTCTATTTCACTCACATTTAGTCTGAAAAGAAAGCCTTTTGTGTTTCTATTATTTTTTCTTTACTCCCATCTTATTAGCATGCCCCTTCCTCTCTTTATTACATACTTTTCCACGATTGAATGCACAGGCCAGGCCTCTGCTGATATTGTCCCCAGGCCTCTGCTGATATTGCCTGAACAGGCCAGCACTAAGTGGCAGAAGGATTGCAGTTTAACTCTAATTATTCCTCTTGAGACATGCAGGGCACCAAACCCCTCCATGCAGCACCTTTCAGTGACTCCTCATTTAGAGACATGCTGGTAAACCCTTGTCGTACGGCTCCATAGTATACTGTTGTTCAGTAACAGATTATGTCGCAAAAGAGATTGCATTTTTTTAAAAAATGTTAAAACTCTTCACAGTCCTCCACCAGTAATTGCTGTCAAGTGTAGCAATTTTGAAGGTGATTGTAGCACTCATTCACCAAGCAGGTTTCCAGAACCAGCCATGAGGTGAATGTCAAATTTACCCAGAGGATGAGTGGCCAGAATACCGGAAGAAACGTTCCCTTCTTGAATAGTTATGAAATCTTTAACCACTCCAAATATTACTTACTGCATTCTGCCAATATTACTTGCTTCTTAATGACATAGAGATCAGTACTTGGCTACACACAAGAATTTGCCTCCATGCTGGAGTGCCACACTGCCTTACTTTACCTGAATTTTTTGAAAGAATACATTTGCTGCTACTCTCACTGTTGGATGATGATTTAAGGTTCACAAGAACAGGGTAACTAACCAGGTTTGAGTAAAAACTTTATTAGATCTTCTGAATTAAGAAAATGGATACTGGCTATATACAAACTACTTTAGACTGGAGGCAGGTAAACTTGGAGGCCATTTGCACCAGCATGATTCCACAAACAGAGATAAATTTGAGTCTCGTTCTCAAATTCTCAAAGTCTCCCCACTCCACCCCCAGCTCAGGTGACTGGACAGTGACTGTCCAGCGCCTTGGGACATCCTCCTGATGTGAAAGGTGCTGTACAAAAAATCATCTTAAGTTCTTCTTCTACTGTGCAAAATAAACAATATAATAATAATACAGTAAAATCTGACACAGCAACCACCTCCATTCAACAGCCACCTGCAGACAACCACCACCCTGGGATTTCCCGATCGATTTTCCATAATAAACTACCTCTATAAGCAACCACTTCTCTTAATGCAACCGCTGACCATTTTTTTTTAGCCCTGTCAGTTGACAGACACATTTTTCAGTTGCCAGTTCTAAGTGAATAATAATCCTTGCTGTTGCTATAGTACCTTTTTAACAGATGCATTATCAATTTCCGCAGGGCCTGCATGTAGACTCTCACTAGACTCCTAGTGTATTTATCATTGCCGCAGTGAGCAGCCCGTATAACACCTCACTGGTGAGGCATCATTGATAAATATGCTGAGTCTAGTGCTAGTCTACAGGAAAGCCTGTGGAATTTTTAAAAAATTGTTTCAGGCCCAGTCAACAAACCCTTGCTCAGAGGCCACTCTTTCATAAAGGCCACTTTGGTCCAGTCCCAAGTAGTTGCTGAAAACTAGTTTGATTGCAATAATAAATAATAAAGACAGCATAAAAACACAAGTTCTCAAAATTCACCTTAAAGGAACTCATAAACAGTTTCTAGTCGTTACTTTCACAACAGCATTTCTTTGCCTCATCCTCCCTGCCGCATACAAAAAAAACTGCAGTAAAAAAAGAGAAAATATAGTAAATTTGAAACTGCAAACAAATTTGAGCAAAGTGAAAACTGGATGGTTAAATACAGTAAAAGCCCGTTTATCCGGCACCCGATCAACCATAACTTCCGTATAATTGGCATAGCAAAAAAAAGGTCTGCATTCGATTAACCGGAATTTATCCGGAAAAATGCATAAATTTTTTTAAAAACTTTTTTTTTGCATTTTTGGCCGAATATCCAGCACACACTTTAACAGGCATTGGCTAGGTCCCAAGTGCCGGATAAACGGGCTTTTACTGTAGCAGGAAAAGCAATGAGATAAAGACAGCAAGAGCGGAGATAGGAAACTAGCCATAAATAAGCATGAAGGAGAGGTGTTTTCTTGAAGAAAGTATTAAGACAGGGAAGGTAAAGTCACTTGCAAAAGTCATAATAATGCAAACTGCATCAGCCTAATGTACGTGTAAGAATAAAGAAAAGCACTAGAAAATGATTTTTCTTGTTTATGTCATAATTCTCATATTTTGGATGACACGTTAAACTGAGGTCCTATTTGCCTCTTCTGATGGCTCATACCAGATTCTAACAGAATTTATGCTCATTCATCTCATAGTTGGGGCAATTTAGCTGCAACGTTTGCCTAATTAACAGTTACAGAATTTCAAAGTAACTCATCTGTGAAGCACTTTAAATCATCACAATGAGTTTCTATATCAAATGCAATTAAAAATTATAAAGGTCATGCACAACTTGCTACTTCAGCAGTAATATTCTAAATACTGTATATACAAATTACATATTAATAAGGTATAATGTTGGGCTATATCAAATGTAAGGATTATTATTACCATACCACTCCTTTCTCCCATTTATTTACAACCTTTCTATAAAACCAACCTATGACCAATAACAGATTAAATTGTTCACATAAGTAAGTACGGTATTCAATGTTTTCATCTTGTGCTTGCTAGCAGGAAGTCTGTGTACTTTGAAATTACCTTGCTTTCAATCCTTCAAAGAATGAGCAAAAAAATGGTGGCTACTTAAAGTTTAGTTATTTTAAACAGTTAGGGCATCTTAACAGATCTCACCAGACTCAAATCTTTAGGATATCTGTTGTAATTTGACAGACTGGAACAATATCATATTTAACAAGTTGTAACTACAGTATTAAGAACACAAATGCTTTGTCTTCGTACTAAGCAAGCCTACTTTCATTCCTCTGCAACAAAATAAATGTGTCTTGTAGGCAAATAATTGGTACATTCTGTCTTCTCGTTGTGCCTTCACCCATGTTATTGTGTGAACAACTTCAATAATGTGTTTATAAACTACAAGGTGACTAAAAAGTCATGATACCATTATAATGTCTAATAAGTCTTAAAGAAATTATGATATATATATATATTTTTGGAGAATAGGTTAGTTATCACAACTTTTTGGTCACTCTGTATAAATCAGTACAAGAAAATAAGTTGTCACCCTGGTCTACATGGTCACAATGTATCCTGGAATAATTCATTTATTGTTATACTTGCTAAATTTGAACAGATAATATTTTTATGATTCAGGTTTTGATTATCTATTGATTTTAGGTCTGATATATTGTACTTCTTTTAAAAAAAGCATTGGACTTTTATTGTCTCAAAGGGAATTGTTGCTGCAGTTTCAAAGTAAGTTGCAGCAACTCATTAAGAACAAGTACATATGAGATGATAATAGTTACATAAATCAGCTTCTTGGAAACAAACACTAACACTTAGCAAAAATATTTGTCTTTTCTTCTTGACAACTTCATTTCTACTCTATATTATTTTGTAAAGGGTTTGAGACATTGATTTGTATGAAACACAATATAAACACAAGTTGCTATTATTAACAATTGTTTGATAAACTTCAATGACTGGATGCTTAATGTATTACCATTTATTATTAATATTAATAATTAATATATTACCCCATCTTCTTCCCTCACTCCCTTTCCCCACTTTGTCTTCCCCCTTTTCCCCTTCTCTCCCTTTTCCCTTTCTCTCTTGCCCCCTTTCTCCCTGATTTTGCCCCCCACCCACCTTTCCCTCCCTCTCTCCTTTGCCGCCCCCCCACTTCTCTACCCTCTTCCTCCCTGACCTTGCTCTATACCACATTTCCCTTCCTCCGCCCCTTGCCCTCTTTTCCCCCTTTCTACCCGGCCCCATTTCCGTGATTGTTTGTGGGACACTGCTGTGCGCAACTTGGCTGCCGCGTTTCACCCACAAGTATACAGTCAGCTTTCCTGCTCTCCTTCCCCCTGCCCAACTCCTCTACTTGACATCTTCTCACCCCCCCCCCCACCCATTTCCTTTAATCCCACTTCCATGACTGTTTGTGGGACACAGCTGTGCGCAATTTGGCTGCCGCGTTTCACTCACAAATATACAGTCAATTTTCCTACTCTTCTTCGTCCTGCCCCCACCCTTTCCCCCTGCTCTTGTCCCTACCTGACTGAACTGCGCCTTGGGACGTCCTCTCGACGTGAAAAGCGCTATATAAATGTAAGTTTTGATTGATTTAAGAGGCATCCGCATTAATTTGTTAAATCTACAGCATAGACAGTACAGAATATAATCTATATCAGCATCAGCTGTGATATTGTCAACGTTTTAATTTGTAGTAGAACTGAAACTGTTGCACTCTGGTTATGTCTTCACTCGATCTATCTAGTGTGAGCAACACACATATCAGAGGAGATTTACCAGGATATCAATAATGAATGTTTGGCCTATGAACAGAGACTGGAGGAACTGGGACTTTTTCCACTGGAACAAAAAAGATTAAGAGGTGACCCAATAGAAATATAAGGTTGTTTTTCTAGAGTCAATAATGGAGTCCTACTATAGCTCAGTGGTTAGAGCAATCGCCTCACAAGTGAGAGACCTGGGTTCAATTCATGGGAACGTAGGAACAGGAGTAGGCCATTTAGCCCTTTGTTCTGCCATTTAATTAGATCATAGCTAGTCTGTACCTCAGATAATCCTTTCAATTCAATTTTCCCGCCTTTTCCCAACATTCCTTAATACTTTGACCTATCAAAAATGGATTCCCGGCATGGCAAAACCTTGAGCAAGTTTCCTTACCGCACACAGCTGATAGTCATCCCTCCATTAAAAAAAATTGGTAATTTCAATCCACGACTGTTTGTGGGAACACTGCTGTGCGCAATTGGCTGTTGCATTTTGCCCACAAATATACAGTCAATTCACTTAAAAGTATATTCTGTGAAGAGCTTTGAGACATCTAGAAGACTGAAAGGCGTTATATCAAATGCAAGCAATATTATTATTTATATTTATCAATTGTTTCCACTAATCATTGAATCAGTAATAAGAAGTCATTGATTTAAGATACAGGTAAACCTTGATTTAGGATGGGGTTGCGTTCCTGAAAAACGGTACTCAGATCGAAACATCCTCAATGGTTTCCCATGCGGTCCCATTATATAACCCGAGATGTGTTCTTTTCACAAAATTTTCACTAAATAACACACAAAATAATACACATAGGCAAGGAGTACTTGGAGTAACTGTACAGTATTGTAATCTGCTTGCACCTGTAGCTGTAACACACCTTGAAATTGCCAGTATATTGTCCTTATTCTGTTTTATAGTAGCCACTGTTGATCTAGCAAGCCCTAAAGCCCTCCCGATGTCAATATTTTTTTTCAATGCGCTTTATCAAGCCAATCCACAGATAAAAGTCTCTTCCAAAAGCTCTCCAAAAATGAATCGCAGTGTGGTGTCAGATGGACACTCTGTTGGGGGATGGGTAATAAAATTCATGTTTAACACTTTTCCTTTCAAATCAGCACCAGTGCGTACTATGCACAGAGTTATTTATTGCCTTGAAAATGAATCTAAAGGTCAATATTCAATTCTATTATGTGTTGGACGACTATTAAATGCGAGTTAGCCCTTTCACCTCTGAGATGTTAGTTCAAATCCAGTTAAGACTAATGGTATAGAAAACTCACTGCCACTGTAAGGAATCAAATTGAAAAAAAAATCTGGGTAGTTTTAACAAAACTCTGAGTAGGTGCAGATTTATGGCACAAGACTGAGATTCCCAAACTGGAAACAAAGACCAGACAGTAAAACAGGATGAAGATATCCAAAAAGTACAATAACAAAATTACACTTGTATAGCGCCTTTTATGTTGGGAGGATGTCCCAAGGTGCTTGACAGTCAGTGTTTCAGACGTGAGCTGGGGTTGGGACTGGGGAGGGTGGAGGGAAGGGGGGTGACCGATGGCAGTCGAAGAGGAGGGTCTTGAGGCGGGACTATGGAGGCTATGGAGGTGAGGCGGAGAGATTGCGGGATGGAATCCAAAAGTTGGTGGCAGAATGGCTGAAGGATCACCCGTCGAAGGTGGGATGGGTGGGCCGGGAGACATGGAGCAGGCCGGAGCCAGCTGAGCGGAGGGAGTGGACAGATTGGTAGGGCGTTAGGAGGTCGCAGAGATAGGGTGGGGAAAGTCATGGAGGACTTTGAAGGTAAGGATCAGGATCTTGAATTGAATTCTCTGAATGGTGGGATGCAGAGCTTGGTGTGGAAGAGGACACGGGCTGCATAGTTCTGGATGATCTGCGGCCTGTGAGGGAGGAGTTGGGAAGGCCAAAAAGCAGAGTGTTGGCATAGTCGAACCTGAACGTGATGAAGGTAGAGCAGATTATGGCATGGAAGTCGGGGAGAAAAGGCAGTTGAGGATGAAACAAGACACCTAGGTTCCTGATTGGCTTGGTGAGGTGGAGTGTGTAAGCATCAGGAGGGCCTTGGTCTTGTTGACATTCAGCTTAGAAAGTAAGCTCTCATCCAGGACTTGATGTCTGACAGGACAGCAGTGGTCCTGGAATCATGGGTGGAGGCACAAAGATGGAATTGGGTGTCATCTGCATACATGCAGAAGTTGACCCCATTTTTGCGGATGATGTCACCAAGGGGAAGCATATAAATATCGAAATGGAGAGGGCCAAGGACAGAGCAGGGGCTGGAAGAGTAGCCGTTAGTGGTGACAAAGTGGAGATGGTGGGAGAGGTAAGAGTCGAACCAGGCTAGGGCAGGTCCGCGAAGATTAAACTGAGAGGAGAGGCGGTGTAGGAGGAGGGAGTGGTCACTAGTGTCAAAGGCGGCAGAGAGGTCGAGGAAGACAAGTAGGCAGAGAGTGCCCTGATCTTAAATTAAAATTTTGTTAAGAGACTTTGACCAGGGTTGTTTCCGTGCTATGGGCAGCACGGAAACCAGATTGGAGGGGTTCAAAGAGGGAATGGCGGGAAAGAGAAGGAGCGAAGCTGGGATGCAACAACTTGTTCCAGGGCCTTGGAGAGGAATGGAGGTTGGAGATGGGGCGGTAACTGGAGAGTAGAGATGGGTCCAGTAAAGGTTTTTGTCAGGATGGGGGTGATGACAGCTTCTTTTATGGGGTGGGAACAGTGCCAGTGGATAAGGAGAGGTTGATGATATTGGTTAGGAGGGGAGCCAGAGGTGGAGTTGGGAGATGAGGAGATAGGTGGGGATGGGGGTTGAGGGAGAAAGTGGTGGGTTTCATTTTAGAGATGATAGCGGTGAAGGTGGAGGGAGAGATAGGGTCGAAAATGTATGGGGGGGGGTATGGGTGGGGTTTGGTTCATGAGGGAGAGGTAATGAAGGGGTAGCGGTAGATGGGATTGAAGTGGCTGAACGGATCCCCTCAATTTTGGATTCAAGGAAGTCCAGCATCTCCTCGCAGTTGGAATTGCAGAAGAGGTTGGGTGAGGCATGGGAAGGTGGTTGATGGAGATGTAGTGATGTAGAAGAGGACCCTGGGGTTATCCTTGGCCTCCAAGATTATCTTGGAATAGAAGGAAGATTTGGCAGAGGCAAGGGTGGAGCAATAGATCTTGGTGTGATGAAGCCAAATCTGCTGATCGATTGTTAGTTACCTAAAATAGGGAAGCGTTTCAATGCCCAAAGCTAACCTTCATGGTGTCTATAATGAACAAAATGGAAAAGAAAACTTAATTTTATATCGGTTGCAGACACATATTTTGCTAAAATATAGCAATAAGTCATTAACATTTTAATTTACATTTGGTATCTTTCACTAAATACTGTAATATAGAAGCATGTTGAACATCAGAATACTCTGTATGGCAATCTTCTTACCAGTGACAGAGCTTATGTCTTTCCTTTAAAAATATCCGTAAAATTATTTTTTCTAATTGAGTGGCCAAATTAACAACTAATTTCAGGTAAGATTAAATAGCTACAAAGAAACACAATACTGTCTACAAATATCAAAACTGTACATCCCAAACAAGTATCAATTTAAAAGAACCAAATCATTTTCTGAAATACTGTACTACAATTCCCAACTATCACCCACAATTGATCCAAACAAAATCTTTGTTACAATGGTAGTTTATGTACTTGCATTAAGAACAAGTAATTACAATTTCCTATATAAACAGAGACAACTGTGTAATAAAAAAAAACATTTTCCATGAGTGAATACACAGACAGAACTGGTCCCCAGGCCCCTGCCAATTCTGTGTCTGAACAAGCCAATACTAAATGGTAGAACCATTGCAGTTTGATGCTAATTAACCCTCTCAAGACATGCAGGGCATCACAACCCTTCCACACAGCAATCTTGACTGATTCCCCATAGAGAAAGATGCTGGTAAACCCATGTGCTAGTGTTGGTTCACCCACAGATTAAGATAAATAATCCTTGCATTTGATATATTGCCTTATCATGTTGTTGAGGCATTCAAAACCCTCCACAGGATACACTGTAAAGTGGATTGACTGTATTTTATGGGCAAACCTTGGCAGCCAGTTTTGCGCACAGTAAACAAACAGCTTGGAGTGAGTGACCGATTTTGTTTGGCGACCAAGATACTGGCAGAAACTCCATTCCTTTCCTAATAGTGCCATGGGATCTGTCCACCTGAACAGGCAGACGAAACCTTGATTTAATGTCTCATCTGAAGGAAGCACCCAGGACAACGCAACACCCCAGCACTGCATTGGAGTGTCAGTTTAGACTATATGAGTCCAAGCCCTAAGGTGGATCTTGATCCCAGAACCTTCTGACTAAGAGATGAGAATGCTACCACTGAGCGAAGCTGACACATGATGGCCCACTAACAGATTAAAAGATGCAGAATTTTTTTTTATTTTTTATATCACCTTATATCAAAATATCATAAGCACGGTCGAAGAAGAAGGATTTCAGGCAGGACTTGAAAAAGGGGAGAGTGGCATTAGGCGGAGGGATTGAGGGTTAGTGTTCTAGAGTTTTGGGTATAGTGGCTGAAAGCGTGACCTTCGATAGTGGGGAGGAGGGTGTGAGAAACAAGCAGGAGGTCGGTCCCAGTCGATCGGAGACCATGGGTAGTGGATTGGGAAGTGAGGAGGTCGGAGAGGTAGGGAGCTGCCAGAGAGTAAAAGGATTTGAATACGAGTCAAAGGATCTTGAAGTCAGTTATGGGGAGCCAGTGGAGCTTGGCCAGAACTTGTGAGATGTGGGTATGGAGTTTGGGCAGGTTCAGTATGCAGGCAATTCCTTACCCAAGTTTCCATACTCAACACGCCTCTTTTTACCTAGCAGTGAGTAGAAACCCGGTTGTTAGCCGTTTGGCAGATTGCATTTCATGGAGTAATAATTTCTTCAAAATATTAATAATCATGAATTGGTCACTTCAATCCACGACTGTTTGTGTGACACTGCTGTGTGAAATTGGCTGCCACATTTTGTCCCCAAATGTGCAGTCAATTTACTTTACAGTATATTCTGTGAAGCGCTTTGAAACGTCTAGAAGATGTGAAAAGTGCTATTATCAAATGTAAGGATTATTAATAAGTAAATACTTCAAAACATCTTATTATGAGAGATACTGATTGGGCTGACGGGATGAGCTGATTGGCTTTCTCTACTGCACATATCTAACTCTAAAAATGAGGACAGCAATATTCTAGTTTTCCTGGGCTGAGGTTTAGGTTTTTACAAATGCCGATATTGCTGTTCATGCACAAGGAATAACTAAATGGTGTAATATTAGTAACACAAAAAATATATTTGCATCATTTAATGAAGTACCATGAAATGCTATGAAGAGATGTTAGTTGAACTCAAAGACCTAAGGCAAACAGTTGTTTATGAAAATGTGAGGCGTTTGAACAGAAAGTTCTATCATTATTTCCCTGTAACGCACAGCATCAAGTAAGATGACCATCTTCAATCCCTTCAAATAAAACAAGTTTTGTTCCCTGAGCAGATTTTGCATTCCAATAACCTGGGTGGTAAAGGAAACTTTAGAAATATGTTCCCTTCAAATAATATGTTTTAAACTTTAAAACCTTCCATTTAATTTTCTTTTTCATTGTAAATTACACAAATTAGCAACTTCTAAAAACTTCCAACCGGCTAAAAAGATTGTTTTTCAGTCCATCTAAAGCCCAGCATTGATGATCTAGAGGGAAGCAGGTTGTTCTCAGATGTCTTTGTATTTGGACGGTGGCTGATGAAACATACATTGAGTCAATAAGTTTCTGTTTTAGAAAATGTAAATCCCTTCTTATGTCAACTCCCTAAAAGTACAATTTCATGGAAATATAATTCAACTGATAGGACCAGTGACACTCCATCATAACAATATGATGGGAAGCAGCCCACAATCCACCCTCTAACATAGGCTGCATTTAAAGTGAATTTGATGTGAAACTTTCACATTTATTTACAGAATACATTATATGGTGGTGAGACATGATTTTATCACTCACTTGGGGCACTAGTTTCAAGGAACACTGCAAGTGAATTATCTGGTCAGCCACCTTGTGGGATGTATCAAATGCTGAAGTTCTTCTATAAAACCACTGTCTTTGGATTAAGGTGGCAAGTGGGGTAAAAAATAAAAAAAATATTTATTTTCATGTCAAAGTGTACTTTGAACTATATACTTTCAGAAATAAACTGTTTTGATTGGTGAAATAAACTTATTTCCAAAGAAATATAGGGTAAAGAATAAGAATTCAACAATAAAATAAACCGGAAGTGCTTATTTCATATGTCACATTCCCTATATTTCTTTGGAAATTAGTTTATTTCACCAATCAAAACAGTTTATTTCTGAAAGTTACAAAGTACACTTTGACATGAACATTTAAAAAAAAAATTTACCCCACTTGCAACCTTAAAATATAATAAGACTTTAACTGAAGCCTGGTTTGCACTAAGCACCTAAACGAGTGAATATGTATGGAAAGACTGAGTGGAGGTGCCAAATACACACAAGTTCTCATTGAGGCAGTTCTGTGGCCAAAATTCCTTTGTATAGTATGTGCAACAGAACAGTCAACGGGCACAACAAAGAGGATGGGGGCCACATATTTGGCTGTGTGTGACCCAAACTGCCTCCAAATAGATCCTCGTGTGAAACTTGCCTGGGACTGTGCTGTTTAATTCCACTAGTATACATTAGCCAATGTACATATCTGATCCATGGGGACCATTTTAACCAATTTTGAAATAAATTGAATGTTGGATAATAGTTTACGGTTGAACTGTGTGCAGATTCACAATCCAACAAATTGTCCTTTTTAATCTATGTAATGGAAACCAGAATTATGTATGTGGACTATTTTCATGTTGAAAATTGGGGAAAGGGGGGGGGGGGATATTATGAAAAACCCCCTGTAAAATCTGCCATAGATTTAAGTTTTCTGTCTATGTTAAAGTCTGAAACCACCGTGACATTTTTCATAATATCACAGACAGCTCCTCCGATCTTAAGGTGGCAAAGAAATATAGGGTAAAGAATAAGAATTCAACAATAAAATAAACCGGAAGTGCTTATTCCATATGTCACATTCCCTATAGTTCTTTGGAAATAAGTTTATTTCACCAATCAAAACAGTTTATTTCTGAAAGTATATAATTCAAAGTACACTTTGACATGATTTTTTTTAATTTTTTACCCCACTTGCCACCTTAAGCATCAAATGAGCAAACAGGCTCTACTATATTTCTCTCATATCTTCTTTACAGGATTCCCTTATTGCCAGCTAAAGTTACTGGTTGCAGCCCATTCATTAGAGGATTAAATAATCACATGAAAAGCTGAGTAAAAAACTTTTAATTTTTAAGCATGCTTTATTGCATTACATTCATGTTAAAGTGTGCCTGATCAATGAATTTTTATAACAAATCCAGCAGCTGCATGAAGTGAGGATGCCAACTGTAAATGGACAAGTTAGATCATCAATGGGTAAACATAACCTGTCATTCGCGCAGAGACCAGGAAGCACTCAACTCCCTGGTCTGTGCTTAGCTATTTCAGCTGTGTGAGCATGAGAGAGAGAGAGAGAGAAAAAGAACACTCTGCCTGCTTTCCTGCTTGATACCTTGATGGATTCTGAAACAATCTCCAGAATTAGATAAGCAGGTTGAGTCTGTCCAGGGAGACAGCACATATTCCATTCCAGCATTTGTGGAATACAGTATGGTTGAAATACTGCTGGTAAGAGAAGTATCAGGCTCAACAGAAAAATCCCCAATCAAACAACCAACTGATATTCACTTTTGAAAATCACAAATGAAGAATGGGACACAAGGCTCCCCAGTCATATTGCAAAGTACCCTAAATGTTCATGGGACCAGATGAGGAAAAAAGGAGGAAAAATTAGAGAAAACTATTCAATGTTTGGAATAGTCTCATGGAAGCAAATTAGTGTTCCTGAACAGAAAATATGAAAATAAATATTTCGCCTACTCTTTCTCTAAAAGAGTATTGATTAAAATTAGGACAGGTATTCAACATAACCTTCCAATGGGGTTTGATATTCTAAAAGTGATATAATTTTAAATAACCATGAAAATGTAAAGAATAATTTACAAAACACCAAGCATTTCCAGACAGTATGATACACCTTTACAAAAGTGCATCCATGTGTGTTGAATACTTTAATCCACATTCTCAAAGTATCTAGCCATCTGGTTGTGGAACAATAACAGCCAGTTTGAAATGTTACCAGCCACTTCAAAGAGAAAGGAGGGGGCTGCTGCTTAAGTTCCAGGATCCTTCCTAAACAACTTTTCCAACTAAAGTTGTATCTAAACTTGGAACAAGCGCAGATTGTTCTGGATTAGAAATTAACTGTAAAAATAAGAGTTCAGCAAATAAAAATAAAATAAGTGCACATTTAATCAGCAGTTCTGTGACCTTCGACTATTTAAATGGGTTTAAGAATGAACTCAATTTCCATTTTCAATAGAAACGTTCTGGCTGGTTCTCGCCTGGCTCATAATGAAAGAGTTGTAACCTGGTAAACAGCAGAGGTTTTGTAACAGCCTTGCTCCACAGTGACTGCATGAACAAAAACAGAAGCAGCGGATAACGTTCACTTTTTACCACTCATTATGATAGATTTTACTGCTTGTAATAGTTTAGACTTACTAATTATTTGTAGATTGCAAGTTTAATAAAGATCTACCAACTATCTCAATTACTTCCTTACTTTAAAAAAAACACATTGCAAAATCATGGAGCAGACCTCAACTTCAAAAGACTGGTTCTTAATGCGGTCTGCTATCTGTATAATCACTTTCAACTGAAAACTCCATCTGCCACTACCAGTGTTGCTAAATACTTCTTTGCCCAGGCAGACAGTGTTAGCCACTGCCTGCCACTTCACTCCACAGACCAGCTGTATGGTAATGAGCAGAAACAGCTGAAAACACTGGACAGCAATAAGCCCACTATGGAGCGGCCTGAATAATGCTCACATTGAACACAACCTTTAGTATTATGAACTGAAGATTCCAGCCATTCAGGAAAAGAAGTAATATACGCGTGTCGCATACTAATTTTGAAACATGTAAACATCATATGAAGTGCAAGAAAAGCGATCCAAGCTGCAGCTGAAATGTTAAATATTCAGCTTTGAGGAACATAATGTTTACTATGAGATAGTTCTTGGACAAAACTTTCAAGTGATCAACCAAAAACGTTCCTCAGTTTTAGATTTCTCCTGAAAATGATCATCTTAACGTTTTACTGCATTTTTAAAAGCAGTTCTGAATGTGATGAACACTTGACAGTGTAAAAACTATGAAATATCTGTGTCTGCAGAAATAGGTAGAAAAAAGGAAATATGGGGAAGAAAGCAATCTGGAGGCATACAACATCTACCAAAATTCTGAACTTTGGATTGCTTTATATCCCCTGTGAGTTCCTGAACTTAGCCATGGAGTGCACACCACCATCACAACAATGCAAGATTCCAGACAGTCTTTCCTCATGTCTGACTTCACTGGGAGATTTATGCTGATAACCAGTGATTTGAAGATGGGTGTACAGGACCTGTATGCTTTGCTTCATAGTAAACGTGAACAGAAGTTGAAGGAAAAATCCTGAAGCTGCAGTAGTTCAGGCTTTCTTTCCTGCTTCAGCAGACAGAATATCTAGGCATGTCAGACTGAAAGTCCTTTCATCAACCGCAACCTAGGATTTATTTATGACAGCAATATACTGTTGCTCAATGAACAACAACAACAACAACAAATTACATTTGTATAGCACCTTTCTCGTCGGGAGGACGTCCCAAGGTACTGGACTCCATTTTCAATGATACCACTGCTTTGGGAAGTCTGGAATAAGGACCACATGCAGTCTCCAAATTTATAATTGAGCAATTTACATTTCTACCGTTAGGAGTCAATATGACCATATTTTGCTCCTGCACAATTAAAACTGCAACCATAATAAGAACTACTTAAATTTCAATATGGCAGTTTGGGGAATACCACCAAATGACAAATTGTAGATTTGTGTGGCTTGAACAGACACCCAACAACCCTAAAAAATAAGCATAATTGCTTGTTAAACCAATATGCTCAGGGGCGCAGTGGGCTACTGTGATTTATTCTTCATGTAACAAATGTTTTCCTGCATTGAAAAATTAGTTATATGCACAATATTTTTGGAGAATAGATCTCAAATTGACCAGCGAGCCCACTCACAACGGATAAATGAGAAATAGCAGAGTGCGGCATAGAAACAAGCATAGAAAATAATAATAATAATAATCCTTGCATTTGATATAGCGCTTTTCACATCTTATTAACGTCCCAAAGCGCTTCACAGAATATACTGTAAAGTGAATTGACTGTATATTTGTGGGCGAATCGCGGCAGCCAATTGCGCACAGCAGTGTCCCACAAACAGTCGTGGATTGAAATGACCAATTTTATTAATGTGTTTTTTTTGGACGGATTATTATTATTAGGCGTGTGGAGTAAGGAAACTTGTCCAAGGTTTCACCCTGACCTGCCTGGATTCGAACACAGATCTCCCCAGCTTGGTTTCCCCAGCTTGCAAGACAAGTGCTCTAACCACTAAGCCACAGGAGCTCCATGTAAGGGATCTGCTGAGCATCATTTTGCTGGTGAAATCTTTGATGGCAGAAAGAACCGATAGCAGAACTGATTGCTCTTTTATACCATTAGAAATTTAAGAACAGTACAACAGGTTTACACAATTCTTTTTAAAATTCATCCCATCAACATTTTTCAGAAACAAATTTCTAAATGAAAAAATCTGCCTGGAAAAGTGAGTTGGATTAAGAATTAGTTAAGATAAAGGCAAAGAAAAAAGGAGTAGGCCAGCCTTTCTAAACCTCACCATGCAGCACATAAGTTCTCCAGGTAATACAGTAACAAATTACATAAGTTGTACTAGTCAGGCATAAAATTTAATACAGTTTATGTGAAGACTGAGTTGCAGGCAACTGTATAGATGGTATAAAATACAATTAGGAGGTGATTAATACGTGCAAATGAATTGAAGTAGTTTTGATAGGAAACTGAATGGGACACGGGTGAATATACGATTTAGATCATTATACAATTTATAAAGATTTCACTGTAAAATCTTGAGATGCCAAAATAATTTCTGTATTATCGCTATAGAGAAGGGAATTGTTAAGCCAAGGAAACTGAGGGTTACAACATATCTGAACCCTAACAATGGAATACAATAAAGCCTTATCATTTCAGAGCCTGCCACCAAACACATTCAAAATGAGATGGAGTCAATCTGAAGGTGACAGGAGGAAATATCTAGGTATTTATTACAGTATTAGATTAGGATTAAAGGGACTTGTACTGAATTCCACAAACAAAGGAGAGGCACATTTTCAGAATGAAGGATATTTCATATTTCAAGGATATTTCAAATTATATTTCATTCTCCCTTAAGTACAGATTATAGGACTATTTAATACCAAACTTTCAATGTGAAAATATGGAATCTGATTAAGGGTTACAATGAGTAACTAGATTTCAAGATGTTTTCCTGAACAGCAGGAATGGACCAAACAAAACTCTTTAAAGTGTGTGAGAGAAATGAATCAAGTAGGCTCTTGAGGAAGAATGAAACAGGGTGTTAAGCAATGCAGATGGAACGTGTTAAACACAAACAATTACTGCTGATGTAACAATGTACATCAGCCTGAACATAAGAACATAAGAATTAGGAGCAGGAGTAGGCCATTCGGCCCTTCGAGCCTGCTCCGCCATTCAACAAGATCATGGCTGATCTTCTCACCTAACTTTGATTACCTGCCCTATCCCCATATCCCCTAATCCCTCTATTTTTCAAAAATCTATCAGTGATAAATCTATCATGAAAAGCACATTAAAAAGGCTAATCAAAGTGGTGAAAATTAAGGTAATCACTGAGAACATAGGGTGAGAGACAAAAGTGTAGGAATCTTAGGAATGATGGAAACTTTGGAGGGCTTTTCCATTAGAGGAAAAACTCTCATTCTATCATTAATAACCACAGATCAAACTGCAAAGTGGCAAGGTTAAAGATTGCGTAAAGGTGTAAATGAAATTCGAAAGGATCACTTAAAGATAAAAGGGATTAGAGAGGAATGGCGACATGGGTAGGTCGTAATTGAGGAAGCGAATCTAAACTAACAAGAGCAGCTGAATAGAGAGTGCAAATGTAACAAAGAATGTCGCAAGTATTCTGTTGAAAACCTTAAAGCTAAGGTCAGTGAACTAAAAATTAAACAGAGGACACTGCAAATCCATAGCAGGTTAATCTGCATTCAGATGAGTTCGGGTAACCAATCTTCTCTTTCAGATGTTGATTGATAGGCCTGAGGTTCTCCCCGTTTCTGTGTCAGATTTTCAGCATCGGCAGTTTTTGTTATTCTTGTTGCTACAATAATATATACATACAATAATATATACATGGAATAAGAAAATCTTTCCACCAATGAAATTATTTTGTGGGTTTTTTCCTGCAGCTCTTTTTGCCAATATAATATTTAATTTCTCTGGGTAAATTTTTATTTTTATTTTAGTTTGGCTATTCCCTGCAAATTTTCTTTAAATTTGTTGAATATGCTAGTGTACTTTTATATCTGAATCTGATGTAAATTTTCAGCTCTGTCTTAAATCTCAGATGCACAAAAAAGACATTTCCCTGCAAGGCAAAGCAACTTATGCTGGTTTAACTAAAAGGAGCAAGGCTATTATATTACTTAGTGTTAAGTAAGGCCTGTTATTTCATCTTTATTTTTAGGAAGGCTTATAGCCACAAGTAAAACTCGCAGGAAGTGAAACCTCCTCAATGCCCAAAGGAGTAAAGTAAAACTCTCAACTATTACTGTTAACAATGCATTCCTCAAAATTCAACCTTGACTTGTTACATATCATGCACAACATTTGTACAGTATAAAAGGACTGGAATTATAGTGTTTCTTGTGAATGCATTCTCACTCTAGACTTATAACTTCCCTATGTCATTCCCTCTTTATCCCTACACCTTCAAGCTACTTGTGTTCAGGTACAAATCTACGGTTGCCGAACTCAAGCCTTGAATAATTCTTCATGTTGTCCCTTTAGACATACTGCCAGGAGGCTACATCAACATGGAGGCATCCCAATTACATAGGTAGAAGTTTAAACAAGCTATTTTTGTAGAGTGCCATTTGCTTATTTTTACCCACCGTATGCTAAGCATATTGGGGTCAATTAAACCCTGCATAAGATCTCTCAACCAACATTGGAGATTAAACCTAGAACCTCTTGGCTTGCAAGGCTCAGGTTCATATTGAGCAGTGGCTCTACTAACTAAGACCAAGGGAATCATTGCATTGTCAAAGTCGCGGTCCTTCAAATGAAATATTAAATCAAAATCTGGCTGTTCTTCGGGTAGACACTGAATGATTTTGAAAAGAGAAAGGAGTTTCCCTTCGAATCCTGGATGACAATCTGGATGAATTGGCCACTCAATGCATAGCTACTTGTAGCACCTTGCTGTGTGCAAAATGGATGCTGAATTTCCCTACAAAATGAGACCTTTCAACATAAGGCTATATAAAAATGCAAGTTTATCCTTTCTCTTCTCTCTTACTTATCCGGGGGTAAAACAGTCACTGAATTTAACCATGTGCCACTTCCATCAAATTATATAATGGTGTCCAATCTGTCTGACCTATTAAAGCACCTTCACTGAGCCCTTATCAAAATGTTTTCTGCAATGTGGCTGCACCCATTTTGTAAACAGAATACGCAATGGACCACAATGTACTGTCATACAAATACTTTGTCACCTCACAAACTAAAATGCCCCCCTATTACAAATCCTTTATATGATCTTAGATCATTGAAACAATTTTCATTTTCATTCCACACTGGTCATTCCTTGAGAAATGACAGGTAAAAATTATAGCACAAGAAGGTATTACAGATTTTGCAAATTCAAGAGAATATTTCTTTAACACAAATTTATTCCTGATTGTGAATTTCACAAAGGTGACCTCTTCAGGAGGAAGGTTGCTCAACCTTCTGATGTCAAAGGCAGTAGTCAGTTTGTTGTCATTGATGCTCATGCATGAAAGACACAGTCTTCAAAAATGATGGGAAACATTTATAAAAATGTTCCACTATAGTTTGGAGTAAATGTTTTGATGAGATAGTCTGATTAAGAGTATGAGAGGATTTAAACAGTGTGTTTGTAGACAGTCACATTCCTTGAGTTTCTCAACAGAATCTTCAACAATCTAACAAGATTAAGGTGACTTGACAATTGGTGACCAATTCCATATTTGCTAAAAACATCCTCATCAAGTTTTATGATACATCATCACTGTTCTCCAGCAAAACTAAAATTCTTTCAAAGCTGTGCAGTTTGTCTTGATTTATTGTTGATGCTTATCTGACATTTCCTTTTGTATTCATATAAAGAATGTGGAGTCTTAAGTTACCAGTGGAGAACCGCCAAAAGTGTATGCAGAGATTCTGTTTGTACCATGTAACGTACAATTGAGTGAGAAATATTTTGGGTTCATTTTCTACACTCATGTCAATGAGATTTAAAAGTTGCACCATTTTAGAGCCTTTTTAAAACATGCTAACCTTTCTATATGCTGAGAGTCTGATTTGGCTATCAATTCTAATTTTTGCTGAATTCCCTTCTTCAGAAGAACTACATTATTTACATATTGTAATGTCTTGGTTATAGAAACCCGAGCCAAATGGTTTTAAAAAAACTCCTGAACTGAACAAAATGGAGTGTATTGTTAAAGTAGAGTCGAATGGGCTTTTAAAAAAGCAATTGGATAATCACGTGCAGAGGAAAGGGGTGAAAGGGTGTAGAGCGAGAGCAATGAACTGCAATTAGATCAAGTTTTTTGAAGGAAGCAAACACACACAAAATTATTACATTTCTATGGTTTTAAGGAGAGAAGGTCAACCCTTACAAGCAAATTCAAAATATTGTAACTATGAATATTTTGCCCATAAAAATACCGACAGTTCACTTCAGAATATATTCCGTGAAGTGCTTTGAGGTGTATTAAGGATATCAAATGCAAGGAATATTATATATTGTATTAATTCTTAATTTCAACAAGTGAGAGAATATGGCTTGTTTGATTACTTCAAAATTGTTACCCTACCACCTTCATTTAATTAGTTTTACTATATGCCTATTTCCACTCATTTTGTGCTGTTGAATGAATCATTGGTTGCTAGCATTTTTAAACCATCAGTGGAATCTAGGTGGTGGGAATGGAACATACAAATCTGAACATACAAATATGCAGACAACATCTTTTAACAATGGGACTACTATTCAAGGCTGTCAACCTCGTTTTGGATAGGAAACCTCTGTCTATATAGGATAGAACCTCTGTCTAATTTCTCTTTTATAGCTCTGAAGTCACTTCATACTTTCAGAAAACCCTAACATCTGGGCTAGTAAAATGGCAAGACTTTTGCTGGTCTCAGAGCTAGTTCTTGCTCCGGATTATATCGCTTAACACCTGCTGCCTACCAAAAACAGGCTATTTTCTCCAAAGGCTTGATTTGGTTCAGAGGTACAGATGTCTTGATAAGCAAACATTTTGAATAAGGGCTATTAGATGTGTGAGTGTAATCTTTATTGTACTCAAGTGTTATTTCCCAGCTTGTGGAAGCATTGTGACAGTCTTGGCATGCTCCAACTTGCTCTAATCGTACCCTTGGGTCTGGGGCTATTGAACAACAATATTTTGTCAAGACAAATCCTTTACAATGAATTCCTGCATTCCCTATGGAGGTCCTGTAGGTGCTCCTTTGGTCACTTTATTAACTCTCCCTAATTTACCTCCAATTGATACATCGTCCTCTTCAGGCATGAGGTAAACATGTCTCTGCTAATCATCTAGGTTAACATATTTTGTTAGAAGATACGAGTAGTACATTCTTTCTGGATATCGTTACTCAACCGCCTTGCTGTGGTAGGTTCCCATACTGTTGTGCTCATGATCTACACGATAATTTCTCTGTTGGACTTGAACTTTCCAATACTTGGCTTATCAAAGCAGTTAACCAAACTTATTTTCACCACATTCAAACTTTTACTGCCTGTCTGCCCATTTCTAGCTGAGACCAGTTCCAACTTCATTCTCAATGGATTCATGTGATGATCATACCTTCTTACCTCTAAACATCACCTTCGGTCACCTTTCTTCCCCTGCCCTCCCACTGGTTAAAGTAGTCAGACACCTGCATAAAATGTTTTGAGACATCCTCTCAAATGAAAGGCTCCATACAAATGTAAGCTATAATTGTGTTGATGCTATGATTACCTCTTACTATGTATCTTTAACTTTTTTTGTGCAACCTTTATGCTGTTTCATTTGATTTGCAATGGTGTTGGTAAGTGTTCGGTAAAATGTTTTGACTCCAGAAACTGCAATACTAAAATAATGATATATCCACGGTGGTCTCAAATAAAATGCAATCTTCCAGTGTTTCTGAAAACATTGTACTTGAACATCAATATTAGAAGATGAGCACAGCAACAGTAATCAAAAGCACTTCAAGGTCACTGTACAGGAGAATCCAGATGTGAATTGGTTTGACTGGAATTCATTGGTGCCATAACAGCAAGAAAGCATTAAGCAGTCTTTATCAGTCACTGACTTTGTCGAGTGCGGGGGGTAAGTATACCAGACTTTAAGCACGACCTTATGCACATTGGAATTTCTTTGATATTTGAGTCCTGTTTTCATCTAACATTAAGCACATTGGTCATAAAACAAGCTGATATGCATTTCAATAATGAGGTTTCATTATACTGCCATCCTGTGTTGAGAATCAGGCACTGCAAGAGCACAATGAATTCAGCTTGAGTTTCAAATCAAAATGTCAAAACCTGAAAATAGAATTGCTGATTCCTACAGATGTCTATTTTAAAGATTTCCAAAAAGCATACACAAGGTATGTGCTCATCATAGAACATCTATTTTTCATGCACAGGTACTTAATGGCATTAACTAGAGATTTTGACAAACGACACAGGGTAATTAATAAATCTCACATTTGATATCTTCCCGAGTGAAAGACACTATAAATGTAATTTTGTTGTCATTGTTGTTCCCACCCCACTGCTCTTTCACATCAGGAGGCTGTCACAAAGTCTCCCACAGAATTTACTGTAGGATGTAGTAAATGTATTTGCACAGTAATGTCTCACAAATGCCATGAAGTGAAATGACTAATTTTATTTGGGAGATTTTTGGTCAGGAGACTGGGTTAAACTCAAATGTTGTGTGGTGGTGGTGGGGTTAATGAGACAAAGCAAAAAGTCTAAAATCTAATAAGAACAATACTTAACAGACTAATATAGCACAAATATAATGTGCAATGCTAATATATGGCTATAATTAAAAACGTTTTTGATTTTTCATCTCTTGACAGAGCCAGAAAAATAATAAATTATGAAATTCAAAGTAACATACTTCAAATATTAATTTCAACAAGATTTTGAATAAATACTGTAGATAATGCATTAAAAGAACATTGGGCAGAGAGAACACAATCTATTTACATGATTACAAATGGGTGCTGCAGGATTAAAACTAGGTCAGCACAAACAATAAATCTGCAATTGTGTGATGAAATCTAAATGCCATAAAAATCCTAAAATCAATGATGGATCTCACACCACTGTATTCTACAGGTAAGCCTCTATTTAGGATGCTTCTATTTAGGACATTTCATCCTAGAAGGACCATAATATTTTTAACACCTTTTGATCAATATAGGACACTTAGATTCATTCTAACGAACAAAAGTTTTGTTTGCGCATGTGCAGTGCATATTCTGAATATCGCAGTCACATTTCGCGCATCCTTTTTGTCCATACGCACAGTCCATAGTGTATTCGTGGGTAAATCGCACCTGATATCCAAGCTATTGGCCAGTATGAACTGGCTAATAGCATGTCGCCACGTCATTGTTTAAAAGCCAGCTGATTTTGAAGTGACACTGCACCACGTCAGTATTACAGTAATTTCCAAACATTCCTGAACAACTTCGAGCAATTTACAGCCTCTACCGCGTTTATAGAAAGTTTATAGTAAATGAAATGAGCAACGGTAATACCGCTAGCAGCCAGAAACCCCGCAAAGTCATCACTTTAAATACCAAATTAGAGGTGATGAAGTGCATCGATTCTGGTGAAAAAGGTACGGACGTCGGGAGGGCTTTAGGGCTAGCTAGATCAACGGTGGTTACTATAAAACAGAATAAGGACAATATACTGGCAAGTTCAAGGTGTGTTACAGCTACAGGTGCAAGCAGATTAGGAAAACATAGGAGTGCTGTGATGGAAAACATGGGAAAGAATGCTGTATCTGGATTGAGGCTCAAAACCACCGTAATATACTACTCAACACTCCGCTTGACCAAGAGAAGGCAAAATCATTGTTTAGGGAGTTAAATGATCAGGATGGAGAAGGCTCAACGGCACCATCTTTCAGTGCTAGCAGTGGGTGGTTTAAAAGACGCTATGGGCTACACAACATCAAGATGAGTGGGGAAGCTGCAAGTGCCACTGCCAGTATTAAAGTTTGCCAGTATTAAAGTACAATACTGTACAGTTACCCCAAATATCCCTTGTTGCCTATGTGTGTTAATTTGTGTTATGTTGTGTGGTTTTGTGTGTTATTTAGTGGGTTTAAGGTCCGAAACTTTTGTGAAAAGAACATATCTCTGGTTATATAATGGGACTGCATGGGAAATCACGTTTCGATTTAGGATGTTTCGATCCAGATACAGTTTTTCAGGAACACAAACGTTTCGATCTAGATACAGTTTTTCAGGAACACAACCCAGTCCTAAATAGAGGTTTACCTGTACTCACATCACATGCGAGAACCATTGGGAGGTCGACTGGCACATTATAGTGTTAAACGTGTCTTAAATTTTATGGATAGGTACTGTCAAGGGTCGTAGACCGCCTTTGGTAGACATGCAATGTACAGTAGAAGCCCGTTTATCCGGCACCCGCGGGGCCTGGCCAATGGCGGTTAAAGCGCCTGCCGCAGCCTGTGGCCGAAAACCCACTACAAAAAAATTTAAGTTATTTTAACACACACCATACACACCAGACTAAGTAATAGCAGATAGTGACAGAATGTTGTGTTGGTGCTTGTTGTTGGGGCTGCTCTCTTGTGCTTCTCACCTTTGCTGATTGGGGTTTGCAGTCCAACGATTCTTTTTTGAGTGGAGGGCGCCAGGCGGGTGAAAAAGGCGGCAGCGCGATTTTAAAATCGCTCGACTTTACTAGCTGCAAGCCGAAGCCCTAGACTCTACAAGCAGCAAACCGAAATACTGCACCTGCGCGACAATGTGGGTTATCAGCTAGCATTATTGGCTTGCCGCTAGTATGACTTTGAAATTATACGTGCTCCGTTTTTTTCACCCGCTTGGTCCGTGCTCCATTTTGGGGGGAGTCGCTGGTCTGTAAACCTCAACCGCAGCATCATGGCTTCAAGTGCAACATCTATCAGCGGGGGTGGGGGGCGCGGGAGAGTGGTTTTGACGGTGAGTGCCAATGCAGTGTTCCCTTGTTATGTTATTATTTATGCATTTATAAATGCTTCACTGCTATTGTTCCGCATAAATTCCGGTTTATCGAAAGGGGACTTTTTTGGGGGCGTGCCGGTTATACAGAAGTGCCGGTGCATCGAGTCACGGATAAACAGGCTTCTACTGTATATCTATTTAGAAAATTCTATTATGTATTGCTAATATTGCTATCATTACTAATGATAACATTTGACAAGGGCATAGCTTGCAGCATTCCACATCTGTAATGACTTGTGTTTTTTTTCAATACTTTAACTTAACAAGACAATATGGCTTGAAATAAAATTTCACAATTACTTAGGGAATTCCCTAAAAATTGAAAAAAAAGTAGCATTTGTTTGGGAATTACTGAGGGTATCATTTAATTTTAAAAGGGCTTTTTTTGGCTAATATTTTCCTGATGTTTAAATGAATAATTACTCTGAGATTTTAGAGTAAAGATCGATAAAATAATTCACAAAGGTGCAAGTTGCTTATGTAAACTGCATTCTTCATTTGTGGTTTATCTATCTGCCATAATTCTATATTACAGTATCTGAGAAATCATGTTGATTTTCCTTTATAAAAGTTGTGAGAATTTCACAATTAAAACAATAACCTTTAATTGACATATGTATCTTAGCAGTCAATAATACAGAAACTGAGCCAGATCACAACATACATGATGTGTAAAACACAGGTTTTGCAAACATCGGTCAGCTCAAGTGACACACAAGTGATGCCCATAGTAGCTCACATGCAACAACAACAACTTGCATTTATATAGCATCTCCACGCTGGGCGGCGTCTCAGAGTGCTTCACAGTGGCAGAGTGCAAGGCTGAGTACTCTCCTACTAACAAAGTAAACAGTCTTTCCATAGCTGAAATAGATGAACAAGTCAACATGTGAGAAGACCAGTCAGTGCTGCTCAGTGTCTGAATTCAAGAGATTTGAAGAAATTGGCCACTAGGAGATGCACAAAAGCTGAAAACTGATAAGAGGTATCTGAAATAAAAACACAATTTCACACTTATGATACTCACCTGAATTAGAAATGTACATTTATGGGTTTTATTTAAGTATTTACAAAGTGAAGGTGATTTAAGCTCCATTTTAGCTTTAATTTGCATCTTCCTTGTTGACTGTGCCTATGTTCACCTCGCTCTCCCTGGCTCAAAGTGAAGCTCCATCACAATTAACCACTGCGAGATGCTACCCTGTGTGATGGATGCTATATAAATGCAGGATGCTGTGCATCCCAGGAATTAGATAAACCCCAACAAAAACAAATTACGTTCACTGTATATAGTGCATTTCACATCTGAAGGGCATCCCAAAGCACTAGACAATCAAGGATTTGCGTCCAAGCTTGGGATTTAATTCAAAAGGAGTGGGGTGAAAAAATTACCAAAGGCAAGGGTCAAAGAGGAAGTTCTTGAGATGAATCTCAAAGGAGATGAAGAAAGGAAAGAGACAAAGAGATTCACACCAAATAAATCATGAGCGATATAATCAGCACCATGAGTGGGACACAAATTGCATTAATTAATTCAAAAAAATAATAAATTGGTCACTCAATCCATGACTGTTTGATAAGGTGCTCTATCAAATGCAAGGCTTAGTATTGTTTGAAGGATCCCCATCAACTTTGTTAAACAACAACAAAATTACATTTATAGAGCGCCTTTCACGTCGGGGAGATGTTCCAAGGCGCTGACCAATCAGGTCAGGACCCAAGCAAAGGGGAGGGGAAGGAGAGGGGGGAAGGGAGCGAGAGATTTGGGAGGGTGGCAGAAGGCACAATTGAAGGAGGGTCTTGAAACCAGCCTTGAAGGAGGCAAGTGAGGACGCGAAGCAAAGGGACTGTGGGATGGAGTTCTGTGGGGGCAGAGAGGGTGAAAGTCCTTCCACTGATGGTAGGGTGGTGGACATGGAGCAGACCGGAGCCTGCAGGCAGGTTCATAGGAAGTAAGCAGGTCGGAAAAATAGGTAGGGGCAAGGCCGTGAGGATGAGGATCTTGAATTTGAACCTCTAGTGGATGGGGAGCCAATGAAGCTGGGCGAGTGTTGTGGTCGCGGAGCTTGGTGCGGGAGAGGATACGAGCTGCAGAGTTCTGAATGACCTGCAGCTTTGAAGGGAAGAGCCAGGAAGGCTGAAGAGGAAGGAGTTTCCATAGTCGAGCCTTGATGTGACTGACGAACAATACATTAGATGCAGTATTTGCTAAAATATAGGTACAACATGTTAAATTTCAAACAGACACAAAACTAACACAGATTACATAGTGCTTTTGCACATCATCGGGTAAATTCTTCCCACAGATTTTTGTATTTGGAGGTAACATGTTTTTGGTAGAAAACTCTTTCAGGTGGTAACTGTATCTAATTTTCAAAATAATTACTCTATCGTGAGTAGGACAGTCTAGCTAACACATACACAACTTGGTTTGAGATGCCATCCATTTCATCCATAAATAATTTACTTCTTTCCAAGCATTTACTATTATCTAAGATAAAACATGTCCAAATTATCTCAGGTTTAAAAGTCAGATAATATTTTCCAAATTACTGGTCCATTTCTGAGCAAATTCAAAGCCAACATCATTAACGATTTGTGCGCATAATAGTATGAATGAAAATTCATTCATCCTGGATAAATGCATTAAGAGCATAATTACAAAGGCCCACCAAAAGGCCAATTTTTCCTAAACAATAGTCAGGTGTGGCAGCAACTGATTTTGTAATCTGACCAGTCTAAACTAGGAGCTAAATCTAGTTAAATGTACTCTGCTAATCTCAACCATGAATGACTGAATTAAATGGGTATGGATTGGGATTTTAACATTTTCTTTATTTAATACTGACTGTTCACTTTTAAATTTGAGCTAGTGAAATAATTTCGCAAGTCTGATTCCCTTATTCTTTGGTAATGCCCTCAGATTGTTTTTCATATCTACACAAACTGAATCTATTACTTGTAATAATCATAATTACATTTTTAAATATAAAAATATATTTGTAGGCCTTTTAACTTCAATTCCAACTCTACAATTAAAAGATGGAATATCTTCAATCAATATCTGGGATATAAACATGTAAATTGCTGTTGAGGACTTTTAAAAAAGGATAAAATTAATCTAAATAAAAGATTGCTTTGACTAATTAGGGTCCTTCCTCCCCAGTCTTCCTCTGATGGCAAGATGGAATATAGATGCACAGTTTTTCAGTTCCCTTCTGAATGGCTATGTTTCACATGCACAATCAGAAAGATAATTGGGCTACAAGATTCCACGCAAAACTGGGACTGTGGGACTATAATCAGGACGAGAGATTGCCACATGAGATCAGCTGACTCAACAAACATTAAAAACCAAACCGGGTTTTAAATAAAAAACCCAAATCTTTCTGCATTATATGGCTTGTTATACATAAGGCAATGCACTTATCCTAAATATCAAATAAGTACTTGGCAGGTTAATTTCTACTTTTAGGACTCTTGATACAGAAAGGAACAATAACAGTATATAGAAAACAGTATATGCTACTATCAAAAATTTACAAAAATATTCAGAGATGTTGCAAACAGCCTACTTTGTGCTCTGGCACAAATTGTGATATTAAAAAAAAATCATCAGAAAGTAATCTAGGCATTTGTTTGCTTGAAAAACTGAAGGTGTTGTCCTGTTGATTACAATATTTCACTATAGCTTCAAGGATCAATGTGTATTCCCTGCATCAATCACCAGGAGGTGTGCTAGACTCAACATTAAAAAATGTCCAGTGATGCATACACCATCTAGTGTTGCACTTACTGAAAACAAAGTTTGAGAGACTAAACCTTAGTCGACCAAAGACTTATTAAAAACAGATTGAAAAGTCTCAAAGTGCTTCACATTAATTATTGTTAAGCATACTGACTGTACTTTTGTAGGTAAATACAGGAGCCAATTTGTGCACAGTAAGATCTCACAAACAGCAAGAAGGTGAACTATTAATGTAACTGGAGGATTGTCAGCCAAGGACTCTAGTGACTTTAACAGTGTCATGGCATCTTTACCATCCACCTGACCATGCAGACAAAATCTCAGTTTTACATCTAATTCAAACAACAGCACCCCTGATAATGCAGTACTCTCCCCAACACGGCACAGGAATTTCACATTCTGACTATGAACTCCAAGTCCATGAACCTGGGCAACTGTTTAACTCAGAGAGTGCCACCAAGAGAATTGGAATGTTTAAGAGGGAAGCAGAGAAATAATAATAATCCTTGCATTTGATATAGTGCTTTTCACGTCTTCTAAAGGTCTCAAAGCGCTTCACAGAATATACTGTGAAGTGAATTGACTGTATATTTATGGGCAAAACGCGGTAGCCAATTGCACACAAGTTGTGTCCCAAACAGTTGTGGATTGAAATTGCTAATTTTATTATTGTGTTTTTTTTGGAGGGATTATTACAGTATTAGGCAATTTGGTCATGATCTAAAAAAAATGGCGGTTTAGGCTGGACTGGCTGATGACAGGCTCTTGTTCTGATGTTCCTGAATGAGCTACACTTTGAGTGGTGGTGGGAATGGTAGGGAAATGGAATTTAGAAGAGACAGCTCCATCAGGGGACAAGCACCAACATAATAATCCTTTCATTTCATATAGCACACTAACACATCGTTCAGACAACAAAAACAACAATTTAGATTTGCATAGCATCTTTCACATCAGAAGGACGTCCCAATGTGGTGGGCAATCACAGTGATTTGGAATGACATCTCAAAGCGCAACACAAGATGTACTGTGAAGTGGATTACCTGTGTATTCCTTGGGCAAAATAATGGGGTCAATGGTCTTTCTGTGTTGTAAACTTTCCAGAACTCTTATAATTCCGTAACAGTCCTTAACCATGGGCACTAGAAAAATGAATGGTACTGGTGTTGTGTATCTGCCTCGTCAGGTAGGGAATGTTGCTGGATGAGGGGAGAATTCACATTCTCCACTGTTTTTCTGGGGAATTAAACACTGTTCTTGCTGAATGCACATCACATAGTTTGCAATTGGTGAATTCTATTTTGGAAAATAAAGTGTCACAGGATTTTTTTTATTGTGTTGAATTTGTGAGGGTTTGATGATTTTAGTAACCAAAAGCTGAATTTATTCTGTTTCAGTAATCTCTCAGGAAAAATTGTCACATTATGTCAAGAACACCATTCAAAGAACAATTAATGCTACCCAATAGTTGAGTTGGTAAAGCCATGGGTTCATGTGAAAGTGACTTGCTCAGACCATGAAGGTTCCAGGTTAGATTCCTGGTAAGCGCCAAATTTGTGAATTTTAGATAGGCAGGTAAAAGGGATGCTGGTGAAAGTTTCCTAGGTACAGCTGAATAACCTGTTAACTTTCACTAATCGAGGGCAATTAGTGGACAAACCAATACTGGATACCTGATGTTGACAATGTTTAATCTTCATCATCTTTATATTAAATTCATGTTTTTTAAAAATAAAATTACTTTATCACTGCTTTGCAATTTTTATCTAAGTCTCTCCTGCAAATTAATAGGTGAAGCGTGGGTTAACAAACTCACAAATGGAGAAAGTCAACTTTTCAAGGCCGGAGTAAGGCAGCATACCACAATCAGAACCATCTATACTAGCAATACTGTAATAAGGCTACATTTCAGGCTATTCGTACAGATTAAAGATTAATCCAAAATGTAATGTAAAACATTGAATGTGGTAAAGTGTTTCATTTCAATTTGAAAGATTTTATAAAGAATTGCACCAATCTTACTGCAAACCAATTTTCAATTCACTGCTTTCACCTTCACCTATTCGATAGTATTAATTGAATGTGTTTAATTGTTTTGGGGGATGAAATTGGATACTTAATTTTCTTTGCTAACCTCTCAACACGTGCCAAGAAGAGCTGCAGTGGATATTGAAAAAGTAGAGTGTGTGTTTCAATTCGCTGCACGAAACTGTGCCACTTCAACTCTCCCAGCAACAGCAGTGCTGGTGCGAGATTTGTGCACTATAAATAAGAAAATCAGATGGGGTGCAGCAGAAACAAATCAAATTTCACTTTGAATTTGCTGGAGCTACTTCCGTCCTGCCCCCTCTGTCAACCCTCACAATGTCATACTTGCTTTTCCTCACTCCTCTTAACAACAAATGAAGCAATGATCTATGTATATGTTGGCCTCTGATTGGCGGAATAATGCCTGGGCTCCATACATCTTGTGACCATTATTAGACTGTTAACTATCCTTGTCTCTGAAGCATTAATCTAAGCCACAGGAAACGTCAGTTTCATTCCAGCAACCTGTGTGAAACTGCATATAGCAGACCACACATGCAGCACAAAAGAAGGTTATCAGTAGATTAAATAAACTCCCAGTAAGGTTCCCCAAAATGCTATAATAAATTGTTATGACAAGCTGATCTGGAGCAATTAGAACAAAACAAATAGAAGATACAAACATGTTTGTTTCTCAAGTACAGTATTACGCAAATGAAAACTGCAAAGAAATTTCACTTCTATTATTCAAACTCTAGATATTGATATGTACATCAGTCATTGTTATCTAACTTGAAAAGATTGCCTGATGATGATACAAACTGCTGAATTCATGGCTAAAATTGTGCTCAACTGGTTAGCATGGTGTAACTTCAATCATAGAATACATAGCCTTCCAATTTCCATGAAATTATCAAGTTACACAAAATAACATCTGTTCATGGATTTCACAGTGCTCATTACGATATTTACTCCAGCTTTGTCGTGGATGTAAGGCGTTGCTTTGGCAGCCAAAAATTGTTTCAACTTTTCACGTATACAATGCAACACAGAAACTGGAAATGTTTCAAAGCACACGTTAAAGGTTTCTCAAGAAGTGCCCTCTAGAGTAAGAGATTCACTCTACGGTTTTCATTTTGTAATAAAACAGGACATGATCTGCATCTGCTCAGAAACTTCATCCTGGATGCATGGAAATCAACAGTCAAACCCTCTCTGATCTTGGTTGATTGATACATAAGAAACCAGATTCTTTTTCTCTGTAGATAAAGCTGGTAATTACCAAGGCAAGACACACACTAAGGCCAACATACTTGACTGTTCGATATATGTCTACTCCAATGCAGATCACTGAATGAAACACTTGCACTTTCTGTGCATCATGTTACATTATGATTGAACTGGAAAAGCTGCCTGTAGCTACAAAATTGTGGTTCTGTTAGTTTTGATATCAAGATCTCAAAACAAGGGAAGCTGAAAAACAGCTCAAATTAAAATAATGTATATAGTCTGCAAACGTTTTTTTATCCTGTTGCATATCCCACACGTTTCACAATGTTCAAAGTATTTCAAGTAGCCTTAAATATGTTCTGTTTTTAATATACAAATTTCAATACTATTCGTTTTTTTTCTTCCCCCCCTCTCCGAAAGGAATCAGCTCATTCTGTTTCCAACCCAGACACTCTCTGCTACTTAACCAAAATGGCAATTTTTCCCACTGAAATCCTTACAAGGAGTATCAGCGAGCTATTTGACTGTGTGGGGCATCATAACCAAGCCTGTTTGCTATCCTTCATCAGACACTCACACATTTTAACAGGAGTCGCTGGGTAGCCAGAAGGAATTGCATGCTTTTTAGCAATAACAGAATCCGATTCTTTCCCCCTTCCTACCTCAGGGCTAACAGAATATCAAGGAAAAATGAGACTCAAATATAAAGCAAATACAATTATGACGTGTCTGTTAAAGCACAACTTAACTACACAATGGACAATGGTCACATAAGGGACACAATAGTTACTGATCACATAAGGGTCAAATTACCTGTTGGGAACATTTTAATTGCATGATCTGTCAAGTTTAAATGAATATTTGAAATCAAACTTGCTAAAACTCCATTCCGTCCTCTCACAAATAAACTGTTGAAATTTAGAATAAATTTTTGAAACATGAAGAAACATGAAGAAGTTGAAAGCCACCATCTGTTTGAAGAAAAACGCAAAATGCTGCTGATGCTGGAAATCTGAAACAAATACAGAAGTAGCTGGTAACACTCAGCAGGTCAGGCAGCATCTATGGAGAAAGGAAAAGTGAGTCAATGTTTCAGGTCCAATAAAATGGGGTAGAGAACAGGAGATGATGGGTGAAATAGGTATTAAGGGAGCTAAAGGTGTTAAAAAGGGTTGAAGGTTAGAGGTCTTAACACCGCTTTATCCCATCATCTCCTGCCCTCGTTGACTCACTTTTCCTTTCTCGATAGCTACTGCCTGATCTGCTGAGTGTTCCCAACGTTTTCTGTTTTTGTATCAGTTTGAAGAAAGCTGTGAATGTTTGTTTAGTTGATTGAAGTATTAAAGATTTTTAAAAAAAACTCAGTGATTCCAACAAATATGAAGCCAGAATGATATATATACATGCACTACACCCAAGAATGCATGGTTACCTTGAGTAATTTGCTTTTTTTTGACTGTTCTGAACTTCACCTTTTTCATGCAAAATATATACAATAAAAGCCTGTTTATCCGTGACCCGATCAACCGGATTGCTCGACCCCCTCCCGGGGCAATTCCCCATTCCAGCGCTCGCGAGTATGCTCACTTTGCGCATGCGCGCAATGTGTGCACATGCGCACTTATTAAACTTACAATTTATTTTAATCGATCAGTAAAAAATGCTTTTTTACCGATCTTTTTACCGAGTGTGCTGGAATCTTTATTGGTAAGTATCCATACAATATTCTGTTACTATTTGGTGTATTATTAATATGGTATGTTTTAAAATAAGTTAATTTTTTGTGTTGGGTTTTTGGCAACTTGCCGTCCAATTATTCGACACAGTCAATTAGTCGACCCCCCGGAGGGTCCCAGATAAATGGGCTTTTACTGTATATATATTTTTTAAATGTCCACAAGTATACAGTCAATTCACTTTACAGTATATTCTGTGAAGCGCTTTGAGATGTCTAGACGATGTGGAAAGCACTATATCAAATGCAAGGATTATTATTATTATTATTCATCTTAAATAACCAGGCAAAGCAGGAGGGGGGGGTGCATGCAGTTAGAAGAAATGCTGACAAATTATCAATGAACGTTATTTTAAATTCAGCAAATAATTGCCAACAACAAAATTTGATAAAGGCTTAATAAAGCAATATGTTTACAGGGCTATAGAACTGATTAATAGTTGGTGGCTACAGCCAAATGAGCAGCATACTATTGCCACAATACTTCAATTTTACAAACCATAAATATGATAGGAAATTATTAGTATTTTTCTGACAACTGAATAGAAATTAGGGACCACCTACAAGTAATTACTCAAAACCAGTATTTTTTTTCTTGAACTGGAAAAATGAAAATGTCCTAATGTGAATTTATCTTGAAGCATTTCCTAAGTTATTAATATTCAGAACTTCTATTGATGGACTCTGTTCATGATGGTGGAGCACAGGTAAGGGAAAATTATGCAGTTTTCAATTTATGATACATTAACAATAAAACCAATGAAACCAATTGCAATGTGAGCATCATCCCACCGCTCTGCAAAGATATGTCAAAACTGCAACTATTTCTGTCAGCTGCCATAGGGTATCGTGGGATAGTCATGATCTCCTAGTGCAGGTTATTAATAGAAGCAAATATCAGCAAAATAAGTGCAGATGGCAGTGTAGTCGATATACTTCTGTGGTACATTTTAGAATTGAAGCTAGAACTCAAGTTTACCAAGAATCAGTAGACGGTATATTTAAAAATCTAGTCAACCCCAAACTCTTTGCGAACTCCTCAAAAACTCATTTTATTATACCTAGTTATCAATTTATCAATGAAACAGGTTAACTTTACTTAAGTAGCAACCAAACAATTGTAGTTCAAGTAATCTATAATATTGACATTTTTAGAATAGAAAATGTAAATCACAGTAAATAAAGAAGTTGTTTTTTGAAATACGATCAAGTGAAAATCATGATTGTATATTCCACAGCCTTCTCTCATTGCCATTGTAACAACTTCTGCAACCGAGAGGAGAACCGACAGCAAATGTATGAAGCAAAAAGAACAACTCCTGAACTTGCTGGATACCCAAACAGCAAACTAACTAATATTATTTATTTATTAATAAATCATGCACAGTAACCTAACATAAGAGTCAAGATACGATTGTTTTTTGTTTTCATTTTGTGGAACATAATTGGAAAACACCATTTCTTGAAACAAATGAATATAAGACACTGGAAAATTTTAAGCCAATAGTATCTTATAAAGTGCATTAAAGCAGCTCTTGAGCATTGTCCACAGAAAATGTACAATGTAAAAATGCTTCTAATTCCTGGCCATATTCAGTGTACAAATAGAATTCTTGACCATATAAAGAGGGTGCATTTATACAAATGTATAAATGCATCTTCCATCACTATCAATATATTAACGTAATATATTATCATATATTAATATATTATCATATTAATGTATTATCATAACGTTGTAAATATCAGCAAAAAATGCAGTGTTTGCCTCAGAATTCTCACATATCAATTATCTATGTAATCACTGAAGAAAAGCAGACCTTGTGTTAAATTGGTACATAGTCCTAAAATGTTACAGAAAGTACAGATTGATCAAATTTGTCCGAACAAAAGGGTCAAATGAACATTGTTAGATTTACTAAAGGATAGCATGACTGCGAGCTGGATCAGACATTTGAAATTTTGAGATAATGATATGATCAAAACTATTTGTTATAACAGGAAAACAAATAGACCAATACATGTTATGGTCACACAAATAAAAGTACAAGATGTACTCTTGCTACAATGATTTCAGTGAACTAAATTAAATAGCACAGATATTACATCTGAGAGACTCCCTATCTGATACACGGCACACAAACACTTTATGGAAAGCTAAAGTTTAGCCGAGGTCCCTTAAGTTACTGTATTTAAACTAGTTCGTCTTTATTTTACTTTTTCTTTCAACTTATAAAATCATTGACCAAAACAGAATGATGTTCGTAATTTAAGTTTCATACAGGATAGTTATGTAGCTTCATTTTTCTTATCAGATAAAGTGTAATTTGACAAAGTGCTGTGGTCACAAAGCAATTTTAGAAGTACTGCAGATCTTGAAGCAGTAACTCAGCACTCACCCGTCTGCGACAGCAGGGAAGGCCTTGGGTAATTATGTTGATGGCAATGTTCATGTTAAACATCTTGAGCACCGGGTGGTGCGATAAAGGCTCTTTGTCGCTCATCGGTTCATCAAGAACTGAACCATGGCTCAGAATAGCTCTTCTCTGTGCTGATGCTTTGGGTTTATTTACTTGATGGTATAAAATGACAACCCTTACTCTATAAGGGCATGGCAATGTTAAAAAGCACTAACTCATAAAAGTTTTGCGACATACAAAATGGGCAAAGGAATCCCAAGGCCTGCTGCCTCCCTCACAACCTTCTCTCTCCGCTACGAAGTCCAACCCACTCCCCAGTCAATAAGCTTTCAAGTTCAAATTCTCTGAGCCAAGCCAAACACAGTGCAGCATGACTATAAACTACTTCTGTTGCTGACATCACTGAAGTGAACTGCCAATCCTGCAGCTGATACAGCTCTAAACACGCCATCCACAAGGGCCGACCATTCAGTGTATTTTGGAGGAGCGAGGTTGATTAGCCAAGGAATGTGTCCTCTCTGTTCATGTTTTAAATTCCTACTGATATACGAGCTTAACATATGATCAGCCAATCCAAGGCCATTATATGGCTCACCCAGGAACCAAACACTGTAGCAGGGACTTCTGGGTGTCTAGCTTTTTCAATGTCAGCAAAGTCTAGGGGTCACATAGAACGTAGGAAAAATAAAGCTCACAAAATAGTGAAATATTAATGTAAACACCTGGTAATTAGTGACATGTTGCACTTGTACTTACTGCCCGCCAAGGATAACCAATTGAAGGGCAAAACCACCAAGCCATGACCCTTTTGGATCTGCATAGTCCAGATTTTCTTGTACTTCACATTTTTAGATTCAGTCTTTAAATAGTCTTGGAAGAAATAAAAGCAGACAGCTCTTCCCGCAACCCCATCTCAATGTTCCGATCCTTATCAAGTGTAGCCAACCCATTCTATTTCTAATAATTATTTGATTTAAGGGGAATCTCAAACCAAGATTTAATAAACATTCTGAAGCTGCAGCATTTAGGACAGGCTCGCTGATGGCACATATATAACTTTGGCATCATACTCTGCTCCTCCACAAACCAACTAAAATTAGTAACACATTTGTTAGTTCCTTAAAAAGATAAATGATAACATTCAAACTCTAAGTGGTTGTTCTAAGGATTGTCATAAATCTATAAATTTCACAACTCCTCTAATATGAGACGATTTATTCCATATTCCCCATGATAAAAAAAAACCTTAATCCCGTTTTCAGCAACCATCATTGTAAATTTGCCATCTACACCGGACTGATTGCATTTCAGGGGTAATAAACTCTCCAAAATAAATAAAATAAATATTTTGGTAGCTAAATCCATGATTGATTGTGGGACAGTGTTGTGAGCAATTGGCTGACGTTTTACTTCCATATAATATACAGTTAATTCACTTTACAGTATATACTGTGAAGGGCTTTAAGTCTCCTCAATTACGTGATAATGTGTTGTATCAAATGCAAAATTATTATTACTAAGTTGTGCATGTACAATAATAATCCCTCCAAAACCCCGCCAATAAAATTGGTCATTTCAATCCACGACAATTGGCTGCTGCGTTGCTCCCACAAGTGTACAGTCAATTCACTTTACAGTATATTCTGTGAAGTGCTTTGAGACATCTGGAAAACGTGAAACGTGCTATTATCAAATGCAAAGATTATTCTTATAATTATTATTACAATGCATATCAATTTTACCCACTATACATTCATTGACAACAGGCAGAAAAATTCCAAGAGGTGTCTGAACCTTGACATTGACAGTTCACACCTGTATTAAGAACTTTCTATAAGGCTTTTTCATCCGAATTTGAAAGTATACGGTTTTGAGGTCTAAAGCTACATGCCAGTTGAGTACCGGTATGTTTTTAATTATAAGTGTATCAATTGGAATGTTTTCTTCAGGATAAAGGAGCTCAAACTCTTTAGGCCCGATCTTTTGGAAACAAATGAGTTGATTCAACAGATCAACTGGAATACAATGGAATAGAAGAACATGCAAGGGCATCTACTGCTAAGACTAGTTGGGTGACACTACTGCAAAATTTGTAGTAAATTAAGAAAACTCAAAGGGCAAGTGTTAGACATGGAATATCAAGGCATCCCTCAACAAAAAAAACTGGTTCAGTTTACCTCTGAATAAGAATTCAAGAAATTCATCCATGCCTAAAACTTCAGATGTGTTACTTTATTGCCAGAATATTAAAAGCAATGCAGAACAAGCTGCTTTAATTGTTAACAGCTTTAAATTAGAGAATTGCTTATGACAGTGTTTTGTTTCTTTATACAGTATTTGCAAAGAGAAAGAGGCTGCATTCCTGTCAGCCAAGCCTCTGAATCAGAAGCCTATGGGTTCAGGTCACAAGTGGGATTGCATTGCATTGTCGGAGGTGCTAGCCTTTGGATGAGACATTAAAATGAATTCCTGTCTGCCTATTCAGTTGGATGTTAAAGATACCATGCCACAACTTGAAAAGAGATGGAAATTTCTCCCAGTGAACCGGTCAACAATCCCTCTGAGATTAAAATTGCTCATTCACAAAATCACAAGATTAGTTTGGATGAAGATCTTTCAACCCATCTGATCACCTTCCAGAATACCCATCACCATTAGAATCAAGCCTTTTTAAAAAAAACAAGTCCAGTGTCCTGGTCTACTCTAGACAAGAGCACTATATAGCCTGCACTTGTGTGGGGTATATAAATTAAATATATTTAGCAATATAGCCCAGCACCTGTTGGCCTTGTTTATTGCACCCCCCAACCGCTGTTGACTATAGTGAGCAGTGTCAATTAACACCCCTAAATCTCAGCTTTCCCCTTAACAAGATCTATCAGCTTAGCCATGGAGTATATATTTTTCTGATGCTTATTTCCTATATGTGATATCTTGCATTTATGTGTATTAAAGTTAATTTACCAGTACTCTTCCATATCCTTTCAAGCTCTTTGAAAGACTGTTTGCTGTCTCTTCTGATTCCACAACAGCTTTGGTGTCATCCTGTAGCTCAGTCGTTAGAGTACTCGCTTTACAAGCTTGAGACCTGTGTTCAAATCCAGGCAGGTCAGGGCGAAATCTTGGGCAAATTTCCTTACTCCACACGCCTAATAATAATCCCTTCAAATTTTTTTTAAAAAATTGGTCTTTTCAATTCCACGACTGTTTGTGGGTCACTGCTATGTGCAATTGGCTGCCACGTTGCTCCCACAAATATACAGTAAATTCACTTTACAGTATATTCTGTGAAGCGCTTTGAGACGTCTAGAAGACGTGAAAAGCGCTATATCAAATGCAAGGATTATTATCTGCAAATTTCAGAACTTTACATAAGGTCAGTGAATCAAGGTCACAAATACACATAAGTTACAGACGCACAAGCCACCTAACTTAAAACCCCCACCCCTTTAAGTAGTTGTTTCTCAAGCAACTTTTGGAACTCTAGATATATTACATCATATGGGTTTCCAGTCAATTTGGACTGTCACCTGCTGAAATACAAGGCTGATCCGACAAAACCTAACCTATCTGAACCCATGTTGGCTGACATTTATTAGATTTTTTCAAAAAACATAAGTAATCTTCCACTTCCTTTCCGATGATTGACTATATTTTTTCCACTCATTGAGGTCAGGTGAATAGGTTTATGGTTGCCAGATATGATTCACTCAACTTTTTTGAATGTGGGAATATTTGCTTGCTTCCAGCCCTTTGGAACTTTCCCAGTGATAATCGTCTCCCTCTTAAGTCAGTGCTAGACAAATCTCCTGCCTTGTGTCCCTAAGTACCCTGGGATACAATTCATCTGTCCCTGAGGATTTGTTGGTTTTAATCTCAGCTTCACTTATGCTAAAGTCCTAGAGCTCAAACAATGTTTGCAGGATGTTGGCTGTATATTTAGTGTTCTCCCTGGTAAAAAAAACTGCAGGAAATAGTCATGGAATGGTTGCTATCTCCTATCAATTCTCCTTTTCAACCCCTTTGAATCCCTCAGGATATCAACATCTTCACTGATTTCTTCTTACTGGTATAATATTGAAATATTTTGGGATTTACTTCAGGGTGGTTTGCTGTTATGTGACAATACTGCAAATTGGCTATCAAAATTACCTACAAATACACAATCATTAAACTTTACCGAAAATGCTGTGGAACACTTTGAAACATTGACACGAAAAATGAGCTATATCAAATACAAGTACAGTAAAAGCTTGTTTACCCGGCACCCAACTAACTGGAATGCTCTACCAACCGGTATCTCCCAATACAATTCACCATTCCAGCAAACGGATCTCATACTAGAGCCATCCGGGAGTATGCTCACTTTGCGCATGCGTGCAATGCGTATGCATGCACACTTATTAAACTAAACGAACGCTGGAATTTTTGTTTTACCGATCATTTTACCAAGTGTGCTGGAATGCTTTATTGGTAAGTATCCATACAATATTCTGTTATTATTTAGTCTATTATTAATATGGTATGTTTTAAAATAAGTTAATTTTGTGTATAGGATTTTCGGCAACTTGCCGCTCGAATATCCGGCATATTTGATTAAATGGCACCGGTCAGGTCCCGAGGGTGCCGGATAACCAAGCTTTTACTGTATTATAATAAAGTAGAACACATCAGGCTGTTGGAATGGTCACCACTCCACAACTTCCAAGGTGCCTGGCACTATAAACATATAGGGAATTATTGCACTTAAGATGATCCTATTGGAGGAATTGTTTCTCAATTGGTTGTTAGTTGCTTCACAGTGCAATTCATTTTGCTATCTGAGTCATTTTGCAATGCAAAAAACGTCCTCATTCCATGGATTATATTCCTTGAAAAGTTGAAAGGGGTTTTTTGTATTCAGATGTGTAAAATAATGAAAGCAATATCTTGAAGTATTGTGGATATGCAGGATTGTGAACATGACCCAGAAAGCAGTAGAAGCAGACTCAAAAGCGATGCTGAAAGGAAAACAACTGATATTCATGTGATGGAGATATTGTGTAGGTGGAAGAGCAGGGCATTGGAATTAAAAGATCTGCAGATCCAATGAACTGGTGTAACAGGTTTAATGAGCTGAATGGCTTCTTCTTCCCTTGTGTTCCTACCAAGGGAAGAGACCAAGCGAGAGACTTGGATTCAATTTCTAGCAGGTCAGGGCGAAACCTTGGGCAAGTTCCCTTACTCCACACATACGACTGATAATAATCCTCCAAGAAAAACCCCAATATTAAATTGATCATTTCAATCCACGACTGTTTGTGGGACACTGCTGTGCGTAATTGGCTGTCACCCGCAAATATAGTGAATTCATTTTACAGTAGTCTGTGAAGCGCTTTAAGTCATCTAGAAGACGAGAAAAACACTATATCAAATTCAAGGATTATTATTCTTACCAAAACCATAATATATTTCAGTAATCCAGGTATTGCACTGCATCGTTTGAATTCTCGGGATTGTAAGATTATATTTCCTAGTATGGAGAGGGCTATATAAATGCAAGTTGTTGGTTGCAATCAATGCCTCTGGGCTCAGGTTTTTTTTATGCTTGTCATATTTATGTATCCAATCATCTAAATTTCCATAATATTATACTTTTGTTGACCTAAAAATACTTTCTTCTATACAATGGATTATATTGTATTCTTGAGTGGAGTTGAGAACAATTTGTGGATTTTAATGGCTAGTGAGGACCATATAGTACAATTCTTTGAATTTAGGCAGCAGTCAACCACAAATTAGTTGGTGGACATAGTGTTAGTTGCCTATATTGAGTTTATGCCTGAATTCCAAAAGATTTTAGAATAGTTAAGAAATACAAGTTAATCTTATAATTGGGAGATTTGGCTATCTCAACAAGATGCTAACATTTTTGTATTTCTATAAAAGTCAGGCGTTAGCGAGAAACTATGTAAGGAATCAAGAGGTTGGTCAGATTTTCTTTTACATTCCTAAAATGCTTCATCAATCCACGTTTGTCTTAAAAGGATTTACATTGTCTAGGCCAACGATGGAATTTTACTTTTAAATCTATACAGGAGTAGACCAGCTGTTAGTAATCTCTGCAGTTGTTGTGTGTCTACTCAGCTGCTTATCCATAACCACACCACACATTTTCTTTTTTTAAGGAAAACTTAAGCAAAATAAAAATGAAAAACTCACCTTGGGCAACTGTTAAAAAAAAATTATCTTCTCTAACCCATTACTATGCATTCCAAAACAACTTGCGTTTATACTGCGTCCCTCATGCAGGTTAGCATCCAGAGCACTTAAATTCTAATTTAATATCTAACAACAGCAAAACTACAATTGTATAGGAGGACGTCCCAAGGCGCTGTAACAATGCAACTTAAAGCAGTCCCAGCCCATGCATTGATAAAGATGAAATACAGTTGAGGCAAGCAAGAAAGGTGGTATCTCAAAGACAATTTTATGCCCAGTTTTGGCTATGCTACTTGCTGTATAATCATAATACTCTAATTATGGCATGTTTCACTTAAAAATCTAATTTTCACCCAGAGAATTCCTGAAATATTTGCATTCATTCTCTTTATTTACTAGTCAAGCCAGAAACAAACCTTGAACTTTCCTCCAGGTATATTCTTGCTTCCAATACTATTGTTTTTCCCTCAAAATACACAGTCAATTCATTTTGCAATATACAGTATTCTGTGAAATGCTTTAAGACGTCTCAATAATATAAGGCACTATATAAAATGCAAATATTATTAATGTTATTACTGCATAGAAGTGGAACGTTGTCACATCCATGCTAACTTGAATTATGTATACAACACTTTGCATATAACCAAGCTGTTGCCACTAGAATCGCAGCCATGAAAAGTGGTACAAAAGATGGTATGGCATCATAAATGGTTCAACTAACTGTCTCACAGTAGATGTTTTCATTTTCAGTCAAGTTGTTATTGCAGAAGAATCACTTAAGCCACCATTATTTGCTTGATAGCAGAAACAACCTTTATAAGACATACTGACGTATTTCATTAAATTATAGTGTGCTGTGAGCAGAGCAGAGGTGTGCAATGCCAAAAAGAAAATTTGTTTTGTTTTAAATACCCTCTTGAGGGATAAGATCAATTGGTGCATTTTAAAAAATTCAAGAGTTCTTCAAATATAACAACACAATTGATAATGAACCAAGAAGTCTTTGGGAATTTATTTTTCCAAAAAGGTACCACTCAATCAGCTGCCTGTAACGCAGACTAAAAAAAATCTAATGTATAAAATATTATGCTAGACAATAATGGCCTTCACATTCCCAGTGCCATGCATTACCTGGAAATAAGCCAGTTCCAAAATGGAACAATTCTGTATGCTCCACCAAGCCATGTAAATGAAGTAGCTAGGGTAAAAAGGAAATTGCTGACAAATAGCTCTGGATATGGGCTTTGCCAACATCATTCTGAACACTTTATCAGGTCACTGAGCCTTTTAACACAAGATCAATAGTTGTGGTGATATTTCTGAAACACCCACAGTAATCCTCACAATCTTTCTCAGCTGGCGCTTTGCTGCCTGGAAATCGTGCAAGGTCTAAAAATAATAGCAAAATTCACATTGAGCAATTTTAAATTTACTTTTGAAGGCTGCTTACATATGGGCTGAAACATTTCCTGGCACGGAAGCTTGAAAGTAGCTAACAAGAAAACAGTATTTAAAATGTAGCAGGATTGTAAGCTTTCTGTCCAAGATCAACCAGGAGTGGTTGAAGTTCAATCCACTTTGGATTTCATGCACATGTAACAGAAGTTTGCAGACCTTATAAGAATGGTTATTGCTTTCTAGAAATCAACTCAGCACTCCCCTAATTTCCAACATTCCAATGTTTCGCCCACAAAATACACAGTCAATTCACTTTAGTGTATTCTGAGAAGCGCTTTGGGGCATCTCAAAGACGTGATAAGGTGCCAAATAAAACGCAAGAATTATTATTATTATATGCAGAAAGAATACAAAACATTCAACATAAAAGGTACCATGATAAATACAAGGCGTCCTTTATTTTTCTGAAACAAAGGGGACCAAATGGTTGATTGTTCTAACATTTCTACAACTATATGAATCAATAGTTGATTGAGGAATTGTTGGAACAGATCCTGCGTGTGTTCAATGGAGAAAAAGCCTTGCATTAAACTATGGTCCATCTCACCCTCGCTGCAATTCTGTTAGCAATCAGAAGTGATCCCACAACACAGCATTCTACAACAGTGACCTGAAACAAATGTTTATTTATTAAAGCAACAGCAGAAACTTATCTATATTTTCTTTACTCTGGTCACTTTTCTGCGCGTTTTTAGATATTGATTGACACTGATATAGGGTTCCACAGGACCAGTTGTCCTTCCATTCCTCACAAAAGTAGCCATTCTTCACATACAAGCCCAGACAGGGAGGGTCAGCAGATATTGCATCTATGTGTGGATCTCAACTCAATCCAATCCTCTCTTAATATGACACATATGAACTGCCCAGCAGGAGTCACTACTTAGCGATAAGCACAAAGAACCCTAGCTGATGGTTTCCCTTCACAGTCCAGAGACACCAAGACAAATTTAACAGCCACTTCAGAAAGATTTCTTTTCAACTTCTTATTGTCCATCCATCTAAGAATGCTCAGACCCAGATGAATTCTCCTTTATTTCCAAAAGGAGCCTTGCTTTCTGGCTAGGGCTTTTCTAGCTGGCACAAACACCCAAATGTATTTTTCAGGGTCAACGCAAACTCTTTTGATTTTTTTTCTAAGATCTTGATCTTTTATTGAGGAATGGCATCTCCATCAAGCTGCAGCAGGTTCGCTATCTTTGCAATATAGAAGGCAATGATTAAAAAATGTCTGAATTAAAGAAATTTTGAATCTTTAACTGCATTAAATGAAGGATTCTTTACATTAATTGATTAAGGTGTTTCTGCACACTTATATTTAGAATCCATTATCCAAGCTAGTGTCTGTAAGGGAAACATTTTCCAATAATTTTCCTCCTCAAAAATCTTAAAAGATATTTGCTTACGGTCTGGGATTCAATGGATCTTGGATATTGTATCAGCACCCAAGATACCTCAGTTGCGAGAAATCGGAGGTTGGGTTATGAGTTGTTCACAAAAGGACACACAAGATGGATTTTCAAACCAGGAGCAACCTACCATCTGCTGGAAGCAGAGATGATCAATGATTGTTTCACCCACAAATATACAGTCAATTCATTTTACAGTATATTCTGTGAAGCACTTTGTGACCTCTAGAAGATGTGAAAAGCGCTCTATCAAATGCAAGGATTATTATTATTATTATGGAGGTTACCAAAGCAAATCATGATAGATGAGACCCCAAGCATTATTTGTGCCAGCCAGAAATCTGTTGGAACTATTAGAAAACTGTTGAGTTAACAAAAATACTGCTCCATAGAGCTAAATTCATGAACCAACTAGCTAGTAAGATGTACAATAGGTATAGTATCATAAGGAAATATTGGAGATTGTAAAGCTAAACCAAATAAAATAGAAGTTCAATCGTGTTCTAATTTAAAGAAACAAGATGAAGGCTGTGGTAAACACAAGGTTTCACACAGAGGCCGGGGACAAGGTTATGTGATTATTCATGGCACTAATAATAATCCTTGCATTTGGTATGCCTTTCACATCTGGAGGTTGTCTTCATAGGATCAACCTACTATAAAGTGGAGTGACTGCATTTGTTGGAGTAAACACAACAGCCAGTGTTTTCAAGCTTATTACCTTGCCTGATCCCCATTTTCCTTCAGGCCTCTATCTTTCATATACCCGTCCACCAGGAACAATAATGTTCCTACTTTAATTCTTTTTCCAATTATTTCCATCTGAATCTGCCACCCTAATACTCAATGTACCTTCCACATCATAAATCAAACAAACCTAACACAATTCATTGATTTGGGGTTATTTACTGGTCACATTTCGATCACACTAGTTGGAAGAATAATTTGATCTGCCACCAGTTATCCTTGCAATACACAGGTATATAGGATCACACTAATTGAAAAGGAAATTATGGCTAGCAACTTTCTGTTTATGCCAGTATATTTTTGACTTGTGAGCAGCTGGCTAATCGGTTCTCTTTAGATTGGGCTGTAAGATGAGTGCCCTATCATTTGTCCACTCGGTTTGCTTGTCAGCATTCAACACATTCCCTAAATGAAGATATTAATCTGTTCTGAGAAGGACAGATTAAGGATCTGCCCTGATGAATGTCTCTGCATTTATTTATTTTCTTTCCAAAACTTGTAAACCACATTGCTGAAAATGTTCTCTTTGAAGTTGTGTGATAGAATGCAGTTTTACCAAGTCCAGCAACAGAGATTAAAATGTGACAAGATAACTTCTAAAATATGCCATGCAATGACCTCTAGCACTTCAGGGTAGTACTGCCTCTTCTTGTTAACACAATACTGAATTGCTGTAAAATTACACAAATGTTGCACTTCACATTTTACACACAATGTTCTCATAAATCCTATACAGTGTTAGATATTTCAAGGAGAAAAAACTTTTAAAATCATCTAACTGGAGTTCAATTTTCTCCTCTGCTCAGCCACAGTTCTGACAAGACAGGAACAGCAAATTCATACTTTAGTTAAAATATTAATCCCATTGATAGAACCAAAATATGAGAAAACTTCAATGGCAAATCCAGCATGGTCAGTATATCAAATGTAAGTTTTCTACTTACTTATCATATTGCATTTATGTTTCAACATAACATGTGCAGAAAACCATCACAAACACTTAAGAATATTGAACCCAAAGTCCTGTAAAGCAAATGCATGGAAATTCTGGTTTGTTTGGATGGAGTGATCTCTCTCTCTCTCTCTCTCTCAATGGACTTTGTTTAATTCATTCTCGAAAGTATTAGGCACAAATTAAAGAGTCCAGGCTTGGGGAACACAGGGCGTGCAAAGTGGGTACAGCTGCAGTTTAACAACAACAATATAAAGATTACCATTGTATAGCGCCTTTCACATCAAGAGAGCATCCCAAGGTGCTGGACAGTGATTGTTTCAGACCCGAGCTGGGGTCAGGGAGGATGGAGGGAAAGTGGGGGATTTGGGGGTGAATCAGTTAAAACGGCATAGGTTGTCATTGAGAACACTGTAAAGCCACTGCTTGGTTAACCAGGATCACCCTAAGCATTAGAGTTTTGATTTATAGAGTTATTATTTTTGTTAGAGGGGGGGAGGGGAGTCAGCTGGGTGTCTGACACATGTAGAAACCCATCACCATGTATCCAAACCGAGCTGTGAATTCCATGCATCCCACCTACACATGGAAATTCCACAGAAAGATTGTTGGAATGGAATGCACACTCTCTCCCTGAAAGAAACCATCTTGCTTACCTAATTCCAGAAAGTATTAGGTGCAAATTGGCAAGAGCCAAGGCTTGGGACCTCAGAGGGTGCGTTGGGGCACTGCTGCAGTCTAATCAGCTAAAATGGCATAGCTTGCCATTGATATTGCTGTCTGGCAAACTTTCATGCTGTTTGTCCAGGTTAGACCTCCATGTCAGTTTGGGCTTTGGCTTGTAGGGTTAAGAGGAGCTGAGTGGGATGACTCCCTGATCCCAGAAACTGGTTCTGCCCTTCCAGGTCTTGAGCCAGTGTGGCTGTGCTGTCACCAGCAGTGCCTGGAATACTGTGAGTCCAGTTGTTTTAAGTGCCGGGGGATCCATGATTCTTGTCAATTTGGAATGAGTTTGTACGTCAGATATCACATTACCAACACTGATTTGTAATGAAAACTGGTCACCATTAATTGAATTAATTTCAAAATTTTAACCTTGGTGTATTTTGCACAACACTGAAATGGAGTGGCAATTTTTTTTTAAACTGTTAATATTACATTGCTTATCATCAACTGGGATGCTCAATTATAAAACGGTCCATCAATCAGTATTCTCCTTTCATTTATACTAGTTGCTGTAATACTGATCTGAAGTCAGCCTCATGTTATAGTCACCCCTTAAATAACATAATATACATTAATCCCCCAGTAAAGGCCTATTACTGTCCCTGAGCTCAACTCTTGTCAGAAGTAAGCTGTAAAAGTACAGCTCTACTTTGAAACATTTAGATATGCTAAGGTTTCATTCAATAAATTCCAAAACCAGCTCCTCCAATGACAGCTAGTAAATAGGTGCATGGTGGCACTGAAATTAGATTCAAATGTAACTTTGAGTTAAGCTAACTTACAATAAAGCAGCAGAAGAATGCTGCGATTAACTCAGTGTCTCAAGCTTATGTGAATCATCAGTCAGGATTCCTGTTCCTGAAGCAGTGACTCCTGCTGGAAGCTAATTGTAAATGTAGGTGAAGTTAGAAAAAGGTTCAGTTGGGCTTTCCTCCTCCCTCACTTCTTAAGAATATTCCACTGACACTCACATTCTAGACTTACATGAGGTACAATAGGGCTACTGATGTGTCTGCTGCTGAACTTCATATTCCCCTCAATGAGAATACACAAGTTTCATATAACAAAGTTGATAACCTCAGGTGCTATACCGACATATGTTCAATTTAACGCACGTAACGTCCAGCAGATTGCATCTCTCTCTGATGGCTTAGGGTGGAGGAGGATGTGGGGGGTGGGGGAGAAGCCTTTAAACGGCTGAAACTGGCAGTGATGATACTATGTTTCGTCTGTCACCTCTGCCCTCAACAACGCAAAAACATAACACTGAAGGCAGGCAGGACTTCTCTAACATTGTACAAATGCACTTCTAAAAACTCAGATATAGTGTAACAAACAAAAAACAAATCTTCCAAAAGTTTCAAAAATTAAGTTAGTAGTAAATATATCACAAGGAGTCATACCATATTTTGGAAACAAATAGAGTGAACCACATATTTCTCAGTTAGATAACTAAATAGATGCCTTAGTTTTGGCAGTATGGCTTCTATTCATTAATTCTTTTGGTTTCAGATTCAGTTCTGGAAGGCAATTTGAAATTTGAAACATACCAGTAAGATGGTTATTTTCTTCATCCATTTGTTCCTCATTTACCAAAATATAAATGAAATCACTCTCAAGTTAGGTCCAGTTGCAGAGAGAGAAAAAAAAAATGTTTACACAAGTGCTGATTTACAATCAGTTTGTTTTTAACAATAAGAGCAAAGGAGAGCTTGTGACAGTATGAATTTCAAGTTCCAGTTCAGAAAACACACGACAAATGCTGAAGTTCATTGGAGACTGCTTGAATCTCCTCATCGTTCAATATCAGCTGCCATTCTGATACGCAGGACAAAGGCCAAATAACATATTTGACACTGCTTGCACTGCCATTTGTCCAGTCCACATATCAAGCGGTCAGCAATTGCTGTACAATTCATAACTCAGCAAAAGAAAATTCTGTGGCACTCCTTTCCCCTAGTAGTTTTGGGGAGGGGGGGTGGGGGGAGGGTCAAACATAATTGACTGTAAATTAACCTTGCAAGCCTCTATAAGCTGCACTTCCAGCTGTCATATCTGTCAAGGTTACTTACTCAATGTGGATTTTGGCCTAGGTAAATATAAATTGTGCTCAATTCAAAAGCCATAATGTACATACATGCCTACACAAAACACAATCTAAAATTCTGAAGAAGATTCATAATAATAATCCTTGCATTTGATATAGCGCTTTTCAAGTCTTCGAGACATCTCAAAGTGTTTCACAGAATATAATGTAAAGTGAATTGAGTGTATATTTGTGGGCGAAATGCGGCAGCCAATTGTGCACAGCAGTGTCCCACAAACAGTAGTGGATTGAAATGACCAATTTTTTTTTAAAAGGATTATTATTAGAGTAAGGAAACTTTCCCAAGGTTTCGCCCTGACCTGCCTGGATTCAAACACAGATCTCACACTTGTAAGACACAAATTAAAATTAATTCTGTATCAAGAAACAGGTTTGATGAATATATGATTCACATATTTAAAGTTTTAATTAAGGAGATGAATAGACTCTGGGATTGCCTGCCTTTCATCAACTCTACTCCAAACCATGATTGAAAATGTCTGAATGTCAATATCGAGCAACCTTCAACTTGATAAATACTATTAAGCCCTTTCAAAAGGACACAAATAACTTCCTCAGAAAGAAATTAACAAATGTTTGTTCTCTACGCAACAATGATCAGTTCTACTCTCATTTCAAAATGAAGAGTAGAGTAGAAAGTCATACCCTGAATTATAAAGATTTTCCCTAAACACAAACCTTTATTGATCTGAGCCCTCAATTACTGAAGCTGCTGATAACAAGCATGAAACTGCTGACCACTTCTCCTCAGACAGTTTGAAAACAAAACTGAACTATGAGCACCTCTTAGCATCCACATTCAGGGCAGGATTTGCATGAATGTGAGGTCAGGTCAGTAAATGCACTCATTAGCCATGTGCACACCGCGGAGACAACAGAAAATCTTAACAGGGAGAAAACAGACCTTAATGCTGTATAGAAAAACTGAGGTGGGCAAGGACATGAAACATGTTTTACTTGTATAAATTAGATCAATTTAACATCTTGTGCTCCATATTCATCCCTCAGCATCACAATTCTAAATAATCACAAATTTAGCATATAATCTAATTGTTAGTTTGTCAACATCAAAATGCAGGCAATTCGGGGGGCAAGTTTTTAGAAGTAAAAAATGGTAAATCACTTTGGTGGACAAATTACAATCCAGGGAAACTTAGGTTACTTTGACCAGTGTGCAGCGTTTTCTTCAATCAATCATCCTCAACGCTAAAAACAGGAATGTGAGAAATGCTAACAAAATTCCATACTCCATCTCCCAGCTCCAAAATGAAATTCTACTGTATACCACAACCATAAAGAAAAATGTGAACAATGCCTATAGCAATCTTAACCATGGAGGGGCATGTTCTTACACAAGTCTTTCAAAAAGGAGTCAGACTGCAAGGATATTATTAAGTGAACATGCAATTGTTCCAGCAACAAAATAGAAAATGAATCCAAGTAACAACAATGTGTGTAAAATTGAGAATTTTAGCAGAAGGCAGCACGTAGCCTTCGGAACTGAACTGAGAGTGTTTCAATCAAAGATTAGACACAGCATGAGGATCACACCCCAGAAGGGAGCTTCATCACTTCTGCACCCCCTACCCCACCACTCGCCTGACTCTAGAACCTTCTAATCACCTAGCGGATCGAGTTCAAGATCTTCAGCCACCAACCTTCAAATTCCTCCATGTAGCTCAGCGATTTAGGCACTTGCCTTGCATGTGACAGACCTAGGTTCAATTCCAGGCAGGTCAAAACTGTGGGCAAGTTTCCTTACTCCACACACCTAATAATAATTGCCCAATCTCCCCCACCATCCCCCCCAAAAAACAATAATAAGAACCTCTTACATCCAATGGAGCATTTGTTTATTTCAGTCTGTAGCTACTGCTAGTAGATACTTAATGTATCAGCTCAGTTGAGGGGAAAGATAAACTGCAGAAAGAAAAAATGATTGTATCTTTTAGGAGCAGACAAAAGAGCAGGATGTGTGGTCTTAACAATTTGTTACATTTGAGCTCATGAGTAAACTATCAAACTATTTGGAGTCCTGTAGCTCAGTAATGGTTAGAGCACTCGCCTTACAAGTGAAAGACTTATGTTCGAATCCAGATAGGTCAGGATGAAACCATGGGCAAGTTTCTTTACTCTCCACACACCTAATAATAATCCCTCCAAAAAATAATAAAATTAGTCATTTCAATCCACGATTGTTTGTGGGACTATTGACTGCCGCGTTTACAGTATATTCTGTGAAGCACTTTGAGACGTCTAGAAGACGTGAAAAGCGTGATATCAAATGTAAGGATTATTATTTATTATTATATTTAGCACAATCAAAAGACAAAAACCTTCAATATTCAGAAAAGTAAACAGATCCAAAAGGTGTGTTAATACAACAAACAGAATTAGTGAAAATCTCAATGTTTGAATCTCACTACATTAATACCACTGAACTACTTAGATAGGCCTTCTTTACCTAATGCACAACAACTTTTATCAGTCATGCTGAAGACCATAAAAATAATTGCGATTAAGTTCATTTTGATTCATGATATTTTAATAAATAAATTCAATAACACAATAAGAAGATAGGCTGTTAATGTACAACCCTCTTCAGTAAGTTCCAATCTGTCACTGGTGCCTCTCAGCACATGAGCACCTGAATAGGATTTCGAGTTGATCCTTTAATCCTATATCTACTGTGGGCCTATACACCAAAAATGCTTTTCTCGCAACCTTTATAGAGCAGCTTCATGCAAAAAAAAACCTCACTAGCATATCAGAAAGGACGTTAAAAAAAATGCACGTTCATCTTCATCTCGTCACATTTTCCAACCATAAAACAGAAAGTTTCTTACCTGATTCTTCAGCAGTGGCAGGGGCTGGTGTGTGGCAATATCAACATTGTAATTTGAGTCAGTTACATCATTTCCATTTGTGCTGTCTTCTTCTCTGCTGCTGTCAGATTGTTCAAAGTCATCACTTTCTTGGTCCATTTCCTCTTCCTCACCATCCTCTTGTTCCTCTTTGTTTCCACCGTCCTCCTCATCCTCCGCTAGAACTCTGTTGTTGTTTTCTTCTTCTTCTTCCTCCTCTTCCTCCTCCTCCTCCCCCTCCTCCTCATCACCTTCCCCTCCATCAATCTGGGATTCATTATTGGTGCTACTGCTAGCTTCAGCTCCACTGCCATCAGCATTCCTCACACAGTGTTCCTCTTGTTCCTCCACTACCCTGTTCATTTGCTCTTCCTCTCCATGACTTAAGGAGGCATTACCTCGGAGGGATCCTCCAGTTCGACGCCTCTTGCTGCCCCCAGACAGCAATTCCTGGTTCATTTCCAATAGCCAGCTTGCTACTTCTTGAACCTTTGCTAGATCGTTGGATGGTGTACACACTGCTGCAGCCTGCATTTGGAGAGAGAATAGGTGTTACATTTCAAAATTCTTCTTCTTTTCCATTCTACTCTTATATGTATTTAGGGATTAGTCATGTAACCAGATATTTAAGAAATTGGCTGTCATTACCAAAAATTATATCAACTATGCAACAGTTCCATAGTACAAAAGTAGCACAATATTCTAACAGAGAAAGATAATTCAACATTTCAGGATACATTAACTTCTCAAGAAGTATTTTTAATCTAATGGTCCTGATGAAAGGTCAAAGCTGAAATCTTAACCAATCTTATGGATACTGACTGGCCTCCTGTGGATTTGTAATTCAGATTTCTAACATTCAGTTTATTATTGTGATATACTGCTCATTTCATTGTGGCTCTGCCTGCATTTTCTTATGAACATTTAGAGAAATGTACTCTAACTCCAGCTGCTGTTAACCCAGTTAAGGACATCTGCATATGTTGCCTCACTGATAAGCCTGACAAACCGATGAGTGATAAAGTTAATCTTTTACTGTTAGAATCAAACTCTGTGTCAAAAGATCGGTTTAAATGACCACTGGATTAAAGAAAATCAAGAGCAAAAAATACTGCATATTATGAGCAAAAATGTTGGTCAATATTTGGGTTGCAAAGACATCAATTGTGCTTACCATTTAAAGCTCTGAAGCAAGAACCATTACCCTTTAGAGCGTTTCTTGCACAACTTCAGGAAGCAAACTGAAGCTGTGCTTTATCTACCACACAATATCACTTTCAATCAGATTATTAAAATGATGTACAGGACCTTGGATTGAGTACTGCCTACCAAATGTACACCAGTCAACTACAACTCAATGTGATACAGCCACTTTACACCTAGTAAAGTTGAAACCGATTGTAAATTTGGGTTATGGTGGTAGACCATGGAAATATATAAATATGTATTTCACAAACACACACACACAGTGCCCTTCTCACGATTCTGAACAAATAAGAACCCTATTAAATATGATACAGTCTGCAGTAATAATAAATTGAAACCCCATAAAAAGCTTTGTTCTACAAACACATTTTAAAAATAAATTCAAAAGATAAATAAAAACATGAAATGGAAATCATACAAATTTTGTTTGAAATCTGATAAAAAAATCAGCACAGTGGGGAAATTGTGTCTGCTGTTATTAACAAGTCACAGATCTGTGGTATATTCTTGTTTTATTACTTCTGCACTAATCCACACAAGTCACCAGTTACCATTCAGCCTCAGAACACAATTGCAATCTACCTAGGGATGGGTCCAATGAAATACAGGTAGTTGCCCAGAGCAAGATAAATCTGCAATTGAACATGTCAGGAGGAAAAATGAAGCTATCCATCATGGCAGCCTTATTATACAGAAGAAATACTACATGGTTAGGTTCTTAAATTAAACATTTTTCCATTTTGATCTGTATGGTTAAGTGCAGGTGTCTTCAATTCCCTTAAGCGATCTAAACTGCTACTAGATACCATTTTGTGCAATATTACACATGTCTAACTGTAATATTTGGGTAGTTATCACAAGTTTAATCAAAATAGTTGATCATTTAACATTTTAAAACAAATTATTTCTCAATATTCTCAATATCAACAATATTTCTCAATTGTTTATGGTCATAAAACACTCAATACAGTGCAAAAACTGGCTGCCATGTTTGCCTATAAATACACTCATTAAAAAGGTGTCTGTCTGGTTCAAGCGGTAGCACTCTTGTTTCTGATTCAGAAGGTTGTAGGCTCAAGTTCCAATTCAGGACTTTGAATTCACAGTCTAGACTAACATTTCAATACAGCATTGGGGAGAGTTTGCACTGTTGGAGGCGTTATTCTTTGGATAAGACGTTAACAACCTGTTCTGGTGGATGCTTAAGATCCATCCCATCCATCCCATTAAAAAAAGAAATAAGTTGCTCATGTGGTCCTGGCTGACAGTCCCCTGCATAATTTGCCTACATACAGTCACTATGCACAGGAAAATTCCATGATGTGGTTTGCAACATTTCGACAATGTGATAAGTCGCTATAGTAAAGGCAAGGATTATAATAATTATTAATAATATTATTTCCTTGAACTGTTTTCTTAACATGAATGTTCCAAAAGGAACATAGTTAAGAAAATTATTCAGTACTGCAAAAAATATATTCTTGGACAAGACATACACAATATGGAAAGTTAGTGAAGTCAAATAGTTATTTGAAAGGCAAAACATCGTTGCAAGTTAAAATATATTTTCAATTTAACAATTGGTTTAGTGCATTACAAGCCAAGGCAAAGTGCAGAACAAACAATATGTTCAAAAACACTTTTACCTTGATGACAGAAAGACATGATTATCACTTTGCTATTTACTAATAGCTTGTTCTATCTATCTTACATCAAACTTGACTGTTTTTCCTAAAATTATCCATACTACAGCAAGTCTTTACAACAATTACTTAACACTGGTTCAGTTCAGCAGCAAGCAGTGCTCTCTCTCTCTGTGCTAGAATGGTACAAAGCATTTCAATCCAAACATGCTGATAAACTTAGACATTATTATTCCAACCACTCCAGATTTCTATTTTTGTGAATCAAAGAGCTCAGCAAGTATTTTTTAAAAATGTTTAGCCATTGCTGACAATAACACAGTGCACACACCAGCCCTTTAAAATATTTGTATCACTGTACACATGGAATGATTTAGATCTTCTCTTTCAAATCCATGCAAACCTAAGATCCACTGTCCCCACTGACAAAACCTGGCTTTTAGCAAACTTATCCAACACAAATGAAAAATTAGTTAGGCAGACACAAAGGTTATTTTTATTAAACACAATGCAGCCATACCTATTAACCATTCAAAGCCATAGCCAGCTTCAGTCTCCATAAATGGCTTATGAATATAGTTTTCAATCAATAGTCACTATTCCATATGGAGACAATTATAGCCAAGAGGTTACCTGTGCTCTCCAATCAATAAGGTGGACTAATCAACACAGCTACCCTTCCCTGTAGGCTTAAAAAACAAGTGCAATCCTCTTACAGCAGTGTGGAAAAGGTTCATTAAACACTCTTTCGCTAACCTTTGTATGCTTCTCACTGAGAAGACGATTGGACACCTTCCCTAAACCCCCAGAAGCATCTTAGATCAGCAAAGGAGCAACCTATCTCAGAGTATATGTTAACCGGCACTCCACCACTCTCAGTGGGAATTTCAGCATCTACCCAGCATGCATTCCACTACACGAAGTACAGACAGGTTTTTATCACAAGTAAAATCTCATTTGTGAGCTCCATGAAATATTTATCAGTGCAGCAGTTCTCACTGAAGCAGTTATTGCTATTATGAAAACAAATGCACACATGGTAAATATATATTTATAGAAGCAGGTGGATTTAAATTACTGTATTTTCTGAAATATGGAAATGCTCAAAGTGTGCACATAAAATAAACATGGTATACATTTATCTTAAGTAACTACAACCGCTGCAAGAAGAAATATCTTTAAATTTGATCAAGAGTAGCACAGTGAAAGCCATTAGCTGCTGCTGCTATATATCTGACCTACCCATTAACAGTCACACAGAGAATTCCCAAGGGAGCCATAAGCAGTACATGAGAAGATTGGACAGCTCAGGCAGTCTCTCCCTGTAAACACCAAGACCTTCACAAATGACCATCTCACTGCTTCTCTGCCAATGGGCTGATTCTTTATTCTTCAACAGGGCCTGGTAGGAATAAGTTAATCTTGAAGCTGAAATTAACTGTTTGTTTCATACCATGTGCACTTTGTCCTGCAGTATCAATATCATATTCCGTTTAGCAAATCAAATACAGAAAATATATTGATCAGTTGTAGTCATCCCGTGCATTCCAGTAGACTTTAGCAGAACAGAATTAATATGTTGTTCAAGCAAGGAAGACTGGTCTCATAACTCAAACACAAGATTGTATGAAAACATAACCAGCCAGTTCATACAGCTGGTTCTCTAAATAACAGCAATGCAATATCAGGTCTGATGCTAACTCAAGTCACCTCATCTGTTCCAGTGCTCTCTGCCTTCTCCATCCCAACAAGGAAAATCCCAACCCTGCCCTCCCCACCCCACGCACGGCTCCAGCTCATGTCTGAAACACCGACTGTTCGGTACCTTGGAATGTCCTCCCAGCGTGAAAGGCGCTCTACAAATGTAATTTTGTTGTTGTATGGTGAAATAATACAGATTCGAATGAAAACTTCGAGCTGTTGCCTTTTTTAAAACAAAGAAATCTCTCGTCCTCTGCACTCTGCAGATTTTAAAACAACAAACTTAAATCATCAAACAAAGGTATCAAAGCACTCGTGTGTAAACTCCTGGTTCACAATGATGGCACATTTGTACTTAAAAGCACCAATTATTGATGGTGACCAAAAAATGAAAAGCTATTCACCAGTCTGTGTGGATGAATAATGCAACACCATCCACCTCAAGTGTTACAATTGAACAGCCCATCTACTTATCTTGGCAGCATTCTTGCTCCGCAACACAAATTGACCAGGAGGTGCCTACTGAAGAAATGTCAGCATATGGATGACCGCATGATCAAATGTAGAAGCAGCATGGTACTGTATTTAGCTACAGACCAAGACTGAGGTACACAGCCAAGTAGTAATTAATTTCCACCCAGTAAATCCATGAAGAATAAACGTGGACCTAGAAATTGCATCATGCACATTTGATCCAACTCAGGCACAATTGCAAAGATTTTATGACACAAGATAATCCAGCCTTAAATTCATCCACTTCACACAGATCTACAGGAAACTAAATACAGTAAAAGTCCATGTATCTGGCACCCATGGGACCTGGCCAATGCCGGTTAAAGCGCCTGCCAGATATTTGGGCAGCCCACGGCCAAAAACCCACCCCCAAAAAATTAAAGTTCTTTTAACACACACCATACACACCAGACTAAATAATAACAGATAATAACAGAATATTATATTGGTACTTATTGATAAAACTATTCTCTTGTGCTTCTCACCTTTACTGATTGAGGTGTGCAGTCCAGCGATTCTTTTTTAAATAGAGGATGCCAAGTGGGTGAAAAAAACGTCAGCGCGATTTTAATGTCTCGCGACTTTACTTGCAGCAAGTCAATAGCCCTAGATAGCCCTAGACTCTACTAGAGGCAAACCGAAATACAGCACCTGTGCGACAATGTGGGTTACCGGCTAGCGTTATCGGCTTGCCGCTAGTATAGCTTTAAAGTCGCGCTCCATTTTTTTCACCCGCTTGGCGTGCTCCATTTTAAAAAGAATAGCTGGACTATACACCTCAACCACAGCACCATGGCTTCAAGTGCAGCATCTACCAGCAAAGGTGAGAAGCGCAAGAGAGTAGTTTAAACAATAAATACCAATACAATATTCTGTTATTATGTTTTTATTTATGAATTTACAAATGCTCCACTGCTATTGTTCTGGATAAGTTCCGGTTTATCGAATGGGGACATTTTTTTTGCGTGCCGGTTCATTGAGTCACGGATAAACGGGCTTCTACTGTACTATTGATGGAAATACATCCCAGGTGAACTAGCATAATTTACATAATTGAGGCAAGGAAGAGAGGCAAGGATGATTAGCAGGCTGAGCTGGATTAAGATCAGTAGGCAATAAAGCATGCAGGAATTCAAAATATATTTTGAAGATACTACAAAGCATTCAATTGACCTACTTGACATACTCAATACATCGTGGTTAGAAACATTTTTAACAGTAGAAATTCCGTGAGTTGGAGCACAAACAAAAAGGAAAAAGAATATTAGAGTCAAATCAGCAAAAATAGCCTACCTGACTCAGGAAAGGATACTCTTAGGTTCCTGAAGTGTAAGGGTACAACTAAGATTTCTGAAATGGAACTGACTCTTTCATTTACATCACTTAAGGAGATGGACCCATATAATGATGAGCAATCATTCAATCAGAATGCCAGAAGCAGAACATTTCAATATACAGTATAATGTTGACATTTTCATTACCAGAATGTAGATAGCAATTTTTTCTAGGCATTTGAGAGGATCCTCATCTTCATGGTTTCATTAATCATCAGTTTTATTGATAAATGCAAACATAAAGGTGTACTAAACAGTTCAGATTGCAAAGTATAATTCACTGAACATACAAAGCAATGGGCTCTGGGAGGACTAGGTTAGGTGCTGAATATCATGGTTCAACATGACCGATGTCGCTGCACACCTGAGCAAAGACAGGTTTTGGTTTCATATGCATTTGGTCTTTCTGCCTCAAAAGAGAATGCAGAGTTTTATCCTAAATCACACGTTAAAATACAATCAATTAGCTACTATGTTATGTTAATTGCCTGCTACAAAGGAAAATACTCACTTTGGGAAAATGACCAGCAAGTTTTAGGTTTCAATGCAACAATTTCCTGTTTGGAATGCGGCAACTGTTCTCTAGTCCACGGTGAGAGGGAGTACATTTTTCATAAATCAAAGCAGAATCATATTTTCTTCTTGAATTATGTTTTCCTCTCCCATCTTTGTATATTAAAAAAAACTTGTATTCTATTCTGGATTGGCGTAATAGGCAAGGTTGTGAAATTGCTGTCTGGAAAATTGAGTGGAATTGTGACCCGATACATAGCCTTTTGAGAAAGTAACCTGGAATGTTTTCCAGGCTTTTTTTAAACAAAAAATATGTTTCCCAAATAAGCTGTCACCTGAAGAAACAATTATTTTCTGTAAAATTAATGGAAAGTCGGAGAATCTCAAAGTTACATACAAAACTATATAACAACAACAAAATTGCACTTATATCGCGCCTTTCATGTTGGGAAGACGTCCCAAAGTGCTGAACAGTCTGGTCGGCAGCCGAGCAGGGGGGGTAGGGGTCGAAGTAGGGTGAAGGTGAAGGAGAGTGGGAGAGGGGGAAACACCAACTTGGACATGTCTCATGTGTAAGTTTTCAGACCAATGATTTAAAGGCATTTGAAAATACTATAGCTGCTTTGCTGTCCAGCTAATCTTGCTCCAACAACAAAATTACATGTGTATAGCGCTGGACAGTCAGTGTTTTGGACCTGAGCTGGGGCCGGAGTTGGGGGGGGAGAGGGGGGGCTAGAGGGAAGTGGGATGACCGCCTATAGCACCATCAAAGAGGAGGGTTTTGAAGCGGGACTTGATGGAGGCAAGGGAGGGGGTGAGGCGGAGGAATTGTGGGGTGAAATACCAGAGGTTGGGGGTTAAGTGGCTGAAGGCATGCCTGCTTATGGTGGGGCGGGTGGGTTGTGGGACATAGAGCAGGCCAGAGCCCCCTGAGCGGAGCGAGCAGACAGATTGGTAGGGTTTAGGTCACAGAGGTACAACAACAACAAAATTACGTTTATAGAGCGTCTTTTACGTCGGAAGGGCATCCCAGGGCGCTGAACAGTCAGGTCGGGACCTAAGCAAGGGAGAAAGGCAGGGTGAGGGGAGGGGCTGGAGAGAGTTAGGAAGGGAGGGAGAGTTGGGAGGGCAGCAGAAGGCACAATCAAAGAGGAGGGTCTTAAGACTGGAACTTGAAGAAGGCAAGGGTGGAAGTGGAGCAAAGGGACTGTGACATGGAGTTCCAGTGTGTGAGGGTAGAGACTGAAAACCCGTCCATCGATGGTAGGGCAAGTCGGGCGGGGGACATGGAGCAGACAGGAGCCCGCTGAGGGAGTGGACAGGTTCATAGGGGGACAGCAGGTCGGAGAGATAAAAGGGGGCAAGTCCGTAAATGGCCTTGAAAGTGAGGACAAGGATCTTGAATTCGATCCTCTGGGGGATGGGGAGTCAATGGAGCCGGTCAAGAGTGGGAGTGATGTGGTCAAGGAGCTTGGTGTGGGAGAGAACATGAGCTGCAGTGTTCTGGATGATCTGCAGCTTGTGAAGAGAAAAGCTAGGAAGGCTGACAAGGAGGGAGTTTCCATAGTCAAGCCCTGATGTGACAAATGCGTGGACAACAGTTTCAGCAGCCTGAGGGATGAGGCAGTGGCAGAGTCTGGTGATGTTGTGAAGGTGGTGGAAGGCAGTACTGGTCATGGAGTGGATGTGGGGGAGGAAAGACAGTTGAGCATCGAACAAATTACCAAGGTTCCTGACTTGACTTGGTGAGGTGAAGTGTGCAACCATGGAGGTTGATGCTGCTCGTGCCTGAAGTGTAAAGGTGCTGCGAGAGCCAATCTGGAGGGCCTCAGTCTTGATGACATTCAACTGTAGGAATAAGTTAACTCTCATCCAGGACTTGATGTCTGACAGGTAGTCTGTCAGGACCACAGTGGTCCTGGGATCGAGGGTGGAGACAGAAAGATAGAGTGGGTCTTCATCTGCAGACCCCATGTCTGCGGATGATGTCATCAAGGGGGAGCAGCAAGAAATTATTTGTTACTATTGAAATTGGTGCTACAGCCAAGTAAATCTGTGCACACTACAAAATGGGATGAGGGGAGGGGGGAGATGAATGGAGAGGGGAAGGGGGAGGGGAAAGGGGGGAGGGAAGAGGAAGCATTGTTTGGACATTGGATGAGAGGATCTGGTAAGGTCATTATGTCTCCCTCGCTGACACTCAACATCCAGGCTCACATATGAATGATCCACTCTGGACTCAGCTGTAATTGAATAACCACCGCTTCTATGGTTGAACAATCCGTTGCTATTCATTGTTCATACTTTCAGGTTAAGAATGGCTAGGAACGAGAGGACAGCCAACACCCAAAGAAACACTCCCCAATAAAAAAAATCAATGTCTTCAGGAAGAAAGGAAGGGGCAATCTAAAAAGAATTAAAGTTGAATCAAACTTTTGAGTTTTGTCTGGGTTTCAGCCTTCAACAGCAAGAGGTCTGATGGGAATGATCCAAGGTACACATGGAAAATATTGAAACCATGTCATCATTATTTGCCTGTGCAGAAGCAACGTTACTTGGAATCTGTCTGATGAGAGTTAGCCACTCCCTTAGCATGCCATCAATAAAATAAACGACTAGTATTTTCCAAACCTGAGCTACACACTTGGTGTATTCCAGAAGAAGCAAGGAAACTACAGTACTTGCAGAGTGAATGGTTGAAGGCCGTGAGCGTTACAGAATGGGTGATAAGTTTTCAAATAGTTGGACTGACAACAATAGCTCTGATACTGTAAAATCTTAAATAATTCAGTTACAAATTCAAAGGCAAATCCTTTGTGTTACAGGAGAAAGTTTGGAACAATTTTCTTCACGCTGAGCTAAAAAACTATGCACTGGTGTTCCAGTTTAGAAGCCCAAGATCTGGTGCCACCAATGAGTAAAGCCAAACTGAGGTGTAAAAAGCAAGATTGGGAAAGCTCAAGGTACAGAGTTCTTACTGGCCCAGGATTATCTGTGTTAAGGTGAATACAGAGTTCCGGTGGTAGGTGGATGGGTGGGAAATAAGAGAAAACGTAATTAAAATGTGTTATTTAAGATAGATTTGGGACTGACCCCCATAGTCTTCTGAAGAATGTTTCACCCTTAGGCTCTTCATGTTTTGAACAACTCCACATTGCTTTTAGCGTGAGATTATTCCCAGTTGTTTTAGCAGCGATTCAACCCTGTTCACCAAATAACTGACTTAAAAAACAAACCCCTTTTAGTAAACTACAGTTCAATTACTGTTTCCAAGGCGGTGAATAATTTCTGTGGGGGTGGGTGGTCAGGGGTCTCCAAGTTGGACAAGCAGTGAGAAAGTTTGAAAGGCAGTGCTCTCATTGGTAAAATATTCAGTTTTATCTGGTTAAACTCCAGGAGGGACCATACACTTTTGGCTCAAACCTTGGCTCTTGCCAGCCTGCACCCAATAGTCAAATTTGGTAAACTGAATGAGATATTTGAATAATTTTGATAATTGAATAGAATTTAGAAAACCCAAACTAGGTTTTGCATGCCTAATCTAAGACTATGGATCATTTAATTGAATACTGTATATATGATTAATTCAGTTTATCAAATAATTTTCCCCATGACCATTCATATAAAATTAACTGAGCCACATAAATGCAGTCCTAAATGACTGTTCTGCAGAACACCCTCATTTTACAGTAAATTCTACAATTAGGATCACTCTTTTTAGACTCAACGAAGAATTTCTAGAAAATTATATAATTTATTTTGCCATTTGTTACAAATTATAGTGAATTGTACGATTTCAACATTTGTGCAAACCCTATTAACGAATATCACCTGAAGAGCAACATTCTTTATTAATGAATAACAATGAATATTATTAAATCAACTAAATAGAAAGTAGCATTTAAATTCATAAATGCACATCCAACTTCAAGATCCTCACTCCTCTGTTTAATCCCTCCACTTCTTTGCATCCCCCTATCTCTGTAATCTCCTCTCCCCTCACAGCAGTACCCGCTGCCTCTGTTCTCCTGGATCTGGCCACTTCCTTGTCCCCCGAATCCTCCGCTCTACTATCGGCGGCCGTGTTTTCAGCCACTATACCCCGAAACATTGGAACTCCCTCCCTCAACTCCTTTGCCTCACCACCTCCTTTCCCATCTTCAGATCGCACCTGAAGACCTTTCTCTTTGACCGTGCTTACGATCACCTCCCCCCTCATCCTGGCTTGACCTCAGGCTCCGCTATCGTGAAGCGCTCTGAAATGCCACTGGGTGGTATAAATGCAAGTTGCTGTATCCTATAGTATTGAAATGTGATCTGTACGCATGCAAATCCAGTTCTATGAATAGCCCAATTTAGTGAATAATTTTGACTGTGAAATTGAATATGGAATTAAAAGAATTTCAATGTACTCTCCAGAATTAGGTAAGCAGGATGCATCCCTCAATGGAAAAAGTGTGTTTTCCATTCCAATAAATATCACTGGAATTTCCATTATAGATGGGTTGCACAAAACTCAGTTTAGTTTGGATACGAGTGTGGTGATGGATTTTGTGTCATATACCTGTTTGATTTCCCCCAAAAATCAAGCTACGGTTCTCGCTCACTAAACATAATCTTGAATCTTCAGAAACTATGAACAAACCCATTCAGCAGAAGTCCAGGGAGATGCTTAGATCCAAATCAGTCATTAAGGACCCATTAACCAAATTTTATGCCCTGATGGTAACTATGATAACACATACTACATTTTCCCTTTTATGTAGATGCAGGTTGAATACATTAAGAATATTCTTTTTCACACTCGCTCCATTGCAATACAAAATACAATACAAATTGACATTTATATAGTGCCTTTCACGTTGGTTAATAATACAATCCTGTTGCATAAGATTAATGACCATAGAATACAGAACCGAATAACTTTGAAAATTTTATTTTGTCATAATGCTCACGATCCTGTCAAATATAACCCTCAGATTGCAAAATCTAAATTATTTTCTATATTTCAATTTTTTAAGAAAAACCACATCAGCTTATTTGAATAATTCAGTGCCAAGTGCTGCAAGGTTAGAACAAATGTACCAAGGGGAACACCATTGTTAAATTCTCCTACTTTTTAAACAGATTTAGTGACACTAACAACATCCAAATGGTGTGCAAACCTGCTCCACAATTAGCCTACAGAGGTACATGTCAAAATAAACAGAAGGTTCCTTAAAAAATAAACACAAACTGAACTTACATGCCCCTATTCCTAGCTTTCCTTTAATGTTCTAAATTTTTCATTCACATTTTGTACAATTCCGTGTGACGTGGCACCTCTGACTTGTTCTTGGTGCAAGGAAGCTTCCGGTAATTGCCATACTTGTGTACCAATAAATGGGTTCCAGGTGACAGAGCTCAGCCAAAGGTCTCCTAACACCTGCAATCCATTTACTAGTGTACAAGTACAACAGTGATACAGAAACTTTCTTCTTGTAACTTTAGCAGTTTATTGAAGAAAACGCACATCTAGCACAAGTGGCTGACTACAAGGAATTACAGAAAAAATGACAAAGAAGAAATTATGCATTTATTTAATCACAGTAGCCCTGCTGATGTAGACCCAAATCCAAGTTTTTGGAGGCAGAGATTTAATAATTTAAAAGAGGCAGAGACGATATTTTATTTGAAACTAAGCACTGTTCAGAAGAGTGGTAAAGGATGAACTTTATCCTTGGGTCTACATCAGCAGGGCTACTGTGGCCCTGTGATTATATAAATTCATCAGAAATTAAAATACAATCAATGGAGCAGTTATCAAAAAGTTTAAGTGTATTTACTTCATCTCACTGCTACCACAGACCTGACTAATAATGTATCCCGCATTATTTAAGGTCACCATTTCCATCCATCCTAGAAGCAGCAAGGCTCCAATGTTTTCCAGCTGAGAAATTCAATCCACCAATGCAGACAGGTGTTTGTTTTTTGAAGATCAGGTATGAACTTTCTCCAGTTAATGGGACATAAAATAACCAATTTTGATCTAAAATGGTATATGCCTATGCACAGGACTTCTGGTTACTGTGCAATTTGGTATACAATAAAACTCACATAAGTCTTATGAGTTGGGGCCATACATTTAATATTAATTTAATAAGTGAAAGTTACATAAGTCATATCATATATGACTTAAGTAAAGTTCTATTCAATCAGATTTTATAGAACTTGCACATAACATGCACAAATGCTGAACTGGCTGATGACCTTAAGGCATGGTTTCTGTACCATGTTTAACACATGCATATATGTCATCGGAGCCCATTTTTTCCATATACAGTTAGTGTGCGGCGATATATCGATATATCAGTTATATCGGTATAATTTTTCATATCAATATGCTGATATCGGAAATTTGAATATATCGGTATATCGAAAAATTCGGTATCTAAAAAAAATCGGTATATCGAAAAATATCGGAATATAATGTCCGGCGATGTATCGATATATGGTTATATCGGTATAATATAAAACTTTTTCAATTTACCTTGTCGCCAGCATTGCAAACCTCCTAGGCCTAGAGCACGCATATCGGAATGCGCGCACCTCCGAATGCATGCGCATACACAGGATAAAAAAACCTGATGATATTGATATATCGGTATGAGCCCACCGATATGTCGATTTTGGAAAATTTCCATATCGACGGACCCTATATACAATACACTGTAACTGAATATCAATCATTGTTTAAGAAAATGTTAAGTCAGATCAAATCAAATTTGGTGGCAATGTCGTTCTTTTTCATTTCAAGATTTGCCTCACAAAATAGAAGAATCTGGTATGTCTCTGTCATTCATTTTTGTTAGTTGGCTATTTACATTGCCTGATGGCTGGTCAAAACCTTGTTTTCCGTAATTGTCCACTGTTCTGTACCTCTCATTCAGTCTTTCGTCATTGCAGCTGTTACGTGCACATGAGGGATCGGGACTTCCCGCAGGTTCCCGCAATTGTCTCACATGGAGCACTCCTTATGTGCTTCAAGTCAGGTAAGTGCGCATGTAATGTAGAGTCCCCTATACTTTCAAAGTGATCAGATATTCCACACCGACTCCACGTGATCAGCTGATGCTCTTTCCTCTCAGTCGCACCTCCCAGTTTGGTCCCCTGTTCAGCGTCAAGCAGTCATCATTAAGTGCTCCAAGATGCTATCCCACATGAAGGGCACCACCATATAAATGCAAGCTGCCGCTGTTGTGGTGAAGGGAATGCATGTTGCACTGATTTAAAGCTAAGAAGTTGCACAGATTTAAAGCTAAAAAATTGCACTCTTAGCTTTAACTACCAGGTCACCTCACCCACCCTCCTCGAAATATAAAGTCTCAGAAATCTACTTTCCAGCAGCTTTTTAGAGTGAGTCATTTTCCCTATTCTGGGTCTTCAAACGCACTGGGGAGTCACTCAGCAGAGAACAGCAACACTCCATAGGGGTCAAAGAGATCAGCATCCTTGTTAGCAAAATACACACCAGTAAAGGACATCAATCTAAATGTGACCCAGTGATGTCAGGCTGAGGGTCAGCAAGATTTCCAAACACAGTAGAAAGTTGGATATCCTAACTGCAAACAACATCCTGAGATTGTGAAAAGAAAGTAACTATCGGTTTTATTTCCCCAAATAGTATCCTGTACTATTAATTAGGTCCTATAAAAAAAAGGCTACTGTTTACAGTATAAGACTTTCAGCACAATATAAATGCACTTAAGTTTACTCAGTTCCCCTTCCCCACAAGTATAAAAATTGTTTTGCTTCAAAGTTAATTTCTTCACGCATCATACATAACAATCACCCTTGCAGCTGCTGCTGAAGCTCCACGTCTCCAACTAATGGAACTTTCGTTCAATGGTTCATTGACAGATTTGGGACGAGAGGTGTGTGTCCGAGTTGTGGGCAGGAAGATGGTGGCAATGCTCTCTCACATTTTATGGTGAGCGATGCAGGCACAGGAAGTTCAAGGGCATTCTGATACTTGCATGTACTATCCCATCCACATGCTCAAGCCAAGACATGTCAGATATGACATGTCGGGTAAGACATGTCAGATATGACATGTCGGGTAAGACATGTCAAATGACCAACCAATACAGGTAGACCCTGCTTTACATTACCTCGGTTAACGTTTTTTCGTTATTACGTTGCTGATACATTGGGAACATATATTTATTTGACATTGCAACATTCGCTATTACGTCATTCCCCAGCGGGTGGAAAGGGAGTACGACAGCGCTAGGACCTGGTAGTGAGCCAGGCCGAAAGCGAGAGAGAGAGTCAGACGGCAACGAGTGAGTGAAACCAGCAGCAGTTTTTTCAGAAAGTTTTAATGAAAAATGTGCAAAAGAACACAATTCCAGTTTTTACATTCATTCTTATGGGGAAAATGTATTTGCTTAAAGTCGTTTCACGTAAAGTTGCACTTTGCAAGATCCAAACTGCAACGTTAAGCGGGGTCTACCTGTACCTATGGCTGGGTAGGGGACGGAGGAGGCTCCAGGATGATATATTTCGCAACAGAATGTTGCAATCGAGTCAACCCTTTGTGGTGGTTTCAGTAGTACAGTTCTTGAGCCAAGTGGGTCTGTGGTACCCCAGGATGCTGCTGATGATAGACCAGATAGCTTGGCTCATTTGGCAAGACTTGGACCCGTCAGGCCGAAATCTAAAGGTAGTCAAACTGAACAAACAACAGGAAGCTTGCAAGACAGGTGTTTCAATGGCTCTGGGTTTAATACTCTTGGAATTAGGTAACCAGGGAGAGTGTACATTCCCTTCCAGACAGAGAAATTTTGATGTGTAAGTTGCACATGTGGAACACTTTGGATACTCAACCAAGGTAATGGGCTTTCGCATGTGTCCTACACCTAGCTGACTAAATCAAAATAATGCATCAAATACTTTAACTTTCTGAGAAACTTTACATGCTTAGACACCAGCACAGGCTCAAAGGGCCTTTCCTTTGCACATCTTGTAAGTGTGCCTCAGTGAAACCAATGAAGTGATAACTACAAAGTAGGGTCCGGCGATATATCGATATATCGCTAAAACCCGATATAATTTTCATATTGATACGCCAATATAGACATTTAAAAAATATTGATATATTGAAAAAACGATATATTGAGGTAAAAAATCGGGATGCGAGCACACTGAACTACAAGACCCAGAATGCTCATCTCTATACACAATGCACAGACCGAGGTGCAAAGCCGCCATATTGTATTCACAGTCCTCGAATACAATATACAGGTATGCAAGGGGTGGGGGGTGAGAGGGACGGCTGGGGAGTGGGGGGGGGGGGGTGAGGGGGAGAGAGACTGCTGGGGGGGGTGAGGGGGAGAGAGATGGCTAGGGAGAGGGGGAGAGAGACGGCTGGGGGGAGGGGGAGAGAGACAGCTGGGGGGGGGAGGGGGAGAGAGACAGCTGGGGGGGGGAGAGAGACGGCTGGGGGGGGGGAGGAGAGAGGGGGAGGAGAGGGGGAGAGAGACGGCTGGGGGGAGGGGGAGAGAGACGGCTGGGGGGAGGGGGAGAGAGACGGCTGGGGGGAGGGGGAGAGAGACGGCTGGGGGGAGGGGGAGAGAGACGGCTGGGGGGAGGGGGAGAGAGACGGCTGGGGGGAAGGGGAGAGAGACGGCTGAGGGGAGGGGGAGAGAGACGGCTGGGGGGAGGGGGAGAGAGACGGCTGGGGGGAGGGCGAGAGAGACGGCTGGGGGGAGGGCGAGAGAGACGGCTGGGGGGGGAGAGACGGCTGGGGGGGGAGGAGAGGAGGAGAGAGACGGCTGGGGGGAGGGGGAGAGAGACGGCTGGGGGAGGAGGAGAGGGGGAGAGAGACGGCTGGGGGGAGGGGGAGAGAGACGGCTGGGGGGAGGGGGAGAGAGACGGCTGGGGGGAGAAAGATGGCTGGGGGGGGAGGGAGGGAGAAAGAGACGGCTGGGGGGGTGGTGGGGGAGAGAGACGACGGGGGTGGGGATTGCGAGAGAGGGACGGCGGGGCGGGGCGGGGTGGAGAGACGGGGTGGATGTGATAATATACAGATAGATAGAGATGGGGGGGATGTGAGAGAGGAGAGAGGGGGAGAGACACAGAGACACACAGACAGAAAAAACACAGAGATGGAGAGAGTGAGAGACACAGAGAAAGAAAGATATTTACCTCCTGAGAAGATAGGCCCCGAATGCACGCGCACCCGGAATGCGCGCACTCCGAATGTGCACGCCGCGCGCGCATGTGCTGTACGAAAAACCCGAAAATATCAATATTTCGGTATATCTCGATATGAGCCCATCGATATATTTAATCGGAAAATTTCCATATCGACGGACCCTACTACAAAGTAAAGGCAGTCTAAATGCGCGTGTAATATAAAAATGCTCCTGGAGCTTCACTACACTTAGATATCAGCTGAAGTTCACAACTGTTCTGCGGATTCCTCCACCCACCCGCGTTCTTCAGTCCTTCATGGTTTAACTGTCCCCAGCTGCTTAGTGAATAGCATTTGTCTGCATCAGTTTCATGTGCAATTAGTTCTTGGTCTCTTTCCAGAACCTCAATGAATCAACTCTCTTACCCAAAGCACGTTGAAGGACTGAATGTGTAAAACATTTAATCAGTTTCTGCAGCATGCATTTTGTAATGCCAAAGAAACCAAGTTTCTGACAGCTGGTTGAGTTCACATTAAAAATCACTGATATCATGCTACCTTCATCAATTCACCAACCTTTGAAAATGAACTAATTTACCCATTTGATCATTTAAAACTGCAAATTTGACAGCTACCTAGGAATAGGGCACTCACAAAAAATAGACAAATTTAGTAAGAAGCATTACAATTTGTTTTTAAAAAAAGTTGAATACCAACTTTTTACAGCTGATCACTGAGAAGACGCCAAGCCAACCTGCTTCACTTCTGTCGACATCTTTAACAACCTCTGCCTATCCCTCAGACTCACTGAATTTGTAGGCAACCTTGGCAACAGGTTCAATTTCCAGTTACCCTATCCCACAACCAGTCCCTAACCAGGACTGCCTTCCTTTATATCACTCACCTTCATCCCTATATTACAAACACTGATGAAGTTCTCATTCATGATTTCATCATCTCCTACCTCGATTTTTCGAATGCACTCATTGATCTCTCCACTTTCACAAGAAACAAGATCTAAATGATAAATACTGTCGCCTAAGTACTTGTATGAACCAGGTTCCACTATCCCATCCCTCAATTCTTGCAGGATCCATCGCTTTCCTGTTTCAGAACAGATTGATTTCAAGATCCTTACTCTCACTTTCAAATCACTTGACATCTGGCATGCTTCCTCTCCGATCTTCTCTCATTCCACTGCACCACCTTGGCTCAGCTAACTCAAATCTTCTGCATGTCCGTTGTTCCTTCCGCTCCACCACTAATGGCCATATTTTCAGCCACTATGCCCAGAAATTCTGGAGCTCTCTGCCTCAATCCCTCCATTTGGCTCCGTCTTTTCCTGTCTTCAAATCACACTTGAGATTTGGCTCTTCAACCGTACCTTCAGCCGCCTCTATTTCCAACTTGGCGTCCAACCAAACTGGCATGAAACTAACCACGTGAATATCTCTATAACAATACAAGTTGTTGTTGGAAATTAAAGTATTCATCTGTATCATATTAATTTCAAACACCTTATCCAGTTAATTAATCCCCAGAAAAACCCTAATCCCAATATCTTTGACCCTTCACTGTTGTATAATACCTGCAAATTTAGCCAAGCAGCTATGTAGCAATTTGCAACTTTCATGCAACTTTCACAAATCCAAATGCAAAATTTATCAAAAACAAAAACAGAAATCGCTGGGAACATTTAGCAAGTCAGGCAGCATCTATGGAGAAAGGAAAAGTGAGTAAACGTTTCAGGTCCACGCCCCTTCAACAGAACTGGCAAAATTTATTCCTACATAATAGATAATTCTTATGAAAAGATATCCCCTTCTGCAGTATCAAATCCTCCAAACGAATTCATAGATTTATAGATTCATAGAATTTTAAGGCACAAAAGGAGGCCATTCGGCCCATCTAGTCTGTGCCGGCTCTTTGAAAAGAGCGATTCAATCCCACTGCCCTGCCCGCTCCCCATAGCCTAATAGACCTGTTCTCCCTAAATAAAGATCTAATTCCCTTTTAAAAGTTGTTATCGAATCAGCCTCCACCACCTTTTCAGGCAATGCATTCCAGATTCGAACAACTCGCTGAGTGAAAAAATTTCTCCTCAGCTCCCCTCTACTTCGCCTTGAAACTATTTTAAATCTGTGACCACGAGTCACAGATTCACCCACGAGTGGAAATAGTTTTTCTCTATTTGCCCTGTCGAAACCCCTCATGATCTTATAAACCTCTATTAGGTCTCCCCTCAATCTTCTCTGCTCCAGAGAGAATAACCCTAGCCTATCTAGCCTCTCCTCATAGCTGAAGTCCCTCAATCCTGGCACCATCCTAGTAAATCTTCGTTGTACCCTTTCTAATGCCTTCACATCCTTTCTGTAGTGTGGTGACCAGAATTGAACACAGTATTCCAGCTGAGGCCTCACCAAAGTCTTATAGAGGTTAGTCAGCACTTCCTGACTTTTGTACTCTATACCCCTATTTATAAAGCCTAGTATCCCATATGCCTTCTTAACAGCCTTGTCTACCTGTCCTGCCACCTTCAACGAGTCACTAACACAAATCCCCAGGTCTCTCTGTTCCTTCACACCATTTAAAATTGTACTATCTAGCCTATATTGCCTCCCTTCACTTCTTCTCCCAAAATGCATCACCTCACACCTCTCTGCATTAAACTTCATCTGCCATGTGTCTGCCCACTTTACCAATTTGTCTATATCCTCTTGCAGATGGCTACTATCCTCCTCACTATTTACTATTCTCCCTAACTTAGTGTCATCTGCAAACTTGGAAACTGTACTCCGTACACCCACGTCCAGATCATTGATGTAGATTACAAACAGCAATGGTCCCAAAACTGATCCCTGTGGCACACCACTGCTCACTTCCCTCCAATCTGAAAAACAACCGCTCACTACAACTCTCTGCTTTCTGTCTCGCAGCCAGTTGTGGATCCACGCTGCCACTGTCCCTTTTACGCCATGGGCCTTTAATTTCATAATAAGTCTCTCATGTGGCACTTTGTCAAATGCCTTTTGAAAGTCCATGTAAACTACATCAACTGCGCTACCATTATCCACCCATTCCGTTACCTCATCAAAAAATTCTATCAGATTTGTAAGGCAAGATTTGCCTATAACAAATCCATGTTGACTGTCCTTTATTAGCCTATATCTTTCTAAGTGAAGATCTACCTTGTCCCTGATTATGGACTCTAGAAGTTTGCCCACTACCGACGTTAGACTGACTGGTCTGTAGTTACCAGGCTTGTCCTTCAGCCCCTTTTTATACAAGGGAGTAACATTAGCTATCCTCCAGTCCTCTGGCACGACCCCTGTGTCCAAGGAAGATTGAAAGATCGTGGCCAGAGTCCCTGCTATTTGCTCCCGTGCCTCACTTAGTAACCTAGGGTGCATCCCATCCGGACCAGGTGACTTATCCACCTTGAGCGACGTCAACCTTTTTAGAACGTCCTCTCTGGTTATAATTATTCTATCCATTTCTCCTACCCTCTCTTCTAATACCATGGCATTGGCTGTATCCTTTTCTTTTGTGAAGATAGAGGCGAAGTACTCATTCAGTACATCAGCCATGCCCTCTGCCTCCACAATGAGATTTCCTCCTAGGTCCCTAATTGGCCCCACCCTATCCTTGACCAACCTTTTACTCTTAATATGTTGGTAAAAAACCTTTGGGTTCCCCTTAATCTTACTCGCTAATTGTTTTTCATGCAGTCTCTTTGCCCCTCTAACTTCCTTTTTTAGTTCTATCCTACACTTCCTATATTCTGCTTGGTTCCCTTCTGAATTTTGAGCCTGACACTTATCATAAGCCTCTTTTTTTTGTTTTATTTTGGCCCCGATTTCCTTAGTCATCCAGGGAGGTTTGGATGCCTTACATTTCACCTTTGTGGGGATGCTTTTGACCTGTGCCTGAACTATCTCCTCTTTGAACGCTGCCCACTGCTCGTTAGTTGTCTTACCTGCCAATTTTTCTTTCCAATCCACCTTGGCTAGGTCCCACCTCAACTCATTGAAATTAGCCCTTTTCCAGTTGAGTGTCCTCACCTGTGATCGTTCCTTATCCCTTTCCATAATTATTCTGAATCTAACGATATTGTGGTCACTATTCCCTAGATGCTCACCTACAGAAACCTGTTGAACTTGCCCTACCTCATTTCCCAAAACTAGATCCAGCAATGCTTCTTTCCTCGTTGGACTGGAAACATACTGATCAAGAAAGTTGTCCTGCACACACTTCAGGAATTCTTCTCCCTCCTTGCTCTTTACTCTACTATTCTGCCAGTCTATGTTGGGATAGTTGAAGTCACCCATTATCACTACTCTATTAGCTCTGCATTTCTCCGTGATACGCTTGTCTATCTCCTCCCCACTATTTGGTGGTCTATAGTATACCCCTAACAGTGTAACTGTACCTTTTTTATTCCTCATTTCTAACCAGATAGATTCGGTTTTTAGTCCTTCTTCCACCTCGTTCCTTTCTAAGGCAGTCACTGAGTCCTTAACTAAAATTGCCACCCTGCCCCCTTTTCTCCCTTCTCTATCCCTCCTGAATACATTATAACCAGGAATGTTCAACTCCCATTCCTGCCCATGCTGGAGCCAAGTCTCTGTTACTGCTATAACATCATATCGCCTCGCAGCAACCTGAGCCTGCAGCTCACCAATTTTATTTCTCAAACTTCGTGCATTTACATACATGCACTCTAAGGCACAAATTACTTCCTCTGCACTTTTCTCCCGTCTTACCCTTACCCCTGTCCTCTTTGTTACCCCTCCCGTATCTGAACTACTGATCAGTTTCCCACCCTCACCCCCCCCCCCCCGGGATTAGTTTAAAGCCCCCCCCACAAAACTCGACAACCTCCCTGCAAGGAGATTGGTTCCAGCCCTGTTCAGGTGTAACCCATCCATTTTGTACAGGTTCCACCTACCCCAGAATTGGTCCCAATGGTCTAGGAACCAGAAACCCTCCTTCCTACACCACTTCTCCAGCCATGCATTGATGTGCCTTATTCTAGCATTCTGGAACTGGCTTGCTCGAGGCACTGGAAGCAACCCAGAGATCACCACTCTCGAAGTTCCACTTTTCAGTTTACTCCCTAGTCTCTGGTACTCTCCCTGGAGCATCTCAGGTCTTTTCCTCTCAACTTCATGGGTCCCAACATTGCATATGAAACTGAAGCAGACAAATGCTGAACGAGTCTTCATTGTTCACTTTAACTCAGTAATCTCCATTTTAGCTCAGTGTGAATTAGACACCTCATTCAAGGGCAAATACTAGAGACAATTTGGAGGGAGTTAAGAAGGCCTGTATGGAAAAAACTTGCATCAGTTACTATGATCTTTATGAATTACAGTTCCATATCCAGTTTGCATTGTGCACAGGGTGAAAAGCCATGCAGCCAGTTTTTTCTGTTCTAGGAGCTAAAAAAAATCTCTGCAAACCACCCTAATCTGTGAAACAAATTAAATTGTAATAAAAATCCTTGCTTTCGATATAGCACCTTATGATGCTTAAGATGCTCACTCTCAGTAACCCAACATTACCACCTTGGCAGGCTTCTCTGGGAAAGATTTTGTGTTTAAAAAACAACTCATAAAACAAGCCATGAAAAATGGAAGCTTTATTCTTCTCGGAGTTCATTCTTTCATTCTACTCCACACACAGATTGAACATCAAAATTCAACCAACAAAATTGGATCCATAAACATTCTTGCTTAACTCAGCCCTACAATCACAAATATGTTCAAAATTCTCCTGCAAATGTAACTTTTTGGCCCTATAGGAAAAACACCATCTTAGAAATGTCAAAACGGGTTGCATAAACATTAATATAGTAGGACCAAAGGCAGGCTTGAGTTTCAACTTCATAGGCACTGAGTGAAATAAACAGCCATTTTTAAATTGCTTGCTTCCAATTACATTACATCCACCTGTCTATGCTGAACCAATGAATCGTTATTTAAAATGTTTATATCAACTCGGGCACATTGCTGGGTCCTCTGGCACAAATAACTATCCATCTAAGAAAATGATTAGGCGCATATAAAGCTACACAGAAAATAATTTTGAAAGTTTCAACCACAATTATGTACCATATTTAAAAAAACACTGAATTCTGAGATCCACTGTGTTCAGAATAGAAATCAATGAATGATTTCTTATTCTAATGTTAGTTCTCTATATTCAACATGATGTATGCTCAATACACATTCTTACTTTACAGGATGAAAGAGAGAATAATTCAAACAGCAGTTAAATTTAATACCGAGCTCTTAGCAAACATCAACTTACAAATAAATTCTTAAATTGGCTTGTTGATAACTTAATTCAAAAGAAAATACATTCACATAAAGATTACTGAAAATCTAGTCTTTCAATTTCACAACTATTTCCGTTTTTAATGTTTTTTCCCCAGTTTTATGCTCAAACATTAATTCAAGACATAGTACATATGTGTGCAAAGCAGTAAATCATGCCATTAAATGAAATAACAAATGCTCATGATACACTCAACCTCTAACCTCTAACATTTGGGGGGAGGTTGCCACAAATGATGTATAAAAGTGCAGCACAAGTTACTTTGAATCTACCCACAAATTATTTACTACCTAAAAGAAATTACAAAAAAAAGAAGGTATTTTGTACTAACAGAACCCAATTTGCTGAACAAATTATTCAATTCATACATTCTCTGCAATAATAAATACCATTTATTTATGGTTTTCATTCTTTTCTAACGTACTTCAGATAATATTGGTCATCAATCTCAATGTTTACAAATTAGGTATCTCGTTTACTTTTCACTTCTGAGTCTTGCCCATGGGAATGTGGTTATCCAATTGCTGAATAGGTGGAATAATTTCAGTTTCTGCTGCACTGAAATTTTTCAATATTCTGGAGAAGGGCTTCAGAGGTTGTAAATTATGGATGACCCTCCTGCTGTGCTCATCAGGTCCTCTTATTGCTGGCGATCACCAGCAGCAGGGCCTGTGGCTACAGGCGTGTCATTCCCATCACATTGATTATACCCTGTGACTCTGCACAGACGATCTGGCTTAACAACTCAAGCATGGAACCATAACAAAAAACAGAACTATAATTTCTTGATCTCCGCATTTCTTACCAAAAGCATGAATACACATTCTGAACACACTATTTACCAATTGGTAAATGTATTTGGTAAACTAAAGTACGACTCGCTCATCTTAAAATTTATATTTAGTGTGGGAAACAGTGGATTCAGAATATTACAAGAAATAGAGGAAGCAATGGCAACTTTAATCAAATAGCTTTCGATTATGCTGTTGATGTGTTGGTGGTTGAAGAGGACTTGCGGTGAACTGAGAATAGCAGGGATGTTTGGAAGACTGGAGAAAAGTGATTTCATCAAGCATCAAACAGACAGAAATCATGCAGAAAATGATAAAAGCAAAGAAAAAAGGAAATGAGAAAATAATTTACCTGTACAAACATTATGAACAGATCAAGAGAAAGGTGGGATTTACAGACACAACAAAAATGATCATAAAAAAGAATATTGAAGGAGACTGAAGAACACAGAATAAAATTATAATAAAATAATAATCCTTGCATTTTGATAGAGCCCTGTTCATGTCTTCTAGACGTCTCAAAGCACTTCACAGAATGTACAGTAAAGTGAATTGACTATATATTTGTGGGTGAAATGCAGCAGCCAATTGTGCGCAGCAGTGTCCCACAAACAATCGTGGATTGAAATCACCAATTTTACTAATGTGTTTTTTTTTAGGTGTGTTTATTATTAGGTGTGTGGAGTAAGGAAACTTGCTCAAGGTTTTACCCTGACCTGCCTGGTTTCAAACAGAGGTCTCACGCAGTGGATAATAGAAAAATAAGGTGAAAAGTGAAATTAAGAGTAAATTGAAATAAGAAATTGAAAAGATCATAGCTTTATCCCATCACCAAGGCTGACCTTTCAACACAAGATTATTCATTTCAATATGGGAAAGGCAGACATTCATTCCAAAGCTCTCAACACAGCTTGGTCAGGATAGAATTTCTCTTCCATCTCAAACGTCTGAAATTGATCATTTGCTTTCCAATTCTATAGGCAGGGTCAGAATTTTAGATATTTTGGTAGTTGACTGCAATAAAAAGTAGTCAACATCTTATAAGAGGCATCAAGTTATAACAGGGTAGCAATTTAAGATAGGTAGCAACAACAAAATTACATTTGTATAGCACATTTCATGTCGGGAGAACGTCCCAAATAGGGAGATGAGATTTTTTTCACACAGTTATTAGGCTATGGAATGCCCTGCTGAATGCTGTGATTGAGGCAGAATTCATTGCGTTAAAGAGGGAATTATATAGATATTTAAAATGAAGTTAACTGGAGAGTAAAGGGAAAAGGCATAGATATGGGTGGGAACAGATTGCTCTTTAAAAAAGCCAGCAGACATGATGTGCCAAATGGCCTTCTGCTGCGTTATAAATTTCTGTGGTTCTGAGAGCAAATGTACACTCAAAATTAATTTATTTTAAAAACATTCACCATTGGCAACATAATTTAGTTTTCCTCTGCAGACAGAAATAGTCACTACAATACGGTAGCACACACTTCATTACTAGTACCATGCATTTTATCATCCTGACATCATGCTTAGCATAATGGATGACTTCACACAACTTCATGAACCAAGTACCACCTCAAAATTATAGTATTGTCTTAAAAATCAATTCACAAGATCACAAACAAGGTTTGGAGGCAGAAATCTCTTTTGACTCATTATTTCAGCATACACGTTTGCCTCCGTCTTGCCCCCTCCCTCGTCACTTTCAAATCCCGCCTTTTTGGTTGTGTTTACGGTCACCTCTCGCCTCCCTCACCCCCTGGCTTGGTGTCAGACTCTGCCACTGCCAAGTCTGAAACCTTCAGACTTCCTGCCTCTACATAGATATCTAAAAAGGAGCAATTTGCAAGCCTTGGAAAAAGGAAGCTAAATAGAATTGAATGACAATTACATGTATGAAAGACCAAGAGGACTTCTGTGCTGTTATTTTCTATGTTTCCATGGCTTACCATTAGGATGACCCTCCTCAAACTCTGACATCAAACAACATCAACCTCTTCTGGATGTAAGATTTTAGGTTATAAAAATAATCCTTGCATCTGATAAAGCCTGATCACATCTTCGAGATGTCTCAAAAAGCGCTTCACAGGATATAGTGCAAAAATAATTGACTGTGGATTTTGTGTGCAAATGTGGCAGCCAATTACGTACAGGAGTATCCCTTGAACAGTTGTGGGCTGAGTGACCAAATTATTATTATTTAATTTTGGTGCAATTGTTACCCCCGAAAAAGTGATCCCCCAATCAACTAACAACCGTCTTCCTACATACTGCCAGGTAAACAGAGGTGTGTTGAATAAGGAAACTTGGCCAACGTTCTTTTCATGGTTATTTGAATGATTGATGCTATTGCGTTTCCAATCAATGAAGTCAGAGGAATGGTCTGCAGTTGCAGATATGGATCCATCACCTTTCTTGAAAATGGGAATCATGATTTCTTGCTTCCAGTCTGGCAGAACCTCACGAGTGGCAATCAACTCCCTCAAAATGTCTGAGAGAAAACCACTTGCAGAAATTGGAACGTTTTTCTTTGCAAGTAAACAGTATTTTCTCACAACACCCTCCAAGCAATGAGTGTACACGCAATCTACTCAAGGGACACTAAATGCTGCAGCTCTGTTGCCAGCTGAAAGGAGCACAGTGAGAGTAATCAAGCAAACAAAGGCAGCAATTCTCCACAGACCTTGACAAAGAAATCCTCTGAGAGAGAAATCATTATGTGGAAAATCTCTCGGCAACCTGGATGCTGACACATGTGGCACAATGTATATCCTCATGACGTGAAAGGCACTACACAAATGTAATTTTGTTGTTGTTTTGTTTTTGCTGGTAATGAGGCAATTCAAATTAATACCTTGGCAGATGATTACATGGAATGATGCTTCTTCATGATCTCCCCTGCACTAAAATGTAGAATTTTCACGCATTCTTTTTGGAAAATAAACCTAAACATAAAATTTGGTAGGTTGTGATTGTATCAAATACCACAAGCATGTTCACAACATGTTGTAATCTTAATCTGTTTGCTGGCAGAAGATGCTAAAAGAATGCCAAATTGAATGTCTGTCAACTGGCTCAAAACTGGTCACCTATTCTCTCAGCCCGGGAAAGGTGGATGAATAAGGTACATTCTATTGACTTCTTCTACCTCAGTGTTGACAGATCTAAGAAGAGAGGCAATTTATTAGAGCAGCTTCCTCATTCTATTCAGCAACACAAATCAGAGGGAAACGGTGGCAGAAGATCTTAAGCCCAGCATGCCCAACCTTTGTTGGGGGTATTGCTTCTTGGTTCAGAGAGAGCTGAGGCTTGTTTTTTGAGACAGTTGGGAGCACAGCATGTGGAGATAACATATATTCAATAAGTGAAGATGCCTTACAAGGTAAATCTTCCTTACTCATTCAGCACCCTCTATATACTTATGGAGTCTTCCAAGGGAGCATCCTGCCTTGAGGCGGTAGGTTTGACAGATGGAATGACGATCCTTTGAAATTAGTTAAAATCTAGATTTGGCAGAACTAACTTGCAGTGCTTAGTGCATCATGATTACCCAGTGAATAGCTGTCCAAGCTGCTGCGTGGGCGGAACAGTTTGCCAATGATTTTCCATAAATGGTATGTTGGCCGTCAAGGAGTGCCATTTTGTGCCATATTAGGGGTTAAAAGTTACAAAATAGCAGTTGCATCTCTACACTCAAGCCAGTTGAAATGCCAACTTTTTCCGTGGGGTTTCAGGATGTCTGATCCGATAATTTACCCATCTGAACTTGAGTGTAGAGTCATTGAGGCAGACTTCCATGATTGGTGTCCACAGCGGTGGTGAAAATAGAACCGCTGAACTCTGGAGTGAATTGGTTAAGGCGATGGCCCAAAGTCTGGTTAAAAGTAATAATCCTTACATTTAATAATCCTTACATTTAATGTAGCACCTTATCACATCTTCATAGATGTCTCAAAGCATTTCACAGAATATACTGTAAAGTGAATTGACTATATATTTCTGGGTTGCGCACAGCAGTGTCCCATAGTCATGGATTGTTGTGACTAATTTATTATTGTTTTTCTTTCTTGAGGTATTAGTATCAGGCATGTGATGTAAGGAAACTTGCCTAAGCTTTTGTCCTGCTGAAAATCGAATCCAGGTCTCTTGCTTGCAAGGCGAGCACTCTACTCACTAAGCTTTACCAATCCACTCAGGATAAGTATGATAATGGCTTCTCCATAACACCACGGAGAGCGCTAATCCTAGTTTGTGATCCAAAGCTTTATACATAATCATTATTAGAGTTTGTGGAAGACAATGCTAAGGGTAAAATAATTTTCAAGTAGGTAAGTGGGCTTTGCCATAGGTATGTATGGGATGCAACTAAATACATGCAGTCGGAAGGGAGGAAAGAGAAAAATCAGCCAGATTCCCAATCTTGACCTATTCATTAACCTCTGGGGGAAAGCAAATATTGGGTAAGTAAAGAACCGGATCAGGTACTGATGTCAGGCCAGCGTGTGCGGACCGTATCACGGTATACATCAGTGGATTCCATGGGGTGGGAGCATCTAAAAATATTGCTACTTTTTGATCAATAAGATTAAGATGAAGTAGGCCGGAGCCAATTACCACAATCATTTCCAGGTCAGAGAATACTCATTTCACTACATTAATATTTGCTGCAATATTCTTTATGGAAATCTTCAATCTAAAGCAGATCTTTCCAATGACTTTCTTAGCTGCGCAACTTGATTTAATGAGCAGTAGACACTTATCAAAATGGCTGAGTCAGCCCTACCCATTTGTATGGCCCTGTTAACTTTGCAACGCTGAACTAAATTTATCATGGCAAACAGCACTATCATGATTCATTCCTTTTGACTTCCGGCCACTATAAATATGGCAGCATTACTTTAGGAACAGCATCTTTTTGGTGACATTGCAGAAGTTAAGCTGCCAGACAAGGCTTGTATTTGTAGCCATAGTATCTTAGAAATCATGGACATCATTGAAACAGATCAAATCTCATCTATTTCTTTTGCAAGGTATGGAAGTCAAAATACTTCTAGACCATTCAAATTTTTACTTAGTAAGGTAAAAGCCTGTTTATCCAGTACCCTCGGGACCTGGCCAATGCTGGTTTAAATGGCACGCCAAATATTCAGAAGAAAATCCAACACAAGAAAAATGTACTTTTTTTAAACATACCATTTTAATAATAGACTAAATAATAACAGAATATTGTATGGATACTTACCAATAAAGCAATAAATATTGATTACAGTCTATAAACAGCACACAATCACAAAGCAAACTTCTACAACGGCGGACAGTAGTGGCTTAAAACAGTACTGTTGTTTTATCCTCTCTTTTTTTCTTTCTTTCTTTCCCTCCTTCCCCCTCTCTCTCTTTCAGGCATATACTCAGTCAGTCTGGCATCTCAATGGCTCCAAACCCAACTCCCCTCCACTCCTCTCATTTTCCATTTAAATTAATCAACTCACCCTCTCTCTCCCCATCCCACTCCTCTCTTTCTCCCACCCACCCTCCTCTTTCCTTCTCTTTCACCACCCTCTGTCTCCCTGCCTCTCTCTCCTTCTCCCACCTCCTACCAAAATAGTGTATAAACCCACGATATAGTCAGGCTATATAGGCAATACATAGTATCCGTCAGAGAGAGGGGAGGGGAGGGAGGGAGGGAGGGAGGGAAGGAAGGAAAGAAAGAAGGAAGGAAGGAAGGAAGGAAGGAAGGAAGGAAGGAAGGAAGGAAGGAAGGAAGGAAGGAAGGAAGGAAGGAAGGAAGGAAGGAAGGAAGGAAGGAAGGAAGGGGAAGAGATAGAAAGAGAGGGAGAGATAGAGAGGAAGGAAGGAGAGGGAGAGACAGAAAGAAAAAGAGGGAGAGAGAGAAAAAGGAGAGAGGGAGAGGAAAAACCGACAGCGCCCCTTTAAGAGGAAAAACCGGAAGTGCCACTACCGACAGCATTCAGAACTAGTCGTACTGTACTCTCGTGCGACAATCGACTTATTAAATGTGCCACCGTGATTGTGCCAGATAAGATCCAGTTATTCGAATGGGGATTTTTTTTTGAGGTGCCGGTTATACGGAAGTTGCAGTTAATTGGGTCGGGGATAAACGGGCTTTTACTGTACATAGTAAAGACATAGTAACTATATATACTGGGAAACATGCTGCAATACACATCCTGAAAATTATAGTTTGATGCAGTCGAGATGACGATTACTATTAGTGTCTCTATTATTGCTGAAAGTGCACAGCAGTGCATTACAAACATAATAGTTTTACCAATAGAAGGATAAAACCATGAATGTTTAGAGTAGCCTTCGAAAGCTGATGTCTCACAATAATCACTTTCTCCTTTTCCACATAAAGCTGCTGAATCTTGCTGAGCTAGTCTTGTGGTGAGTGTACGTCATGGTTCAATACATTCTTTGAGAGGGAAGACAAAGAATGTCAGTAGCTAATTCAACTGTTATGTCTTACTCAGAAACCTGGTAGACAACATTGGACTTGGACTTCAAGAACATTAAGGTGGCTGGCATATTACAAACCAATTTGTATAGATCGTCCCACCACATAGAAGGCAGATGTCTGCCATAGCTGATGAAGAAACAGCTGAAGAAAGGCGGTACCCTTGGTCCAAGAACAGACATTAGTAGATCCAACACCTGGAATCCACTTTGATTGTCCTGCAAAAAGGTCAGCAGCACCTGCACCTCCAATTGGTAGAATCATCGCTCAATTAGAAGGGACATGCGCCCAAGCTGCAGACAGGAAGATGGTAGCAATGCTCTCATTCATTTCATATTGAGCTGCATTGCCCACCAGGGAACGCACGGGGTACTTACCACTCGCCGAATGAGGACTCAAACCTGTGATATCAAACAAACAAATGTACTGATTCTCCTTGGTGGTGGGACGTTTTGGTGGAGCTGCAGTGACAAGATGACAGTTTTGGCAATGGAATATTGGAATCACGCCTGCTTTCTGTGGCGGGCTTGGTAGTCCAGTTCCTGAGCTCGGAGGTTCCACAGTACTCCAAGCAACTGATGATGACAGTACAGCCAGCCTAGCTCATCGGCAAGACTTGGAAGGGCTGACTATTCACTGGGGGCAGGGAATCCTCCCACTTGGATCTTGTTAACCCTGAAAGCTAAAAGCCCCTAAAGGGTGGATAAAGCTGGATAAGCAGCGGGAAAGCTTGGCAGACATTGCTTTTGCTGGCAAGCTACAGTAGAACCCTGTTTATGAGGCACACTCAGGGTGGGGGGGGGGGTTCAACTAATCGACCGTGCTGGATAATCGGGCGGCAAGTTGCCAAAAACCCAACCAACACAAAAAATTTACTTATTTTAAAACATACTATATTAATAATATACTAAATAGTAACAGAATATTGTATAGCTACTTACCAATAAAGATTTCAGCACACGGTAAAAAATTGGTAAAAAAGCATTTTAAAAACCTCCAAGTTCGTAAGTTTAATAAGTGCACATGCGCACGCATGCACCCACGCGCAAATTGAGCATACTCGCGATTGCTGGAATGGGTAATTGCCCCGGGAGGGGATCGAGCAATCCGGTTAATCGGATCATGGATAAACGGGCTTCTACTGTATATAGGTTTAGCTAGTTCGACTGCAGTAGTAACGCACACTCTGCAAGCCTTGGATCCTGCCAACCTGTGGCCATGGAGTCCTGTGGCTCAGTGGTTACAGTGATCTTGCTGGCACTTAGTGTATAATCTTGCAGTTGTATTGTAGTGGTTAAAGCTCAGTGGATTCCTGTAGCTCAGTCGTTAGAGGATTTACCTCGCAAGCGAGAGACCAGGGTGCAATTCCGGCAGGGTGAAACCTTGGACAAATTTCTTTCCTCCACACACCTCATAAAATCCCTCAAGAAAATTAAATGAAAAATAATAATTTGGTCATTCAATCCATGATTGTTCGTGGGTGGGACACTGCTGTGCACTACATTTTGCCCACAATTATACAGTCAATTCACTTTACAGTATATTCTGTGAAGCACTTTGAAACTTCTAGAAGACTTGAAAAGCACTATATCAAATGCAAGGATTATTATTACTATAATCCTTCAAAAAAAACAATAACAAAATGGTCATTTCAAAAAAAATTCCATGCACAATATCTACTGGCACAATGTAGATGTTCTGGAACAAGGGCATCCGATTGATGATTGCTGAACAGGAAAATTATTAATTGTATTACAACATAACTTGAGGAGTAAGAGTACCACAGGGAAAGCAGTTCATCCGTGGCTAACTAGAGCAGTTAGGGAAAGTATAAAACTAAAAGAAAAGGCCTATAAAACTGCCAAAAAGAGCAGCAGACCTGAGGACTGAGAGTGTTTTAGGGACCAACAAAGAAAAACCAAAAACCTCATTAAAAGTGAACAAATGGATTACGAGGACAACCTAGCTAGGAACATTAAGTCAGATTGTAAGAGTTTTTATAAATACATTAAGAGGAATAGGCTAGCAAAAGTAAATGTGGGTCCATTTCAGGCAGAGACAGGAGGAATTATAATGGGGGATAAGAATATGGCAGAGACCCTGAATAAATACTTTGCTTCTGTCTTCATGTGAGAAGACACAAAACATTTACTGAAAATAGAGATGAACCAAGGGGCTAATGGTACGAAGCAACTTAGGGAAATTTACATAAGCAAACAATTGGTGCTAGGGACATTGTTGGCATTAAAAAGTGACAAGTCCCCTGGACCTGATGGTTTACATCCCAGGGTTTTAAAAGAGGTGGCTCATGAGATAGTGCAGGCCTTGTGGTTGATCTTCCAAAATTCCTTGGATTCTGGAACGGTTCCCATTGATTGGAAGATCGTAAACGTCACACCACTATTTAAGAAGGGTGGGAGAGAAAAGATAGGGAACTATAGACCAGTTAGTCTGACATCGGTGGTAGGGAAAATTTTAGAATCCTTAATTAAGGATGCTGTAGTGGGGTATTCAGAGGATCATAATATGATTAAACAGAGTCAACATGGCTTTACAAAAGGGAAATCATGTTAAACAAATCTTGTAGATTTTTTTGAGGACATATCAAGTAGATTATATAGGGGGGAATCAGTAGATGTAGTGTATTTAGATTTCCAAAAGGCATTCGATAATGTGCACATAAAAGGTTGATCCACAAGATAAGGGCCCATGGAATTAAGGGGAATATATTAGTATGGATTGAAGAATGGCTAACGGGAAGAAAACAAAGAGTAGGGATAAACAAATCTTTCTCAGATTGGCAGGATGTGACTAATAGAGTACCACAAGGATCAGTGCTTGGGCCTCAACTATTTATAATCTACATCAACGATCTAGATGAGGACATCGAACTTAAAACATCCAAATTCATGAAGACACTAAATTAGGAGGGAGAGTAAACACCAAGGATGACATTAAAAAAATGCAACGCGATGTAGATAGGCTAGGTGAGTGGGCAAGTAGATGGCAGATGAAGTATAATGTAGGGAAGTGTGAAGTCATCCACCTAGGTGGTAAAAACTGTACAGCAGATTATTTTTTAGAAGGGGAGAGACTAGATAGTAGTGTTAGTGTTCAGAGGGATTTGGATGTCCTTGTACACCAGTCACAATAAGTTAGTTTGCAGGTACAGCAAGCAATTAGGAAGGCTAACGGTATGCTGGTTTAGTACAAAAGGGTTAGAATATAAGAGTAGGGGAGTCTTGCTGCAACTACATAGGGCCCTGGTGAGACCGCACCTAGAATATTGTGTGCAGGTTTGGTCTCCTTATTTAAGAAAGGATGTACTCGCCTTGGAGAGGGTACAACGTAGATTCACAAGGTTGGTACCTGATATGAGGGGAATGAGTTATGAGGATAGATCGAACAATCTAGACCTATATTCTCTAGAATATAGAAGAATCTTATAGAAACTTATAAGATTATTAAGGGGCACGACAGTGTAGATAGTGGGAGACTGTTTCCCCTGGTTGGAGAAACTATAACCAGGGGTCACAGTCTTAAAATTAAGGGTCAGCCCTTTCACACTTGAGTTGAGAAAAACTTATTTGCTCAGAGGGTGTTGAATTCTGTCTTCAAATCCCTCCACTCCTCTGCACCCCCCTACCTCTCTGACTTCCTCTCTCCTCAAACCAGCTCCCGTTGCCTCGATCTACCAGGTCTGGCCTCTTCCATGTCCCCCAAATCCTCTGCTCTACCCTTGGCGGCCATGCCTTCAGCCACTATGCCACGAGGTTCTGGAATTCCCTTCCTCATTACCTTCACCTCGCCCCCTCTCTTCTCAGCTTCAGGTCCCAGCTGATGACCTTTCTCTTTGACTGCGCCTTTGGTCACCTTCCTCCCCCTGTCCCTGGCTCGGTTCTGGGATCCGCTATTGTGAAGCGGTCTGAGACGCCGTCCAGCATAGAGGGCGCTATATAAATCGAAGTTGTTGTAGTTATTGGAATTATGGAATTCTCTACCCCAAAGGGCTATAGACACTCAGTCCTTGAATATATTCAAGACTGAGATTGATAGATTTCTTGTGGATAAAGGGATTAAGGGATATGGGGATAAGGCGGGTAGGTGGAGTTACAATAGTAGATCAGCCATGATCTCATTGAATGGCGGGGCAGGCTCGAGGGGCCAAATGGCCTACTCCTGCTCCTAATTCTTATGTTCTTATGTAACATGCACTTCCCCTCTCATTTTTTCTCTTGCTTTTCAATACTGTGAGTTTCAAGTTACCTAATTGCTGAATACCGGAGGTGGATCCCAAGATTGTTGACTCTAGGTTCTACATGACTACTAGGATTGATAGCTATACAAGAATTTAATTAGAATCTGAAGAAGACTTGGCAACCTTGCAAAACTCAACTGCTTACACAGTTTTTTTAAATAAAAAAACAGCTACCTTATACAAACTAAAGTTTTTAAAGAATGAGTTTCATCATCTGGGTCTCTTAAACATCAACTAAAATAGCTTTGACCATTTTAATGTTTAAATAACAAGCGATGACAAGATCAATGTGGAATGTCAGTGCATGTATACCATATATAACAGCTAAAAACCCACATGCTAGCCATAGTCAGATTCCCCAAACTGACTGCAGAAGCAATCTAGTTTTTGAAGTGGTATGTATCACAGAGAATAAGCACAGCACAAGTGGTTGAAAATGAATAATAATCCCTGTGTTTGATATAGCTCCTTATTATGTCTTCGAGGCATCTCAAAGTGCTCCCATGAAATATACTGTAAAGTGAATTGAATGTATATTTTGTGGGAAAAACGTTTGATGGATTAGAAGAATTCTCCTATTTGTTTCTTCTCCCATTTCACAACAACTAACAACTTTGATTTTTATAGCGCTCTCCATGCCGGACGGCTTCTCAGAGCGTTTAAAGAGTAGGCATCTCAGAGCGCTCACTGTGAGATAAACTCCCAACAGAACCAATGTTTGATTAACTAATTCAATAAACTCTGCACAATTATCTAGTGAGAAATGGGATTGAAAGTTATGGGCATAGAACAACAACAACAACTTAAACTTTTAAAGCGCCTTTCACGTCGGGAGGACTTCCCAAGGCGCTGCACAGGAGGCGTGTGACCTGAGCTGGGAGGGGAGTGTTTGGGAAGGGGTGAAACACGTAGGGGAAGTCGAAAAATTCAGGGAGGAACAAAAGGCACGGTCGAAGAGGAAAGTCTTCAAACCGGCCTTGAAAGAGGAAAGGGAAGAAACAAGGCGGAGGGATTGGGGGATGGAATTCCACAGGGTGGGAGCGGAGAAACTGAAGGCCCGGCCTCCGATGGTGGGGTGGTTCGGGCGGGGGGCTTGGAGCAGGCCAATTCCTGCTGAACGGAGGGTCCGGGTGGGCTTATAGGGGGAGAGTAGATTGGTTAAATAGAGTGGGGCAAGGCCGTGTAAGGCCTTGAAGGTGAGGACAAGGATCTTGAACACGATCCTCTGGAGGATGGGGAGCCAGTGAAGACGGGCGAGGGTGGGGGTTATGTGGTCGCGGAGGCGGGTGCGGGATAGTACACGGGCTGCAGAGTTTTGGATGACCTGAAGCCTGTGAATGGAGGAACTGGGGAGGCCGACGAGGAGGGAGTTTCCGTAGTCCAGCCGTGAGGTGATGTATGCGTGCACGAGTGTTTCGGCAGCGTGGGGTCGTGAGATAGTTGCAGAGCCTGGCAATGTTGCGTAGGTGGAAATAAGTGGTGACGGTCAAGGCACGGAAGTGGGGGAGGAAGGAGAGTTTATGGTCGAACGTGATGCCGAGGTTCCTGACTGGCTTTGTGAGGTGGAGAGTACAGCCTTGGATGTTGAGGCTGGCAGCGCCCGATGTGCGGAGGCGCTGGCTTGAGCCAATCAGGAGGGCCTCCGTCTTGCTCACGTTCAATTGGAGGAAGTTGTCCCTCGTCCAGGACTCAATGTCTGACAGACATGCTGTCAGAACATCGATGGTCTGGGGGTTGAGGGATGAGGCAGAAAGGTACAGCTGGGTGTCGTCCGCATACATGTGGAAATTTACCCCATGTTTGCGGATGACATCGCCCAGAGGGAGCGTGTAAAGGGTGAAAAGGAAGGGGCCGAGGACAGAGCCCTGGGGGACGCCGTGAGAAACTGTGCGGGGGTTTGAGGAGAAACCGTTGGAAGATACAAAATGTAGGTGGTGGGTCAGGTAGGAATGGAACCAGTCAAGGACTGTGCCTTGAAGGTTGAGTGGGAGGAAAGACATTGGAGGAGGATGGTGTGATCGACTGTGTCGAACGCAGCAGACAGGTCAAGGAGGACGAGGAGGCAGAGGGAGCCCTGGTCGCAGGCGGTTAGGATGTCATTAGTGGCCTTGACCAGGGCAGTTTCCGTGCTGTGAGCAGGGCGGAAACCTGATTGGAGGGGTTCAAGGAGTGAGTGAATTGAGAGGAAAGAGCGGAGCTGGGAGGCAACCACTCTTTCAAGGATCTTAGATAAAAATGGGAGGTTGGAGATGGGTCGGTAGCTTGATGGCTGCGACGCATCAAGTGAGGGTTTTTTCAGAACAACATGGGGCCAAGGCTGGTGGGGCAGGTAGGGTGGGGAACGGGGCTTGGTTGAACACTGGAGATGTGAGGACAGTGAGATTTTCTAAAGGTTTATTTGATTACCTTGGAAGATTTATGTAAAATTTCACCCAAGGAGATAGCTGAAGTGGAATTCATAAGGACATAAGGAGTACTAGACAGAAAAAAGACCACGGTCTAACCAGCTTGCCTTCCACCTTCCTGGTAGTCGCATGCACATGTCCCAAACTACCTATGTACAGTAGAAGCCCGTTTATCCGGCACCCGCGGGACCTGGCCAATGCTAGTCAAAGCGCCTGCCGGAGATTCGGGCAGTCCATGGCCGAATACCATGGACCTACAAAAAAAATTAAAGTTATTTTAACTCACACCATACACATCAGACTAAGTAATAACAGATGATAACAGAACAGAACATTACATTGGCACCCACTGCCAAAACCACTCTTCTGCACTTCTCACCCTCACCGACTGAGGTTTACAGTCCAGCGACCCTACCCTAAATGGAGGACGCCAAGCGGGTGAAAAAAACGACTTTACTAGCTGCAAGCCGAAGCCCTAGACTCTACTAGCGGCAAACAGAAATACTGCACCTGCGCGACAATGTGGGTTATCGGCTAGCGTTATCGGCTTGCCGCTAGTATGACTCCAAAGTCATACTCGCTCTGTTTCTTTCACCCGCATGGCATGCCCCACTCTAAAAAGAGTTGCTGGACTACAAACCCCAACCACAGCATCACGCCTTCAAGCGCAGGATCTACCAGCAAAGGTAAAAAGCGCAAGAGAGCACCTCCAACAACAAGCACCAATACAACACTCCGTCACTATGCTATAAGTTATGCACTTACAAATGCTCCACTGATATTGTTCCGGATAAGTTCTGGTTTATCGAATGGGGGCTTTTTTTTTTGGCGTGCTGGTTATACGGAAGTGCCGGTACATCGAGTCACGGATAAACGGGCTTCAACTGTACTATATCCCATAATATTATTTCCTAACTAACCTATCTGTGTTTGAAGGAATCAACATTTGCTGCTTCAATCATCTCCATAGGGAAACTGTTCCAGGTTCACTATTTGCTCACTGAAATAGTGTTTCCATAGATTTGTTCTGAATTTGCCACCCTTCATTTGCAGTTCTGGCATGGAGGGCTCTGTATAAATCCCATTTGTTTGTTTGTTATCCTCTGGTTTTACTATTCTAGACTTGTTGAAACAGGAGGTAAAAATCTACATTGTCTAGCCCCTTTAGAATCTTAAAACCACCAATCATATGGCCTCTCAATTTTCCCTTTTCTATTCTGGTTGCCCACTTCTGCATCCTCTTGATTTTCTCCCATATCCTTTTTGTACTCCAGTGACGAAAACAGTACACACTACTATAAGTACGGTCTCATCAATGATTTATACAGTGCCAGGATTACTCCATAATTCCATCTTGCTATTGATCTTTTGATACATCAACATCTGGTTTGCTTTACTCATTGTCACAGAGCATTGTTGTGAGAACTTCAATTTATTGTCAATCAGGATCTCAGGTCCTTTTCATTTTCCTTTTCACATATTATTTTTCTTCTGTTCAAATAATAGTCTTCCTGGATTTTGTCATTCCCATGTGAAAAAAACCACAATGATAAAATGGGTCATTTTCAATCCACGACTGTTTGTGGGACACTGCTGTGTGCAATTGGCTGCGCAAAGAGAATTGAGGTGGACCTGCAATACCGGTCTCTAAATTAAAAATAAGACTGGTTGTTATGATCAGAAATAGTGTACTTATCACAGAAAAATTGAACCTATTCTCTCTTCTATTCTCACATGGTTCTCCATCATATGATGTATACGTTTTGGGAGGACAATCTTTCCCCCCTGACTCTACCACTTAATTGAAGCAGTTCAGTCATTCTGAGTCCAGTACTTCATCTATGGCAGTGTGGATGGGATACCTCAGCCAAGCTCACTGCTTTGCTTAACCAATGTGCAACTCCTCTTCTCTCACCCAATATACAAATAAACCCCAATATGCCCAACAGTAGCACTGGTCATTTGTTTGGGAACCCTGCTGATTTTCCCCCTATTTCATTGAGGAATGGACACCCAACTAACTATACTGCTACAACTGTTGCCTCAGCAGAGATCAACTATCAGCACAGACCACAATTGGAAACTCTAACCATCTGATTTTTATATTTTCGTGTTCCTGTCTGGGTGGTCTCTTAATTAAAACCACCCAGAGGTGAAGAGGTAAATCTGTTTTCAATAGTTTGTATATGAAATAATCTAATTAATTTCACCAAGAATACCATTAATGTTTTGCAATACAGTACTCCAATTTTTAATAGATTTCCTTACTCTCATACACCCTCAATTCCATAAATAGAAAAACAATCACTATTTAGCAGCTTGACTTCACATAGTATTGCTTATGCAGTTAAAAAACTGAGAGCCCTGTTCAGTGGTGAATCAGGACACAGATGCAGTTCCATTTTATTGGTCTGTAAACCACCACAGTTGGTAGGTCACCATTCCTTCCTTCTAGTAATAGATGACCTACACTAGCCTTGCTGTCTCTCAAAGGCTACATAATCATTAATTAAAAGCTCAAAGTCACTGCCATTTATACATTAGAAATGTAAAAAACGATTATTTGTCATGTATTCAAGATTATAAAGATTGTTTTTACATAATAATATTGTTCACATTGGGAGCTTTACAAGTTGTACTGAACTTGCTTCACAGTATGCAATACCTCCAAAGTTGTCAGGATGAATTATGCCTCTGCTCTTGGCCATCCTAGCAGAGATCTAGGTCAATATGTGCTGACCCGAGATAGACATTAAAAAATGCATAATATTTTCAGCAATAGAAAAAAAAAACCTGAAGATGCTATAAATCTGAAAGACAAAGAAAGGGACAGAAAACCATCAGTACCTTTCAAATGAAAATAAGGAATATTTCAGGCATTTATAAAGTTTCTCTTCCCAGAAAATCAATGTTTCCAACTTTAAAATACAGGATTTTTTAAATTTGGAAACAGTCATTTGGGCCATTAATTAACAGGATGCTGGTCAAGACAAAACATGTTTACCAGACAGGTCAAAAAAGTTATTTGCAGAGTGTGATTAGAATATATTTCAATTCACTGCAAACTATCTTTAATCTGTTCAGGAAATCAAGAAGTGTTGAAAGTCCTGTAGCTCAGTGGTTAGAGCACTCGCCTCACGAGTAAGAGACCTGGCTTCTATTCCCGACAGGGTGAAATGTTGGGCAAGTTTTCTTGTTCCACAAGCCTCTATTTATTGGTTTATCTAGCAGTAAGTAGGAACCAGGTTTTTAGTCGATTGGCAGATTGCTTTTCTGGGGATAATAATACTTCAGGAAGAAAAACAAATTATAATTTGGTCACTCAATCCACAACTTAGTGGACCACTGCTGTGCGCAATTAGCTGCCATATTTTGCCTGCAAGTATAGTCAATCACTTTACAGTATATCCTGTGAAGCGATTTGAAACGTATAGAAGACATGAAAAGAGCTATATCAAATTCAAGGATTATTTATTATAAGTGGGTGATGTGCTCTTGAGCAGTCATTTGATCTTAAATGTTTTGCTCACAAGAAACGTAACTAGTGCAGTGTTTTTTGCCTCCATTTCTGTGTTTGGGTGCTTCTCCAAACAAAGCAAAGCACTGTGGGTTTTTCTTTTTGGGGGGATAAAAGAAGGTACTCCAATATAACAAGAATTTCAGTATCTTTTCTAATCTCAGAAGACATAGAGAAGATAGACTTGTACTCTGAATACAGCTTTTAAAACCCTATTTAATATTCTACAGTTACTTCAAAAATTTGAGTCAGTGCTGAGAACTCCACTGCGTAAATATATTTATTTATTCTATAAAATATAAGCATTCAATGGCATTTAACACACTCAGAATGATTTTGCTGTGAATGAGAAATAAATAACTGATAATGTGCTGCATTCAGAACTATTGATCCCATAGGAACCTTGTTTATTTACATCCATCAGATACGATGTACTGCAATTTCAACCTGACGTTTCAAATCCAGCACGACCATTTTATACAGAATGCAGGAAATATATGCAGGAAGGTTCAAAAGTGCTTTCTCAGCTTGCCCCTTATTAGAGTTATCAAATAGTAATATGTAATTGATCTTTGCTTCATATGAAAGTCTAAAACTACAGAATAAACACAACATGATCCTCTGCAACTGCCAGGTAATAGCAGCCCCTTTTTGGTTGAGCCACTCTGTAACACATTTCTTGAATGCAGAAATGCACAACTGTTCAAAGTGACAGTTGTCTCTAACTGAAGTGTAGCCCAAATATTCCATTCCATTCCAGAGATACTGAAACTCATTCTCAAAAATGTTTTTTTTAAGGGGAAAGGAGAAAAGTTAAAATTATTAAGAAATGGTGCAATGAAACAATCTTTGAACTGAGGAAAATGTCAAAATATAATCTTATGTTATCCTTTTACGATTCACATTTCTTCCTTTCTGTCTCTCACTAGTACTGGTCAATGGCATACCTGAAATATTGACCATAGTTTTCGCTCTCTCGGGTACTAACTAATCCATGAATTTCCAAGAGTTTCAGTTTGAATTTCCGATTTCTAGCACACTGTCTTTTTATCCCAGATTCAGGTCAATTTAGTGTGAAATTCTCCACCCACACCTTCCAAAATAAATCAGGGACTCTAAAACCCAAATTGAACTGTTAAAATAGTAGCAGACCAAAAGGAAGTGAGCTATGATTAACATAAGAATGTGGACTGTGATTCACACAAGAAAGTTTTCATGCAATACAGGAAAATGTCTAAAAACAGATTATTAACTGGCATTTGAGATGAACAAAAGGGTTACATTTGATAGTCAAGCTCTGACAGAAAAAGCACATATTGTATTACTCAGAAGCTTGTTTTAAAGGGCACCACAATGGTGAGAAAGCAAAATACGAAATAAACAAGATTTCTATTAAAGAAATAGTGCGATATCTGGTTGGATTGTATGGGCACAGGTCTTTTAGCAGTAAATAAAGCACTGAACAAACTGAAGAGCCAATTCCAAATATGTCTGAAAATATTCAGGAAGCTTCGATCTTGTTGTTGGAAATGATGTATGCTGATGCAGCAAAAGGTATTCCAAACAAATGTGCTGCAGTAGAATCTTCAAAAAAGTGCATGATATAAACCTAGAAGTTACACCTTACATGCTTTGCTTAAAGGAAATAGTTGGCCACATTCTCAGCTAGCACTGCAATTTCGAATTGCACAAGTGCCCATTTTAGGCACGGGCTCTTGTGCTGACCAGGAATTCTTTCTTCTCTTGCTCTCTACATTCCTGGTCAATTTTAAACATGGTTATATGATATAAAGGGATGTTAATTCAAATTGTGTAGCCCAATAACAGATTATGTTAAATTATGGATTATTTTATAGGTCAAGGTCACTTATGGGATAAATTTATTAAATCAATGTTAGAATCATAATGCTATGAATTTTTATGAACTACATATTTTCAAGTATGTATCATTTTATCTTTTGGTTAAGATATAGTTTTTTTTATTAGTTTCAATAGAAGAATAACAAATTTATAATGTTTCTCCACAGTTTCACATATTTCTTGAGATAAGTTTCTCTTCCCAGTTGATATGGGATATATGATTTCTTGGGATATATTTTGGATATTGAAAATTAGACAGTTAAAAGGGTTAGACAAATCAAAATAGGATAATTCATCTTTAAAACAAATCTAAGTTGAATCTGGTTCCAACACACAATCACTTCTGTATTCAATTATAATAATAGTAATACAGTAAAAGACTGTTTATCCGGCACCCTCGGGACTTGGCCAATGCCAGTTAAACCGCGTGCCGGATATTTGGGCAGCAAGCTGCCGAAAACCCAACACAAAAAAATTTACTGTAATTTTTTTTAATTACATTTTTGTTTAAACATACCATATTAATAATAGACTAAATAATAACAGAATATTGTATGGATACTTACCAATAAAGCAATAAATATTGATTACAGTTTATAAACACAGCACACAATCATACAGCAAACTTCTGCAACCGGACTGTAGTGGCTTAAAGCGGTACTACCGTTTTTACCTCTTTTTTTTCTTTCCCTTCCCTCTCTCTCACACACACACTTAGTAAGTCTGGCATCTCAATGGCTCCAAACCCAACCCCCTCCACTCCTCTCATTTTCCATCTAAATTAAACAACTCACCCCCTCTCTCTTTCCCCTCCTTCCCCCACCTCTCTCTCCCACTCGTCTCTCTTTCTCCCCCACTCTTTCCCTCTCTTTCCCCCCCATCTCTCTCCCTGCCTCTCTTTTTCTCCCACCCCACCCCCCACCAAAACAGTGTATCAACCCACGCCACAGTCAAGCTACACAGGCAATACGTAGTATCCATCAGAGAGAGAGGGAAAGAAAGAAAGGGGAAGAGATAGAAAGAGAGAGGGAGAGATAGAGAGGAAGGAGGGAGGGAGAGAGAGAAAAAAAGAAAGAGGGAGAACGAGAAAAAGGAGAGAGGGAGAGAAAAAAAAAGCCCCTTTAAGATTAAAAACCGGAAGTGCCACTACCGGCAACATTCTGAACTAATCGTACTGTTCTCTCCTGCGACAATCGACTCATTAAATGTGCCACCGCGATTGTGCCGGATAAGATCTGGTTATTTGAATGGGGACCTTTTTTTTGAGATGCTGGCTACACAGAAGTTACCGTTGACCGGGGTCATGGATAAACAGGCTTTTACTGTACTCCATAGCTGCCAACCATTTTAACAAAAAAAAGTACTCCTGAAAGATAAAAACAATATTTGGTTGTAAAAAAAAGTATTTTCCCCAGAACCTACCAGTGCTTAATGAAAAAATTACACAGCAAAAAGATGCCAACTAAAATGGGACTTCAAAATTTGTGGCAAAAATTGCATTAAGAGGGAGGTCCCTACTGTGTTTCCGAATATGAAAAAAATCGTTCCCAGTAATGCCTTGCGCCTAGCCTAGCGCTAACACCAGCGGCAGTATAAGGTAGGTAGCATTGCTATTGAAGGCAGGGACAGAGAATTAAAGAGAAAGAAACTGAGACAGAGACAGAGAGACTGTGAGTGAGATTGTGACAGCCAGAGACTCAAACAGAGAGAGAGACACACAGAAAGAGAGAGATACAGAGAGAGATAGAGAGAGAGAGAGAGAAAGAGAGAGAGCGCAACTGAGACAGACAGAGAGGGAAAGAGACAGAGAGAGAGACAGAGAGACAGAGACACACATACAGAGAGAGACTGAGACAAAGAGAAGGAGAGACAGACAGAGCATGTTAAAATACGTTTCTCTAAAAAACTTATTTTAACAAGAAAAATCATACTGCCTTATTTACTGCAATTTATCATACTAAACATGGCAAAACGTACTGGTTGGCAGCTCTGCTACTCTAATAATAAGTTATCTGAAGGAGTGGGAAAGGAGAATCAAGAATTAGACAAAGAAAACATATCAGATCCTACATGCAAACTGGCTCACAGATCAGGGTCAGCATTTCAATTTTTAAAACTGTTCCACTGCTTTTCATCCAACACACTGACACACATGTGCGAATATTTAAAGCACAGAACCTGCCTATATGTGGTATTCTTCAAATGGCAACTCAATGCATTGCACTTCACTTTTTGTTATATTAAAGTTTAAATCTTGGATTCCAAGTTTATTGAAGCATTGCATGATATTGTAATTCTTAATGTAAACACGAACTTGGAATAAACAACAACTTGCGTTTATATAGCGCCCTCCAGGTGTCTCAGAGCGCTTACCAATGGTGGAGACAGAGCCAGGGGGATGAGAATGGTGACTGTAGATGCGATCGAAGAGAAAGGTTGTCATGCACAACCTGAAGATGAGGAAGGAGGGGGAGAGGCAAAGGAGGGAGTTCCAAAGTTTCATAGTGGCTGAAAGCATGGCTGCAGATGGGGGAGCAGAGGATTCAGGAGACAAGGAGGAGACAGGACTCAATAGAGTAGAGAAAGTGGGAACTGCTGTGAGGAGAGAGGAAGGGGTGCCAAGGAATGTAAGGTTTTAAGCACTGGAGTGAAGATCTTAAAGTCGATCGACTCTGTGACAGTGATCCAGTGGAGTTTGGCAAGGACTGGTGTAATGGTGTGGGGAGAATGTGGGCGGCAGAGTTTTGGATGAACTGAGTTTTGTGAATGGTGGAGGAGGGGAGACCGATGAGGAGGGCATTAAGTGTGGTCAAGCCGAGAGGTGACAAAGGCATGGACAAGGGTTTGGCTGAGGTATTGACGAAGACGGGCAATGTGCCGCAGATGGAAGAAAGCAGTGCTGGTCAGGGATCAGATGTGGGGAAGGATAACTGGGGATCGAAACTGACTCCTATGTTGCATATGGTTCAGAGTTTTAAAGACAGGTCAGGTAGGTTGAGGAGGCCGGAATCATAGGACAGAAGACGTCGATTGGAGCCAAGGAGTATGGCTTCCGTTTTGTTGATGTTTAATTGCAGGAAATTTGCACTCATCCAGCTCTTGGCTGTCTGACAGTCAAGCTGACAGGACATCAGGGGAGTGGAGGTCACAGCTGGAGGTGGAAAAGTAGAGTTGCATGTCATGGAAGTTAACCCGGTAACTGCTAATCACATCACCGAGAGGGAGCATATAGATGAGCAAGAGAAGGGTGCCAAAGATGGATCCTTGGGTGACCGTGCAGAGGCAAAAAGAAAAACCATTTGCAGAAATGTAGTGCTGGCAGTTTGTAAGGTAGGACTCAAGAGAGTCCTACCTTACATGAGTGCGGTCCCACTGAGGTGGATGATGAAGGACAAGTGTTGGACGAAGATGGTGTGATCAACTGTGTCAAACACAGCGGAGAGGTCCAGGAAGATGAAGAGGCAGAGGGAGCCCTGGTCACAAATAGAGGCATGGTTATTATATTGGACAAACGTTCCAACAAGTTTTCATTATTATTGGTATTAAAAATATTATTGTTGGTTACAAATACTTTAAATATATAACCTCTAATCTCAGGTTACTTGTGAACTTTGCAGTTTAACTTATTTAGAACACAATAAACTTACTAGTTTTGATGAACTGCACCAAAAATAACTAACTCATTTGTATTTTCAGGAAACTGATCTTTTCCTCTGGAAGATCAATAACATCCCAGAAATGCCAAATATCACATCAGCTAGAGATTGGCTGTTGTGCAACAAGATTTGATCCTTAAAAAAACACAAATAGTAGTACAGGTAAACCTCTATTTATGACGGGGTTGCGTTCCTGAAAAACTGTATGTATATCGAAACATCCTAAATCGAAACGCGATTTCACATGCAGTCCCATTATATAACCAGAGATGCGTTCTTTTCACAAAATTTTCGGACCTTAAACTCACTAAAGAACACACAAAACCACATAACATACAAATTAACACAGATAGGCAAGAAGGGGTACTTGGGGTAACTGTACAGTATTGTACTTTAATACTGGCAAACTTTAAAGCAGTACACTACTGGCAAATTTTAATACTGGCAGTGTGACAGTGGCACTTGCAGCTTCCCCACTCATTTTGATGTTGTGAAGCCCATAGCGTCTTTTAAACCTTTGAAACCACCCTCTGCTAGCACTGAAAGATGGTGCCGTTGACCTTTCTCCTTCCTGATCATTTAACTCCCTAAACAATGATTTTGCCTTCTCTTGGATAACCAGGGTGTTGAGTGGTATATTATGCCGGTTCTGATCCTCAAATCAGACACTCAGCATTCTTTCCATGTTTTCCATCACATCACTCCTATGTTTTACTAATCTGCTTGCACCTGTAGCTGTAACACATCTTGAACTTGCCTGTATATTGTCCTTATTCTGTTTTATAGTAGCCACCGTCGATCTAGCTAGCCCTAAAGCCCTCCCGACGTCCTTACCTTTTTTGCCAGACCCAATGCGCTTTATCACCTCCAATTTGGTATTTAAAGTGATGACTTTGTGGGGTTTCTGGCCGCTAGCGGTATTACTGCTGCTTATTTCACTTACTGCTGACTCTCACCCGACTTGCTATGATTGCGGCAGAGGCTGTAAATCGCTCTAAGTTGCTCGGGAATGTTCAGGAATGTTCGGAAATTACTGTAATACTGATGTGACGTCACTTCAAAATCAACTGGCTTTTAAACAATGACGTGGCGACATGCTATTGGCCAGTTCAAATGCTTGGATTTACCCGTGAATACACTGTGGACTGTGCGTATGGACAAAAAAGATGTGCGAAATGTGACCGCGATACTCAAAATATGTACTGTGCATGCGCTAAAAAATGTTGGTCCTTAAAATAAATCGAATTGTCGTATATCAATCAAAAGGTGTTAAAAAAAATGATAGTCCTTCAATCAAAATGTCCTAAATCGTAAATCGAGGCTTACCTGTAGCAGTTGCAAAGGAGTAAGAAAGCAAACAGTATCGCTATACAGGTAAGCCTCTATTTAGGACACTTCTATTTAGGACATTTTGATTGAAGGGCCATAATTTTTTTTAACACCTTTTGATCGATATAGGACACTTCGATTCGTTTTAGCACAAACAATTGCGCATGCGCAGTACATATTTTGAATATCATGGTCGCATTTCGCGAGTCCTTTTTGTCCATACCCACAGTCCATAGTGTATTCGCGGGTAAATCCAGGCGTTTGAACTGACCAATAGCATGTCGCCACATCACTGTTTAAAAGTCAGCTGATTTTGAAGCGACACCAATGCACATCAGTATTACAGTAATTTCCAAACATTCCTAAGCGATTTACAGCCTCTACTGCGCTTCTAGCAAGTCGGGGAGAGACAGCAGTAAGTGAAATAAGCAGCAATAATACCGCTAGCGGCCAGAAACCCCACAGAGTCATCACTTTAAATACCAAATTGGAGGTGATAAAGCGCATTGGGTCTGGCAAAAAAGGTAAGGACGTCGGGAGGGCTTTAGGGCTAGCTAGATCGACGGTGGCTACTATAAAACAGAATAAGTGTACTGTATTAAAGTGTGCCAGTATTGAAGTACAGTAGAAGCCCGTTTATCCGTGACTCGATGCATCGGCATTTCCATATAACCAACACACTAAAAAAAAGTCCCCTTTGGATAAACCAGAACTTATCCGGAACAATAGCAGTAAAGCATTTGTAAATGCATAAATAATAACATGATGACAGAATGTTGTATTGGTGCTTGTTGTTGGAGCTGCTCTCTTGCGCTTTTTACCTTTGCTGGTAGATGCTGCGCTTGAAGCCCTTATGCTGCGGTTGAGGTTTGTAGTCCAGTGATTTTTTGGGGGATGGGGCACGCAAAGCGGGTGAAAAAAATGGAGCGCGTATGACTTTAAAGTCATACTAGTGGTAAGCCGATAACGCTAGCCGATAACCCACATTGTCGCGCAGGTGCAGTATTTCGGCTTGCCGCTAATAAAGTCGCGCGACTTTGAAATTGCGCTGCCATTTTTTCACCCACCTGGCATCTCCCATTTGGGGATGGGTTGCTGGACTGTAAACCTCAATCAGTGGGGATGAGAAGTGCAGGAGAGTGGTTTTGATGGTGGGTGCCAATGTAATATTCTGTTATTATCTGTTATTGCTTAGTCTGGTGTGTATGGTGTGTGTTAAAAGAACTTAAATTTTTTTGTAGTGGGTTTTGGCCGACGGCCGCCCGAATATCCAGGCACTTTAACCGGCATTGGCCAGGTCCCGCGTGTGCCGGATAAACGGGCTTCTAATGTACAATACTGTGCAATTACCCCAAGTACCCCTTCTTGCTTATGTGTGTTAATTTGTGTGTTTTGTGTGTTATGTTGTGTAGCTTTGTGTATTATTTAGTGGGTTTAAGGTCCGAAAATGTGGTGAAAAGAACGCATCTCTGGTTATATAATGGGACCGCATGGGAAATCGCGTTTCGATTTAGGACGTTTCGATCTAGATACTGTTTGTCAGGAACGCAACCCAGTTGTAAATAGAGGTTTACCTGTATTTGACTTCTCAACTTACGTAAATTGTTACTTAAAGAAGGTACTGGAATAGCAGCTTTCCTCTGGTATAACCACACCAAATGGTATATCCTCTAAAAGAAGAGTTTTTTTTTAACAAAGCACAAGACAAAACGATTAAAAGACAAGAAACATAATGAGTGGAGACAATGGTTTATAGCCATTTTCTTTCGCTCTCCATCTGATATATATCATATATACGCCAATAAAACAATGTCTGCACTTTAACAAGAATATCAATAACTGATTGTGATAGGATGCATGATTTATACGTCATCAAAAAATCTTGCACCTGGAAGTGACATGGGCATATATTTTTGAATATCTCTTATTGTTCGAATTATGTCCTAAAATGTATTTCAGTTTAGTGTTTTGTACTGCAGTTACACCTGTTGGCCTCTGAGTCAAAGTGGCGCTGCAACATTGGGAGTCACAGAAACCCTACGTACATATTCCTGGTAGCCGCACTTTGGTGTTGGGAATTCCAGTGATTATAAATTAAACATTTATATTCAGAATTATAAAAATACCTAAGCAAAAATCAAACCTTTTGAGGATAAGATGCTAGACAAAAGAGAGAAGGTCCATTAAATGCAACCGAACAACAAGAAACAGCGTGGCAGCACGTCAATGCTGAAAGGACTGCCAAAAGTGCACCACAATGAGTTGTTCACTCAAAGGATTATTATTATAAAGAACAGCATGGCCAAAATGAGTCCTCCCATAGGAGGCCTTCCAGATGAGTATAGATAAGAATGAAATGTCTGTCTGTGTGTTATTCTACACCATATATTGGATCCTTTGGTTGCAAGTGTAGTTGCAATGGGTACAGCTACTTTATTATAATTCTATTTAGAAAAGTACCAAAGGTGTATTACAAATGTAATACAAGTAAAACAAAAAGCATGATTGCATTTTGTTTGAAAAGCATTTTAGTTTGATCATGTTATATTGTTATATTGATTGCTTCAATAATTTCTTTACAAATGTATTTAGTGCAAGTGAATTACACCCAGATAACTGAACATTTTATATTAGATGTCTGAACCAGGTGCATTAGATGTTTGATTCACTTATGATTTTCTGCATCCAAATTCAAGTAATGCAGAGCAGTTTACTGAGGGTTTTGGTGGGTGAAGGATATTGACACGAATTCCATTAATTCATTTGACAGAATATGAACACCGATCCCAGATATTTATTATCAATGAGATAAGGCTATAGGTCCCTGAATATCAGGCAACCTCTTTATTTGTTGAAGAATAGCCTTGCTTCCTAGTGAAGACACGAACACTAGAGGGCACACTTCTTAATGTAACATACACACTTCAGTCAGTAGGTTTCTAAAAAAAATTGAAAGTGCTTCAAAATACACAAAATAACCAGATTCGTAAATTGCAGTCATCAATCATTCATGTCAACGTGTCCGAAGTAAAGCAGTATCTTGCAGAATATAAGATGTGAATTAGGTAAGCCTACATTGCTTTAAGAAGACAGCAAAAAGTGGCAGGGAATCAGAGGAACCGGGATCAATAAATCTTGTGGAATATTTATAACCTGAAAACCCCACCCCTCCAGGAAGCGGACAGCTATATTTAAATAAGAGTATAACAGGTTAAATATTCTTTTTAAAACAAAGCATGCTTCCTACGGAACAGAAAGAATTATAGCAAGCAAGGGGGAAATCCAACAGACAAAGAACATCTCTTGGTCATTAATCCTTGTACCTGAGATCAGGGTCACAATAAATAGTCTGAAAACAGCTGTGATAGTAATTGGAAAACTCACTTGAAGAGATGGATGCAAGTGACGAATTGGGAGGGCAACCTTTACAAGGTAAAAAAAACATTCTTGAACACCTTTCAGAAACATTTCCTCCCACCTACCTTCCTTACGGCACCTCCCCACCAACCAAAAAAACCCATATGAACTCACACATTCATGCATTCAAAAACATCAACCCTGGGATCTCCACTGCACACTTCCCTCTCGTCAGAAAAAAACCATTCACTATCACTCTCTGCTTTCTGTCTCCCAACCAGTACTGTATCCATGCTGTCACAGCCCCTTTAATAACAGTGGGATTCTATTTTTTCTCACAAGTCTCTGAGGTGGCACTTTATCAAACGTCTTTTGAAAATCCATATAAAATACATCAACTGTGCCACCTAATCCACCCTATCTGTTACCTCATCAAAAAACTATCAGGTTTGTTAGACATGATTTGCCTTTAACAAATCCGTGTTGGCTATTCTTTATTAATCCATATTTTTCTAAGTGGAAATTTATTTTGGCCCAGATATCATTGAGAGAAAATGCAATTGATATTCGGTGGACTCAGCAACTTGAAACAGTTGAAATCTGAGAAGCCATCACCGCTAATTCAAGTTTTTAATTCAGTATGTACCAATATTTGCCTCATACTCCCCCATATTTGGGGAATCGGATAGAATTGCTCTTTTCAAAGAGCCGGCACAGACTTGATGGGCCGAATGGCCTCCTTGCGTGCCATAAGATTCTCTGATATTCATATATGGCTGCCACGTTTCATCCACATATATAGTCAACTCACTATACAGTAGATTCTGTGAAGCTCTTTGAGACATTTAGAAGATGTGAAAAGCACTATAGTGAATGCAAGGATTATTATTATTGTAACCAGCACTGTTATTATAACAAGCAGTATCAGATTTGGATCACTGTAACAAATTTTAATGCTGGGTCACTGGAAACATATTTTAAATCATCACTTATTATAAGCAATTTAGGTCTCATAATGGAGGAAACAAAACATTCAGAATAAAATGTGAGCAAGGTTAAGCCAAATCAATGAGGAGTACCTGGGTGACAAACAAAACGCAAGTTGAGAGTAAAAAGTGAAAGGAGTGGGATGGTGGGGGAGAGAAAGAAGAGGAGAGGAACCCTAAATAGGGGATATTCAAGAAAAAGATTGTGAGGCAGACAGGGTGAAGGGGAGAAGGGAAGAATACAAGGTAGTTAGTTCTTAGAAACCAGCTCAGGACAACACTGGCACACCCATGTAAAACTTAGTAATACCAGCGAGTTGACACTTAACGCAGCACAAATTGGAAGGGTTCACACATCCTTCTTTCCCTCCATGCAATATTTCCCAGTCATTATTAGCCTTCTACCTGCAAATCCTATTTAATGTTCTTCGTTGAAAATCAGGTATGGTATTAGCAGAAAGACTGAACATTCCTTTGTGTTTTAGAATCAATTCTCTTTTGTGCATTAACATGGGCTATCCAGTTATGTGCAGAAAAATAGCACCAGTCAACATACCTTAAAAGTGACAGAAATCATTAAAGCATTAACATTCTGTTTCATTGAGCAGTGGATGACACTATACAATCCTACGGAGCTCAAAATATCATTTGGCATCAAAGTACTGAGAAGGGGCAGCTCCAATCATATGATGTCCAGCAATTGGTTTAAATCTTGTGGTTTCCTCATCACAGTGCTCATTATCCACCAGTGCAGAAAAGGTTAAGATTTGGATCAGATAGAAGTGCTCAAGATTATGAACAGTGTTAAGAAGGTAAATAGTGAAAATGATTCCCACTGGCTAGTGAATCAGCAAGAGGATCTATAAAGTATCACTGGAAGAGGACAGGGAGGAATAATTCTTTTTCACAAAGGGCAGATAGGATCAGGAACATGGCATTCACAAGGGAGTGAATAATGTAATTGAAAGCAAATTAGCAAGGCACCTTAAGAAAAATATAAAAAAGCATAAACAAAAAGTAAGGACCTATTTCAGTGCTAACAATTCCTTTATTTTATGATTATTGCAGAACCGAAGATTAAGATGGAGAAAGAGTCAGGGGCAGAAAGAATACAACTTGATAAAAAAAATTAGAATATATTAAGAAGTAATTTCACCCACAAAGATCACTTCACCAAGTTTACCAAATCAAAGAATTCCACCTCTCTTTAGCACAGCAGCAGAGAAAAAATTTAGGTATGTAAACCTAATAGGAACCTAATTCCTGTAGGAAGTGTAGCCCTCGGCCTCTGCATGTTGCCACCAAGGTATCTAACTGTCAGAGCTAAGGCACTTGCCTTTCCAATGGGTGCATCCCATCACTTATTAGTATATGCCAATGGTAACACCAGATGTCACAGTGTCAGGATGCAACTAAATTTTTTTCAGTTTAACCCAGAAATGAGAATTCCAGCATGTTATCTACAATTTTACTTTTCCTTTTCCAACTATTTCTGGAAATAGATACTCCTCACGAGTATCTATCCTTCAACATTTGCTAACTTTGCCATCATTCTGTTCCCCATTGCATTTCTATATAAGTCTTTTTTTTAAACAACGAAACCTGAGGAGAATGCAACCCTTCCAAACCAGACTGGGAAGGACATAAGAAGGGGGGCACTGTCCCTTTCAAGATACATCACAAAAGATTTGAAATAAGTCAATGTACTTGGATATTTGGTCAATTGCCATCAAACCCCTTCTTATTTTCATAAGTGTGGGCTTTGTCCTTACAGCAATCACCATTATTGATACTCATATACAGTAAAACTCACGCAAATCATAACAGTCAGGACCAAACATTAACATGACTTACACAAAATCCAAGTTGCAAGCAAACGTGTTGGAAATTTTATCAAAAATACGATTTAATCAATAATGTGTACTGCTTATGTGTAATTCAATCGTGAAGTGGTCATGTGGTGATGCATTAAGACTACATTGTCCGTGATTCAATAAGTATTGTCCCGTATGCACTTATCAGCAAGCGGTGGAATCGCATTGAATTTCGGGCAATGAAGTTCTTTTGGGCATGGGTCGATGGGTCAATCTGAATGGGCCTTGGGTTTTTATGGTATAACATTTGTTTAGCAAACAATTACCAATAAAGGCATTACTGTGCTCAATTAAATACTCAAATCACATCATAACAGAATTTACTCTATCCATTGCAAACCTGCAAGGGATTTCATAGTGCAGGCTAGAATATTTACACTTTGTGGGGAGAAGGAAAAGTGATAATGTATGCAAGTTGTAATTCTATTAATGTCTGAAAACCCTAAACAAAATGCTCTCACTTTTGACAGCAGTGTTGCTCTTAGTTTGTTAACAATTACATTTTTAATGAAGTCCACAGAAATTCATATATACAGAAGTGTATACATTTAATAACTAGCACAGTAGTCATGCTAAAGCAAACAAAAACAAAATTACATTTGTATAGCTCCTTTCACGTCGACAGGACAGTTAGTGTTACGGACCCGAGCTGGGATTGGAAGGAAGGGAAAGGAAGTGGGGGATGGCACAGTTGAAGAGGATGGTTTTATGGCGGGACTTGAAAGATAGGGAGGGGGCAAGGCGGAGGGATTACGGGATGGATCAGACTGGAGCCCACTGAGCGGAGGTTGGTATGGGATTGGTGAGGAGATCGCAGAGGTCAGGGTGTGGCAAGGTATTGGGAGTGCTTTAAAGGTGAGGACCAGAATCTTGAATTTAATCCTCTGGCTGATGGAAAGCCAGTGGAGTTGGGCGATAATGGGGGTGATGGGGTCGCGGAGCCTGGTGCGGGAAAGGACAAGGGCTACAAAGTTCTGGATGAACTGCATCCTGTGGAGGGAACTACAGTGTGTGAGGTAAGAAGTTTGTTTACCTGTTTAAAGTGAAACATTACTTACCCACTAAAGTGGTTGATTAAAAAATACATTACAGTAAAAACTTGTTTATCCAGTACCCAACCAACCGGCTTGCTCAACTTAACGGTATCTCCCAATACAATTCACCATTCCAGCAACCGGATCTCATACTGTAGCCATCCAGGACACTCGCGGTATGCTCACTTTGCGCATGCACACTTATTAAACTTACCGAATATTGGAATGCTTTTTTATCGATCATTTTACCGAGTGTGCTGCAATGCTTTATGGTAAGCATCCATACAATATTCTGTTATTATTTAGTCTATTATTAATAATGGTATGTTTTAAAATAAGTTAATTTTTTGTGTAGGATTCTCGGCAACTTGCCGGTTGAATATCCTGCATATTTGATTAATCGGCACTGGTCAGGTCCCAAGGATGCTGGATAACAAAGGTTTTACTGTGCTTACCCACTTAACAACAACAACAGAATTACTTTGTTTTACACTTAAGTGGGTGATTAAAATACATTATGTAATTGTAACAAAATTTTAGTAACTGTATTCATAGTTAAATGGTACACAAGAATAAAAACCTAATTTTATACAAATTATAAATAATCTAAACCAATGACCGGCTTGATTAAAGGTTAGAACTTTTTTCTTTCCAAATAAAGGTGGAAATAAAGTACTTTGCCTCACCTTTCCTTGCTATTTTATAGTAGTTCCATTCATTTAAATTTCTGGGCTAAGGACCTTAGGGTCTACATTTTACCAATTGCTTTACCTTCCCCTGCTTTACCTTCACAATTCTGCTTACTCTCCAATACAGGTACTCCTCCCCAACCGCGGCCTCGTCAACCGTGAAACTCACGCATCCACGGTTTGCTAAATGCGACAACCCTTGCAAACCACGGCTGGTAACCCTTGCTTATCCACGGGTTTTAACACTGACACTAGAGTATTGCACTAGGACCCAGTTGCGATGTCGCAATCAACCAGCGACAATGCTTCTCTCTTAGTATTAAGGTAAATACAATAACAACAACAACAATTTACATTTATAGAGCGCCTTTCACATCGGGAGGACGTCCCAAGGCGCTGAACAAGAGGCGTGTGACCCGAGCTGGGAGGGAAGTGTTTGGGAAGGGGTGAAACACGAAGGAGAGGTAAAAGAGTTTGGGATGGAACAAAAGGCACGATCGAAGAGGAAAGTCTTCAAACCGGCCTTGAAAGAGCAAAGGGAAGAGGCGAAACGGAGGGATTGAGGGATGGCATTCCATAAGGTGGGAGCGGAGAAACTGAAGGCCCGGCCTCCAATGGTGGGGCGGTTCGGGCGGGGGGCTTGGAGCAGGCCAAGTCCTGTTGAACGGAGGGTCCGGGTGGGCGTGTAGGGGGAGAGTAGATCGGTTAGGTAGGATGGGGCAAGGCCGTGTAAGGCCTTGTAGGTGAGGACGAGGATCTTAAACTCGATCCTCTGGAGGATGGGGAGCCAGTGGAGATGGGCGAGGGTGGGGGTTATGTGGTCACGGAGGCGGGTGCGGGATAGTACACGGGCTGCAGAGTTTTGGATGGCCTGCAGCCTATGAATGGAGGAACTGGGGAGGCCGACTAGGAGAGAATTTCCGTAATCCAGCCGTGAGGTGATGTAAGCATGCACAAGTGTTTCTGCAGCACGGGGGTTAAGATAGTTGCGGAGCCTGGCAATGTTGTGCAGATGGAAATAGGCGGTGCCGGTCAAGGCGCGGATGTGGGGGAGGAAGGAAAGTTTTTGATCGAACATGATGCCGAGGTTCCTGATTGGCTTTGTGAGGTGGAGAGTACAGCCTTGGATGTTGAGGCTGGCAGCGCCCGATGTGCGGAGGCGCTGGCTTGAGCCAATCAGGAGGGCCTCGGTCTTATTCACGTTCAATTGCAAAAAGTTGTCCCTCGTCCACGATTCGATGTCGGACAGACATGCTGTCAGAACATCGATCGTCTGGGGGTTGAGGGATGAGGCAGAAAGGTACAACTGGGTGTCATCCGCATACATGTGGAAATTTACCCCATGTCTGCGGATGACGTCGCCCAGAGGGAGCGTGTAAAGGGTGAAAAGAAGGGGACCGAGGACAGAGCCCTGAGGGACGCCGTGGGAAACTGTGCGGGGGTTTGAAGAAAAGCCATTGGAAGAAACAAAATGTAAACGGTGGGTCAAATAAGAATGGAACCATTCAAGGACTGTGCCTTGAAGGTTGAGGTGGGAGGAAAGACGTTGAAGGAGGATGGTGTGATCGACTGTGTCGAACGCAGCAGATAGGTCAAGGAGGACGAGGAGGCAGAGGGAGCCCTGGTCACAGGCAGTTAGGATGTCATTTGTGACCTTAGCCAGGGCAGTTTCTGTACTGTGGATAGGGCGGAAACCTGATTGGAGGGGTTCAAGAAGTGAGTGATTTGAAAGGAAAGAGCGGAGCTGGGAGGCAACCACTCTTTCAAGGACCTTGGATAGAAACGGGAGGTTGGAGATGGGTCGATAATTTGATGGTTGCGACGCATCAAGGGAGGGTTTCTTCAGGATAGGGGTGATGGTGGCTGTTTTAAGGGAGGTAGGGACGGTTCCTGAGGAGAGGGAAAGGTTAATGGTTAAAGGTCAATAACATGAATTTATTGTCGCTTCTCTGCATCCTTCTCTTTCTGTATGTGTGTATCATATAGAGATGTCTCTCTCTGACTCACCTTCTTTCTATTTCACCTTCTCTTCCCCCCACCCTCCCTCCCCCAACCCCACGTCTCTCTCTCACCTTCTCTCTCTGTCTCACCTTCTCTTCCCCCACCACCCCCCACTCTCCCTCTCTCTCTGTGTCTGTGTGTAGATCAGTCAGTCAGTCAGTCAGACAGCACCCCCAGCCCTCCGTGACACCCACCACACCTTCTCAGTTGATTTCTCTCTCTCTCTGTGTAGATCAATCAGACAGCCCCCCAGCCCTCTGTGTCACCCCCTCCCCCCCACCCCCCACCTCTATTTTGAAAAACGCCTTTCATGTTGGAAGGATTCCCCTAGGCACTCAGGGTTTTGCATCCAAGATGGGGGTTGGGATCAAGAGGAGTGGAGCACACGGTTGGAAGGGTAATTGAAGGCATGGTCTCAGAGGAAAGTCTTGAGACAGGCCTTGTAGAAGGCAAGGGAGGGAGTGAGGCAAGGGACTGTGAGATGGAGTTCCAAATGGTTGGGGCAGAGAAGCTGAAGGTCTGACCACTAATGGAGGGGTGAACCCTGTTGCATGGGGCAGGCCAGATTCCACTGAGCGGAGGGAGCGGACAGGCCTACATTGAGTTAACAGATCACTGAGGTAGGAAAGAGCAAGGCCATGAAGGGTTTGAAGGCAAGAATGAGGATTCTGAATTTTATCCTTTGAGGTGGAGAGAGAGTGGAGCCAGGTAAGGATGGCGGTGACGGAAAATCGACAAGGAGGGAGTTTGCGTAGTTGAGTCTAGATATGATGAATGTGGATCTCGGCAGCCTGACAAGCAAAATGTAACCCACGAGCGCATGACCGGAATACAAAAACAGTGACACACAAATGTACTAAACAAACTCCTGCTGAAATCGAGGCTTGAGTACAGCAACAATACTTTGCTATCTCACAATTTTTTTTTGCTACATTACTTATCGTAACCATTTCATATGCTTATGTCATATTCCATATGAACATAATGAGCTGTAGTAGCAGTCTGGTTAATCTGATCTAACTCTAGAGATACTGCATTATTTATTGACATTTTCAACTTATCCCTTAAGGCTAAAAAAAAAAATTGATGGATTTTCCCCTTCCCTTCTGGTATTTTGTTGGGGGGGTGGGGTGAGAGTGATTGATAAGTAATTTGTGCTTCATAGCACTAAGGTGAATATTTCTTCGGCTTCCGTTGAAGTACAATTGCTCATTATTTAATGTTGCTGTCAATTTATCAACACAATCTTCCAATAAAAATAGATCCCAATAAGATCTCCCAACATCATAAACCAGCCGAAGTGCAAACATGCTATGTATAAAGACATTAAGATTAATAATTGAATGGTCCATACATAGTCTGATTTTCTCCCCAGCCCGCCACTGTCAATGACCAGCAATGTTCTCTCTTCATGAAGAGGGCAGACTGAAGGAGGAAGAATGCCTTTGGGAAATGAGTCATGCAACATACAAACATTAATACTGTATCTCGTTAGTGCTGGCATTACAATGATTTTTATATTCACCGTCCTGTATTTTGCTACACCTAGATTGCAGAAAAATTTAGAAAAATCTGGCGTACGTGTGTGGTGCATGTGTGTGCTTGATTCATTGAATATTTGTGCCGAAAGAAACTGTCAATGTCTTCGATTGTTGATGAGATTCAAAATCTGATTAACAATAAAAACGAAATTGTTGTAAAAGCCTGAACAAAAACTCTGAAAAATATTCACACCCCTTGCATCTCAGTTGTAATAATAATCTTTGCATTTGATATAGCACTTTTCACGTCTTCCAGATGTCTCAAAGCGATTCACGGAATATACTGCAAAGTTAATTAACTTTATATATGTGGGTGAAACGCAGCAACCAATTGCGAACAGCAGTGTCCCACAAACAGTCGTAGATTGAAAATGACCAATTTAATATTTTTTATATATTGGGATTATTATTAGTCATGTGGAGTAAGGAATCTTGCCCATGGTAGGGGGTAACAAGGCCTTGGAGGGCTTTGAAGGTGAGGACCAGGATTTTGAACAGGTGCTCGGTTTTATGCGGCTTAAAATGGTGATGAGGAGTGGGAGACAGGATCAAAGGTAAGGAGTGGGTAGGGACCGGAATGGGAGAAGGAGACATAGAGAGGATAATAGACATAAGGGCAAAGGCAGTTGAGCAGATACCCTTGACTTTGGATTTGAGGAAGCATTGGAAGTGAGGCTGGGTGAGGCGTGAGAGGGTGGGTGGAGGAGCCAGTTGGTGATGGAGAAGAGGAGCCTGGGGTTGTCCTTGGCCTCTAAGACTGTCTTGGAGTAGAACAACGATTTAGCGGAGGCGAGGGAAGAATGATAGAATTCAATAAGGTCCAGCCAGATCTACCGATGGACCATTAATGATACGAGTGTGGGTGTGACCCCATCACATCCACTCTCGCCCGGTTCCACTGGCTCCCTACCCCTCAGAGGATTGAGTTCCAAATTCTCGTCCTGACCTTCCAGGCCCTCCATGACTTTGCCCCCTCCTACCTGCTAACACATTAACTTGTCCACTCCCTCCGCTCAGCAGGCTCTGGCCTGCTCCATGTCCCCTGCCCAGCCCATTCCACTCCACCATCTGGAAGTCCATCCCACATTCCTTTCACCTCGCTCCCTCCTTGCCTCCTTCAAGGCACATTTCAAGTCCATGCCTTCGCCCACCCACCTATGCACACCCTCCCTGATCCCAACTGCCCCTGGCTCGGGTCCGAATCCCTGACTGCTCAGCACCATGGGACTCCCTCCAGATGTGAAAGACTCTGTAATTGTGTATTGTAATATAGTCTCCAGTGTAAAATAAAATATTTACACACAATTTACATTTACTTAGCGACTTTCATATCAAGAAGACATCTCAAAGTGCTTTTGACAGCAGGCTAACACCTGAGCTGGTGTGGAAGGGAAACAATGACCGAAAGCGCAATCAACAAGTGAAGTTTGGCAGCCGACTCTGAAAGTGGAAGGGTGTGCCAGTCAGAGGGATGGAGTTGCACAATTTTGCACTTACACAAATGTCTAGGGTAATACAATTGGAGTAGAAAGTGTAAATCCAAGGTATTGTTCCTTATTGCAATATTACATATTTATAAAATTCAAACATTAGACTGTGAAAGAGATGCTCTCGCACCGCTCTCTTTTATTACAAAAAGGATATTGAATCGTTTTGAGACATCCAATGGACGACCCAAAAAACTTATGTATCATTTCTGAACAGATCAGCAATTGGTATACACCCACTCACTTATCGCTGAGGTATAAATTGATTAAAAAAAAGGCAAAATACTGCTGGAAATATGAAACTAAACAGAAGTCGCTGGGAATGCACTTCAGGTCAGGCAGAATCTATGTTCTGACATTAATTCTGATGAAAGGTCATCGATCTGAAACATTAACTCATTAATCCTCTCTCCATAGATGTCGCCTGACCTGCTGCGTGTTCCCAGCGACTTCCATTTTTATTGTAAATCGATATCCTATTGAAACCATTTCATCAAGGTGGTCTTTCCAATTGTGCCTTGGCACATCCTCCCGACATGAAACGCGCTATACAAATGTAATTATGTTTGTTATGTACGCTGGGAGAAAAGATTTTACAAGTTGCATGTTTCCATAAAAGATAGAAACAATCTTAAACATCAGATTGGTGCAGCCATACACAATGCAGAAAGCACCAAATACCTCTATTTTTAACATAATAATACTCCTTGCATTTGATATATATCTATAGAATCTTAAAAATATTATTTAAAGGTTTCAATCTGAAAGATTATATCTACAGCTGTTTAGTGATTTGTAGGCAATTGTTAATGCACATCAACTTTATTCATGTTACTAAATCTTGCAGACTGCACAGAAATTAAGACGTGTCTCAACTTCCAGAAACTCAACATATATTCAAGTGATACCACTAAAAATATCAAATCACAGCATGTGGTTAGGTGATGCACAATTCTAACAGGAAGAACATGGTAGGAAGGTCAGTAAATCACCTGATCCTATTACAAAATCAATTACTGCAGAGCATTTCCATTGCTTCACCGACTGATGATGGTCAAATATGATATTGGATAGCTACACGCAAGGTCAAAGAGAAACTGAGGAAGAGAGATGCAGACAGAAAGCTTTCTTTAACACACTTTTTTTGTTTACACACACACCAATTCCTGCAACACTGCAAGCACTGTAAACACTCTTAAGTATTCCAAGACACTGGAGGGCACTATATAAATGCAACCTTATTGTAAAGGGACTCAATGAACTTGCATGCAGTTACCTTTTGATGGTTGGGTAAGCCATTGGAGAGTCTTTCCAGCTGTCCTGTTGTAAAGCTGCAAGACAGAAGATCTGTACAGCAAGTTGAGCGTCCCAGCCTCTTCATTAGAGAAGAAATAATACTGCAACCACAGCCACACATTGACTTACTCATGCAGGCAATTCTAACCAAATATTCTTAGCAAATCAGCACCAGTATCATCCCACGGGCAGAAACTGTCCAGGTACCTCATTCCACAGCTTTCCAGCTTAAATCATAACTGACATAGAAAATCCAATAGTTCATGAAAAGGCAACAAACAGCTGTATTCTCATTGTCAATTTCAAGAAGATGGTCTGGCAATCACAGCTAGGAAAACAAACTGATGATGATTTTCTCTCTCCTGCAATCAGCAGGAAACAAAAGCTGCGGGTCTCATGCCTGCTAGAATTGGAGGAAGACTTTTAAACTCAGAGCCAGCGACTGTTGATGATCAACATTATCCTGAACAAATGCTTCCTGACCAGCTGCCTGCTCCTTCAGCGCAGTCAACCCAAACTGTTCACTCAGTCACTGGACTCTTACAGTTCCCAACATTCAACAGAAGGAGGCCACACCTCTCCAACCCCTGTGCACCCTGTCCTCGCACGGCTGGAAACCTGAAAGAACTGCTGCAATGCATGAAGCAACAGGAAATACTGAATGCATCAACTCTCCAATCAAAGTACTTTTCATGACACTAATGTTCGAAGGGCTCTGTCAATCACGCAGAGCCAGAACCACATTGAAGATAATGGTGCTGCTCTAACCCTTTGGAAACCACGTTGAAACAAATGGAGGAGGGGATTTTAAAAAAAATCTTCAGTAAGAATGCAGAACAATCCAACCCACATTACTATGTCTTAAAAAAGATTAAAATGTAGTAACTAATAACATTGTTTCTACATACATAAGCAGTTCTATTATATTCTTCAATTAATTCACAGCAAAAGATTTCATCCACCAAATAAATAAAACTGGCTTTTTTCCCCATGCAAGTAAAGTGAACGCAGTTCAGGCACATGTACTTTTTTTCTCCTCTCCTTCCCTGATATACTGTGGCCTTTTAAAATCATAGCCCTTCATCGTGCTTTAGACACTTAACTAGATTACTCTGCAGATAAACTGATTTAAAATAACTACCATCAGCTGCTGTAGCAAAAGCTGAGTACATTAGTTTTGCTTACATTGCAATGATATCACATCTGTACAAGCTCACCAATTACCCAGTTTCAATATTATAATTCCATTAGATATCAGTAAATTACTGAATATACCAGAAACTTTCTCCAGAAAAATTGCTCCTTGTGCCAGGTTTCATCACCTTCTTATCTCTATCTACCCACTATTTGAAAGATCCAGGCTGCTTCTCAGTAAACTGCAAATGCCACTTACGCTATCAATTTAAAACCACACCAACAGCGCAGACAGAGAAGAAAATGATTTAACCTTTTGGTGGTCTGCTGATTGTGTGCTGTTCAGAATTCTGCAGTTAAAAATCTGGTGTACAATTTCAAATCCCTCTGAGCAACTGGTCAAATTTTTTTGAGCAGAATGTATATACTTGCTCAGAAATGGGTATGTGTGTCACATTATTTTGCTTACAAGCTTCACTACTATAAAGCCACCTTCTTGAGACAAAACAGCTAATGCATCACATTCAAATAGTCAATAGAAAATAAAACCAAGCTGGAAAATCCTCATTGACAGCAGTCATATGCATATTTCAAGGTTTCAACAAATTGAAGGAATTTCAGATACGAGTAAAAACAATGGAAAAGGATGCAGGCACACTTCATATTTGCAAGAGTGTTGCTCAGTTAAGCTTTGACTGAAAGCACAACTGTAGTATTTTTAGAAAGAATCTAAATAAAAGCAAAATGATTCTTTTCATCCGTAATTTTAACTTTACAGTTAAAGGCATCATATCACTTAAATCAACCAGCACTGAAGTGGTTACATAAATAAACATTAGTATCCAGCACGTCAATGCCATAATTCACTATTGATCTATGCAGTGCTTTTATGTATGGCCTTGACAGCAAATGCAAAACTGGAAATGCACAGTAAGTGTGTGTCAACAATGTAACCAATCACAATCAAATACATTTAAATACATTCAAATTCAATTACACCTCCTGCACCACAAGACATTAACCCTATGTGGTCATCTGAGATTTGTAGAAATACTGTACACTAAAATCACACAAATGTATATCAACAAGATGCACTGCATCTGTACGTCTAAAACCTTGTGTTTCACACGGTAAGCAAAGAAAATCCTAGCAAAACAACACTTCTACTCTTTGGCCTCAACATCACCAAAAAAAGATTAAGTAAGATTAAATACTCAAAACCTATATTGAGCTGCATCTCCTTCTGCGCCAGCATTGCATTTCCATTTTCCGCAGCGCCGTTATTAAAAATTATACTTAATAAAGCTATCCAATTTATGCAATTCATACCACATTACAGCAGTGTTGGATTATGGCCTTCCACAGGGAACAGAGACTGACACACCAGCTGCCTGAAATTGATTCAAACCTTGCTCCAGAGGTGAAATAACCATGGTCTCAACCTCCTGCAATACCCACTACCTCAATTTAAGTGGACAGTTGAGGTCGATCGTATATATTTTCATTATTTCCCCCATCCCTTCCTTACTCCTTCTACTTCCCATTTGTCTTGCCCTAGCTGGTATCCAATATTACAAAAAAAAGTTCCCTGATATCAGCTGCAGGAATGGCAACAAACAACTCTGAAGTAAATCCCACAGATTATCATTTCTCATTTTCTAGAAAGGAATCAAAAAGTATCTGAACCAGGAAGAAAAATACATCAGTGCTAATTTTTGGAGGATTGAGCAGAACTTGATCATCATTCAGATGTCAATCTGTGGGATTTTATTTGTTGATCCTCCTTTAACATATGTCAGCCGAGAAGAGGCTGCAAATACTGCGTCAATGTGTTTCTGTGTGTGGTTGGGGGGGTAGGTGGAATAAGAAACAAATATTTCTACAGAACCATGGAAATTTACAGCACAGATGAAAGCCATTCGGCTGATTCATATCAGTGCTGGCTCTTCAGAACCATCCATTCAGTTCCTTTTTCCTGCCCATTCCCCTGTAGTACAGCTCAACTAGGCCAACGTCCTGCTTGTTGGCCTCGCCAACTCCTACCTCCATAGCCTGCAGATCATGTAGAACTCTACAGCCCATGACCTTTCCCGCACCAGGCTCAGTGATTCTCTCACCCCCCACTGTCATCCGACTCCACTAGCTTCCCATCACTCGGAGGATTCAATTCCATATTCTAGTCCCTCACCTTTAAAGCCCTTAATGCCCTTGCCCACCCTGCCTTTGTGGCCTCCTAATCCCTTACCGAACTGTCCACACCTCCACTCAGTGGGCTTCATGTCCGCTCTAAGTTTTCTTCTCTGAAGAGCCCAAGCTTGTTAACTTGCTCATTCCTCTAACAATGGGGATCACCCACACCACTTGCTGTCAAAATGGACACAGTGTGTTCGGCTTTGAAGGGGAGTCAATTGCAGATCAAATGAAAGAACATGGTGTGTCCCCCTCTCTCTCTGCTCCCAAAGCTCAGCTCACAAGCCCTTAAGGCAACTGTGGTGTACCCAGAATAGTGAAATCCACACGCTCACATTGGCTGCTGCATTGTGCCCACAAAATATAGTCAATTCACTTCACAGTATAATCTGTGAACTGGGTTGAAACTTCCAGATGACTTGAAAAGTGCTATATCAAATGCAAGGATTGTTATTATTACCCTCCTTGCTCTCCTCTGCATCTCCAAGAGCAGTGGTTCCCAACTTCGGATCAGGACCCAATCAGGAATATCGATGGGCTCATATCGAAATATAACATTATATCGATATTTTCATACTGCACATGCGCGCGCGTCACGAGGTGCGCGCGCATTCGGAGCCTATCTCCTCAGGAGGTAAATATCTCTCTCTCTCTGTGTCTCTCACACTCACTCTCTCCATCTCTGTGTTTTTCTGTCTGTGTCTCTGTCCTCTCTCACATCCCCCCGTCCGTCTGTCCGTCTGTCCGTCTATCTATCTGTATATTATCACATCCCCCCCGTCTCCCCCACCATGTCTCTCCCCCCCCATCTCTCCCCCCCCCCCGTCTCTCCCCCCTCCTCCCCGCCACCCCCCGTCTGTCTCCCCCCCTCCCGTCTCTCTCCCCCCCACTCTCTCCCCCTCACGCCCGTCTCTCTCCCCGTCTCCCTCCCCCCCACTGCCATCTCTCCCCCCCCCCCCCTCCCTCCCCCCGTCTCTCTCCCCCCCCCCCCACCCACTGTATATTGTATTCGAGGACTATGATTACAATATGGCGGCTTGCACCTCGGTCTGTACATTGTGTATAGAGATGAGCATTCTGGATCTTGTAGTTCAGTGCACGCTCATTCCGATTTTTTTCGATATATCGATATTTTTTAAATGCCTATATCGGCATATCGATATGAAAATTATATCGGATATAACCGATATCGATATATCGCCGGACCCTAGGAACCACTGTCCTGGAGGATCCGAGCAGTCTTATGTTGCAGTGGCCAGAACTGTGAGTTGCGGTCTCCAGGGCATAGTTAAGCCTGAGTTTAATGTGAGGATCAGAAATCAACTGATTTAGCAAAATAGCCCTACATCCTGTATCCCTGGTTTAGAGGGCCGAAATCTCTGCCACTAATGGCAAGATGAGGAGAGTATGGAAAACAGATTCAATTAGACTTGGAGCAATAAAGGATAGGCACAAGAGTATAGCTGAACAAGATTGCATAGGTGGGTAAGAGAGAGAGAGAACAGAGCGCATGAGCCAGAGAGAGAGCAGAGTCACAGAGAGAAGAGTGCATGCCCAGAGAGCCAGAGAGCAGAGAGTGCACGCCAGAGAGAGTGAGAGTGCCCGCACAAGCCAGAGAGTGAGCAAGAAGAGAGAGAGCAATCACAGCAATCACGTATCTGTAACACAACTATAAAGTCACAAATGTTCAAATTGATATACCAGATCTCCGCAATGTAATAATGGTGCTTTTCATTCAATCTTAATTTAGAAGAAATACATTCACTCAGGTCACGTTGAACAGCTGCGACGAAACAATCCAAATCCCAATATACAGTAAAAGCCCGTTTATCCGGCACCCTCGGGAGCTGGCTAGTGCCGGTTAAACCGTGTGCTGGATATTCGGGTGGCCAGCTGCCAAAAACCCACCACAACATTTTTTTAAAAACATACCATATTAATAATAGACTAAATAATAACAGAATATTGTTCTGGCTTATTAGGAAAGTAGAGGCCCATGCTGTTAAAGGGACAGTGGTAGCGTGGATCCACAACTGGCTGCGAGACAGAAAGCAGAGAGTTGTGGTGAGCGGCTGTTTTTCAGACTGGAGGGAAGTGTGCAGTGGAGACCCTCAGGGATCAGATTTGGGACCACTGCTCTTTTTAATATATATTAATGATCTGGACTTGGGTGTAGGGAGCACAGTTTCCAAGTTTGCAGATGATACTGTTAGGGAGAATAGTAAATAGAGAGGAGGATAGTAACCATCTGCAAGAAGATATAGATAAAATGGTAAAGTGGCCAGACACATGGCAGATGAAGTTTAATGCAGAGAAGTGTGAGGTGATATATTTTGGGAGAAGAAATGAGGGGAGGCAATATAGGCTAGATAGTACAATTTCAAGGGGTGTGAGGGAACAGAGAGACTAGGGGATTTGTGTTAGTGACTCATTGAAGGTGACAGGACAGGTAGACAAAGCCGTTAAGAAGGCATATGGGATACTAGGCTTTATAAATAAGGGTATAGAGTACAAAAGTCAGGAAGTGCTGACTAACCTCTATAAAACTTTGGTTAGGCCTCACCTGGAGTACTGTGTCCAATTCTGGTACCACACTATAAAAAGGATGTTAAGGCATTGGAAAGGGTGCAAAGAAGGTTTACTGGAATGGTACCAGGATTGAGGGACTTCAGTGATGGGGAAAGGCTAGATAGGCTAGGTTTATTCTCTTTGGAACAGAGACGGTTGAGAGGAGACCTAATAGAGGTTTCTACAATTATGAAAGGATTTGACAGGGTGAATAAGGAAAAACTATTGCCACTGATGGGCGAATCTGTAACTCGTGGTCACAGATTTAAAATAATTTCAAAACAAAGTAGAGGGGAGCTAAGAAGAAATTTTTTCACTCAGCAGGTTGTTCAAATCTGGAATGCATTGCCTGAAAAGGTGGTGGAGGCCGATTTGTTAACAGCTTTTAAAAGAGAATTATATCTTTATTTAGGGAGAAAAGGTCTGTTCGGTTATGGTGAGAGAGCTGGGCAGTGGGATTGAGTTGATCTTTTCAAAGATTAGATGGGCCGAATGGCCTCCTTTTGTGACGTAAAATTCTATGATTGTATGGATGCTTACCAATAAAGCAATAAATATTGATTACAGTCTATAAACACAGCACACAATCACAAAGCAAACTTCTACAATCGCGGACGGAAGAGTATTTTACTTCATAAAGGGGCAGGCACTATCAGTTTGTACTCTTTTTTCCTCTCCCTCCTTCCCTCTCTCTCTCTTTCACACACACACTTAGTCAGTCTGGCATCTCAATATTTCCAAACCGCCTCCACTTTTTCCCCATCCCCACTCTTCCTGACCCCCCTCCCCCAACTTCCCTCTCTCCCCCTGCCTCTCTCTCTTTCTCCCACACCACCAAAACAGTATATAAAGGGCAATTCCGCATGGGAGAGGACAAAAACAGCACATTTCAAAGTTATCAAATCTCTATAAAATTACATGTTTTGTGTGAACAAATGTCTACTTAACAAGGAACAGAAAACCGTTTTTCAATAACTTCATTGCTTTGCATGAAAATTTGATTCAATAGAAATTCTTTTGAAAGTTGAGGGTGAAATTATACCTAATTTTCTGATTAATTCTGTTACCAACATTCTTTTGATCTGGGAGCCTTCCACGTGCAAAAGGTATCCAATTTTGTATTTTGATACGATAACAGGGGTATCACCTGACCTTATAAAAGTTTTGGTAATCAGTTAGACCTTAAGACTAATCCATAGCATGTAAAATTTTGCCAAAAATGTCTCTGCACTATAATTCTATTAACACGGAATTGCCCTAAACCCATGATATCGTCAGGCTACACAGGCAATAGGTAGTATCTGTCAGAAAGAGAAGGAAAGAAAGGGGAAGAGATAGAAAGAAAGGGAGAGATAGAGAGGAAGGAAGGAGAAGGAGAGAGAGAAAGAAAAAGAGGGAGAGAAAAAGGAGAATGCCAGAAATGCACTACTGGCAGCATTCAGAACTAATCGTATTGTACTCTAGTGCAACAAGCGACTCATTAAATGTGCCACAGTGACTGTGCCGGATAAGATCCGGTTAATCGAATGGGAACCTTTTTTTGAGGTGCCGGTTATATGGAAGTTACGGTTGATCGGCTCACGGATAAACAGGCTTTTACTATAAATAGTCCAGTTACACTCTCCATTTGTTGTCTACACAAAGAATAAAAACTTAGGAAACACAGATCATTTAAATGCTAACCAACAGGAAGCTCAAATTGAAACAACAACAACAAAATTACCCTTGTATATCGCCTTTCAAATCCGGAGGATGTCCCAAGGCGCTGGACAGTCATTGTTTCAGACCCGAGCTGGGGGCGAGGATGGGGAGTGAATGGAAAGGGGGGGGATTTTGGGTGACCGATGGATCCATGAGCTGTATATTGTATTCGAGGACAATGAATACAATATGGCAGCTTTGCACCTCGGTCTGTGCATTGTGTATAGAGATGAGCATTCTGGGTCTTGTAGTTCAGTGTGCTCGCATCCTGATTTTTTACCTCGATATATTGATTTTTCGATATATCGATATTTTTGAAATGTCTATATCGGCATATCGATATGAAAATTGTATCGGGTTTTAGCGATATATCGATATATCGCCGGACCCTAATGGATATACAGTGATGCTTTGAGCTTAAGAGGAAACGGATGCGCTGAAGTGTGCGTGGCCACCTACAGCTGCCAGCATCAATATGTTTCTCAAGTTAACTTGTATAGCACAGAGGCAAGCAGCTGCTGCTCAAGATCCACAATTCCAACTGGCGAAACCATCGCGTAAACGGTCTGAGCTATGGGCAGAAGAACAATGACAATGCTATCATGCTGAGTTGTGTTGCTCAGCAGAAAGTTTGTAAGGGAGTTCCTGGTACCTGTTATCTACCTAATAAGGAACCAAGGCTTGTCCAGTGTCAAATAACCAACCAGTGACTGTACAGTATGTCAGAACCACCTTCTGTAGAAATTTTGATTGCCCAGTTCCTGAGCCAGGTAGGTATACAGTATTCGTAGGCATCACTGATGACAGACGAGCTAGCCTGGCTTGTCAGCAGGTCCTACACTGGATCCACGAGGTGGAATAAGCATCCATGTAGATGCTGTCAGCACCCAAGATGAGAAGGTGCTGACAGGAGCCAAACTGGAAGACCTCTGAGCTAGCTCTCATCCAGGACCTGATGTCCAGCAGTGGAGGCAGACAGATAGAGTAAGGAGTCATCCATAATATAAATTATTGATGTCACCTATAAAAATGTAAGTTTTGATTTGATTGGTTGATCCATATACAGTACTTACATATACCAATGAAGTTAATTCCATGCCTGCAAGTGACTTCGCCGAACAGCAGCATGTAGATATTAAAGAGGAGAGGACCAAGGATAGGGCACTGAGGATTGCCACATATGATAGTGCAGGGGCAGAAGAACCCATTGGTAAATATAAGTGTAGACACTGCGATAGGAAAAAACAATATAATGGAAATCAAAGCAAATTGGCAAAATTATCCTGATGTCAAGTGCTCAAGTGGCACGTTTCCACTTTATTTCAATGAGATACATCAATGGCAGAATTGACAACTCAAACCTGATTGTTTAAACCCATTGTTGCACTATTGCTTTACTTTAGAACTCACTTATTATTTATTCCTTCAGATTACAAATACACAGTGAAAGTTGGTTGTAAATATTTATCTGGTACTACTATATCTAATAGCAATAAATACATAGCAATTCACAGAAGAATGTTTATAGTCATTATTACCACTATTAACTTGATTGCTTTTTTTAAATATTTGTTTAAACAAGGATTACTGATAACATCAGCAAAGATGTAGTTACTGAATTCGGTTTTGTGGGGTTTACTTATAACTGAGGTGATAAGTTCACTGCAGGTTAACAAGTTTCTACTGCTGTTAATGCTACTTTTACTCTGACGTTCTAGAGTCCCGGAGTGAGGCCCCAAAATCAGGAGCAGTCACTTGTACTTGCCTCAAAGCAGGCTGCAGAAAGTGTTTCCGAGTATATGCAGATGTTTTCAAATGATCATACAAATACTTTAATGACATGAAGTGTTTGTGTGTGTGTGGTGTTTGTGGGGGGGTGTACCATTTTAATCTTTTTTGGGGTGAGGAAATCCTCTCGATGCTAAAGGTGGCGGAGATCAGGAAATTAACTTAAAAATCAAGCGACTTTGCTCCTTTTTAAAAAAAATTATGATCCACTAGCTTTATTTGGCTAACAATAGAGGTTCAATAATGCATGAACATCTTCACTTTAGAGGGTTACTTGTGCAATGGCATGTTGAAAGGCACTAAATAAAAATCCATATACAGTAGAAACCCGTTTATCTGGCACCCGCGGGATCTGGCCAATGCCGGTTAAAGCACCTGCTAGATATTCAGGCGGCCCGCGGCTGAAAACCCACTACAAATTTTTTTAAAGTTCTTTTAACACACACCATACACACCAGACTAAGTAATAACAGATGGTGGTAGAGTATTGTATTGGTACTTATTGTTGGGGCTGCTCTCTTGCGCTTCGCACCTTTACTGGTTGGTGTTTGCGGTCCAGCAATTCTTTTTTGAGTGGGGCGGGGGGCGCGCCAGGCGGGTGAAGAAGGCGGTTTTAATGTCGCGCGACTTTACTAGCTGCAAGCCGAAGCCCTAGACTCTACTTACGGCAAACTGAAATACTGCACCTTGACTGGTTCCATTCCTGCTTGACCCACCGTTTACACTTTGTATCTTCCAATGGTTTTTCCTCAAACCCCCGCACAGTTTCTCACGGCGTCCCTCAGGGCTCTGTCCATGGCCCCCTCCTTTTCACCATTTATACGCTCCCTCTGGGCGATGTCATCCGCAAACATGGGGTAAATTTCCACATGTATGCGGACGACACCCAGTTGTACCTTTCTGCCTCATCCCTCAACCCCCAGACCATCGATGTTCTGACAGCATGTCTGTCCGACATCGAGTCCTGGACGAGGGAAAATTCCTGCAATTGAACGTGAGCAAGACCGAGGCCCTCCTGATCAGCTCAAGCCAGCGCCTCCGCACATCGGGCGCTGCCAGCCTCAACATCCAAGGCTGTACTCTCCACCTCACAAAACCAGTCAGGAACCTCGGCATCACGTTCGACCAAAAACTCTCCTTCCTCCCCCACATCCGTGCCTTGACCGGCACCGCTTACTTCCACCTGCGCAACATTGCCAGGCTCCACAATTATCTTATCCCCCACGCTGCCGAAACACTCGTGCACGCGTACATCACCTCAAGGCTGGACTACGGAAACTCTCTCCTTGTCGGCCTCCCCAGCTCCTCCATTCACAGGCTGCAGGTCATCCAAAACTCTGCAGCCCGTATATTATCGCGCACACCGCCTCCGCGACCATATAACCCCCACCCTCGCCCGTCTCCACTGGCTCCCCATCCTCCAGAGCATCGAGTTCAAGATCCTCGTTCTCACCTTCAAGGCCTTACATGGCCTTGCCCCGCCCTTTTAACCAATTTACTCTCCCCCTACAAGCCCACCCGGACCCTCCGTTCAGCAGGACTTGGCCTGCTCCAAGCCCCCTGCCCGAACCGCCCCACCATCAGAGGCCGGGCCTTCAGTTTTTCTGCTCCGACCCTAAGGAGTTCCATCCCTCAATCCCTCCGTCTCGTTTCTTCCCTTTCCTCTTTCAAGGCCAGTTTGAAGACTTTCCTCTTCGACCGTGCCTTTTGTTCCACCCAGAATTTTTCGACCTCCCCTACGTGTTTCACCCCTCCCCATACACTCCCCTCCCAGCTCGGGTCACACGCCTCCTGTGCAGCGCCTTGGGACGTCCTCCCGACGTGAAAGGCGCTTTATAAGTGTAATTTGTTGTTGTTGTTGTTGACAATTTGGGTTATCAGCTAGCTTTATCAGCTTGCTGCCAGTATGACTTTGAAGTAATATGCGCTCTGTTATTTTCACCCGCTTGGCGTGCTCCATTTTGGGGAGAGTCGCTGGACTGTAAACCTCAACCACAGCATCATGGCTTCTAGCGCAGCATCTACCAGCGGGGGTGGGAGGCGCAGGAGAGTGGTTTTGGCGGTGGGTACCAATACAATATTCTGTTATTATGTTATCATTTATGCATTTACAAATGCTCCACTGCTATTGTTGCAGATAAGTTCCGGTTTATCGAATGGGGACTTTTTTTTAGCGTGCCGGTTATATGGAAGTGTCAGTGCATCGAGTCACAGATAAACGGGCTTCTAGTGTACATCAGATCCACAGGAATTTCTAAATTATTTCATCAAAGTACATAAAAGTACACAAGCAAGACTTGTGTTTAACAAATCCATGCTGACTATATATTCAACTCGCGTCATTCTAAATGATCATTATTATCCTGTTCTATAGGTTCCAAAAGATTTGCTCTTTATGGATGTTAAGATGGCAAGTGCAGTTTCTACACTTATCCTATTCTCCCTTTTTGAACTGAAGTGTTCAATTAGAAACTCTCCAGTAATCACTTTGATACATGCATATTTCTCCAGCTATAAAAAAAACTTACCAGTATTCACAAAAGGTTATATCTGTACATCCTAACAAAAAGGGTCACATATAAGATCTCTTCCAACTACTGGAGGATGAACAGAAATCCTTACACTAACATCTGTTAAGTATTGTGGGGAGTTGGATTAGTCACATTCCACTTAGATGTCCTTGACAAGATCTAGGCTAACCTTGGTTTTCCTTTTGGAGAAGACAAGTCATATTGGCAGCTGATGACAGCATCTGCTGCCATCTAAGTAAACTGCCATTCTAACAATTTATTTTAATAATGCGTCTGATATTTAACACATCCTAGGTCATTGTTTTAACTCTGCTTCTTTCCCCAAAAGGTTTCCTTTCAAATTGATTTACACTAAAAGTTTATGTCATTTATAATCACCATGAACTGATAAAAATGAGAATTAAATGAAAAGACATTAAACTTACCCCCAAACCTGTAATTAATAGTCTGATGTGACAGAAATCTAGTTGACTTATCGTACTGGAATTCCATTCTTCCGAACATGTCAGATTGTTTGCAAAATTCTGTGATAAAAGCTTCAGCGTCATGATTTTTAAAACTCTTCACAGAAGAATAATTCGACAGCAATGTTCCAGATAAAATTTGCCATTCACTTCATGGCTGTTTGTGGGACATTGCTGTGCACAATATCTGCCAGTTTATCTGCTAAATGCACAGCAACTACACTTTACAGTAAGATCCGGTAAAGGTCTTTCAGAAATCTTAAGAACACGATAAGAACTATATGAAACACAAGGATTCTATAACATCTGAGGTTGAGCTTCCTTTCTGGAAAAGCCACTATTGTTGCCCCACTCCCCATGGACGTCCAATCAGTGAAGTTCAGGCACCTAGCAACCACAGACTATTTCATAGAATCATAGAATCATAGAATTTTACGGCACAAAAGGAGGCCATTCGGCCCATCTAGTCTGTGCCGGCTCTTTGAAAAGAGCGATTCAATCCCACTGCCCTGCCCGCTCCCCATAGCCTAATAGACCCGTTCTCCCTAAATAAAGATCTAATTCCCTTTTAAAAGTTGTTATCGAATCAGCCTCCACCACCTTTTCAGGCAATGCATTCCAGATTCGAACAACTCGCTGAGTGAAAAAATTTCTCCTCAGCTCCCCTCTACTGCGCCTTGAAACTATTTTAAATCTGTGACCACGAGTCACAGATTCACCCACGAGTGGAAATAGTTTTTCTCTATTTGCCCTGTCGAAACCCCTCATGATCTTATAAACCTCTATTAGGTCTCCCCTCAATCTTCTCTGCTCCAGAGAGAATAACCCTAGCCTATCTAGCCTCTCCTCATAGCTGAAGTCCCTCAATCCTGGCACCATCCTAGTAAATCTTCGTTGTACCCTTTCCAATGCCTTCACATCCTTTCTGTAGTGTGGTGACCAGAATTGAACACAGTATTCCAGCTGAGGCCTCACCAAAGTCCTATAGAGGTTAGTCAGCACTTCCTGACTTTTGTACTCTATACCCCTATTTATAAAGCCTAGTATCCCATATGCCTTCTTAACAGCCTTGTCTACCTGTCCTGCCACCTTCAACGAGTCACTAACACAAATCCCCAGGTCTCTCTGTTCCTTTACACCATTTAAAATTGTACTATCTAGCCTATATTGCCTCCCTTCATTTCTTCTCCCAAAATGCATCACCTCACACTTCTCTGCATTACACTTCATCTGCCATGTGTCTGCCCACTTTACCAATTTGTCTATATCCTCTTGCAGATGGCTACTATCCTCCTCACTGTTTACTATTCTCCCTAACTTAGTGTCATCTGCAAACTTGGAAACTGTACTCCGTACACCCAAGTCCAGATCATTGATGTAGATTACAAACAGCAATGGTCCCAAAACCGATCCCTGTGGCACACCACTGCTCACTTCCCTCCAGTCTGAAAAACAGCCGCTCACTACAACTCTCTGCTTTCTGTCTCGCAGCCAGTTGTGGATCCACGCTGCCACTGTCCCTTTTACGCCATGGGCCTTTAATTTCATAATAAGTCTCTCTATTTATTTCATACCCTCACTCTACAGCATCAAAGAAGTGCCCCCTGCTTGTTTTAAACAAAATACAGTAGAAGCCTGTTTATCCGTGACTCGATGCACCAGCACTTCCGTATAACCGGCAAGCAAAAAAAAAAAGTCCCCATGCAATAAACCGGAACTTATCTAGATAACAATAGTAGTGGAGCATTTGTAAATGCATAAATATTAACATAATAACAGAATATTGTATTGGTACTTATTGTTAAAACTACTCTTTTGCGCTTTTTACCTTTGCTGGTAGGTACTGCGCTTGAAGCCATGATGCTGCGGTTGAGGTTTACAGTCCAGCGATTCTTTTTAAAACGGAGCACGCCAAGCGGGTGAAAAAAAACGGAGCACATATGACTTTAAAGTCACACTAGCTGCAACAACAACCACAAAATTGCATATAAATATATATATATATATATATAGCGCCTTTCACATCAGGAGGAAGCGCTGAACAGTCGGGACCCAAGCGAGACGGGGAGGGGGGGGGGGGGGGCGAAGTAGGGGGAAGGGGAAGGAGAGTAGGAGAGGGAGAAGAGTTATTGGGGCAGCCAAAGGTGCGGTCGAAGCGGAAGGTCTTGAAGCCGGCCTTGAAGGAGGAAAGGGAGGAAGCGAGGCGGAGGGGCTGTGGGATAGGGTTCCACAGTGTGGGAGCAGAGAGGCTGAAAACCCGGCTGCCGATGTTTGGGCGGTTAGGGCAGTGGACGCGGAGCAGGCCTGAGTCTGCTGAACAGAGGGTGCAGGCAGGCTGGTAGGGAGACAGTAGGTCAGAGATAGGCAGCTGATAACGCTGGCCGATAACCCACATTGTCACGCAGGTGCAGTATTTTGGTTTGCCGCTAATAGAGTCTTGGGCTTCGGCTTGCAGCTAGTAAAGTCGCGCGACTTTAATATCGCGCTGCCGTTTTTTTTCACCCGCTTAGCATCTTCCAATTAAAAAATAATTGTTGGACTGTAACCCTCAATCAGTAAAGGTGAGAAGCGCAAGAGAGTAGTTTTAACAATAAATACCAATATAATATTCTGTTATTATCTGTTATTACTTAGTCTGGTGTGTATGGTATGTGTTAAAATAACTTTTTTTTTATTGTGGGTTTTCGGCCGCAGGCCATCCGAATATCCGGCAGGCGCTTTAACTGGCATCGGCCAGGTCCTGCGGGTGCCGGATAAGAGGGCTTCTACTGTATATAGAGTTCCTTCTACATCAACAACAATAAATTACATTTGTATAGCGTCTTTTGCGCCAGGAGGATATCTGAAGGCCGTAGAAAGGCCCCGCTGGAAAGTGCACAACAACAACAAAATTACACTTTTATAGCGCTTTTCATGTCAGGAGGACATTTCAAGGCAGAAGTGAATGTCAGGCAATAATACGTCAGAATCAACTCCAACATTTTCCATCAGGTCTCAAACATGAAGAATATTGTAACAGAGGACATTGGTACTGTACTCATAAGCGGTACGCCATCAGGTGCAGAATACAGGATACAGAATACAGGAAATAGAAAAATGCAGTCATTCAAATGTAGCTCAAGTACAATTGTACCATCAGTTAAATTCCAGTGGTTTAGCTACAGCATCAACTTTTGAAGACCAAACAGAATTTTTGAATTCTTTCTACCGTATATTGTAAAGCCAAGTGTCTTGCCAATTATTTTTATTTTATTGTATTTTGGGGCTTCTTTGTGCCTTAATAAACAAGGGAGTTGAACTCAAGGCAGGGGTCACATAATCTCAATGCCAGGGTTTGTATTGGGATTTCTAGGTCTACCGAGTGTCTTTTGCTAAAGAAAGCTGCATTAAGAAAAAGGATATCAAGCAAATATTCTTCAAACAAGAAGTGGACTGCCTTCATGTCTCTTTTTAAAAGAGATTAAAATTGACCCAGCATAAAACAAGAGATTAAACTAACATTGTAAATCAATATTTTATGCCAACATCTGATTCATTCCCCTGGAAATAAGCAGTGGGAGATCTTAAAATGTTCAACCTGTGGATTCTAACTTGCTGGTTGAGGCAGTCCAGGCATCTCTCTCCACCGAGTCTCTATGAGCAGGTAAAACGCGATTAATTAATTAACAATTCTGTGATCTTTTAATCCTGTCTGAAATAATAGAATTTGTAGAGACCCACATGATTAGAAAGAAACTCAATAATGAAAATATTTACTTTAGAACTAGGACAGATGACTTATAAATACTATGCTTGTGGTTTCTGGGAGATTGATACAATGGTACAATTCAATTATCATCAAGCTCCCCAAGACTAGCCTCTGCTCAAATAAAACAGAAGTCATAATCATTTTATTTGATGATATTGTTGAAATCTCTCAAAAATGTTACCATGACTTGTTACAGCACAGCAATATCCTTCAAACAGTCATGAAGTGAATGACCAATAGTGTATCCGAGATTGTTGACTTGGATACCGGAAGAAAGTCCCATCACCTTTCAAATGGTGCCATGAATCTTAAAATTCAGCTGAACAGATGTACAGGTGGGATCCCACTTAATGTCTCCTCCGAACCACATAATATGCAATAATGTAAGCTTGATAGGAGTTCATCTTACATGGTAGATGTGGATATTCTTGCAAAAAAAATTCTAATCCAAAAATTATTTCTATGCAACTCTGCACCACAAGATAAGAATTAAGAAAATGAAGAACAAAGACTACCTTTTTCATATCCCTGAAGGTAAGTTATCATTGTAATTGATCTTGTAATCCAACATAAATTTATATTATTTTACACTTGTCTAAGTAAAATACCATAAGCAGCTGAGAAAAGACATCTCAAGTTACCATCTCCTTGCCAAAACAACCTTACAATTCATTAAATATTGTAAAATATTTCCAGGAGCTTCTCAGTTCTCAGAATGTTATATGATAGAATCCGATATTTCAGCACAGGAGGTCTTTCAGTCCACCGTACCTGGCATCGGAACCATCAACTCTAATATCAATGACCATACAGTTTCATAACTTTAATCTTCACAAGATCATCAATTATAACAACTTACATTTGATATACAGTAAAAGCCCGTTTATCTGTGACTCGATCAACCGTAACTTCCATATAACCGGCACTTAAAAAAAAAAGGTCCGCATTCGATTAACCGGAATTTATCCAGAAAAAATTGGGAGGGGGGGGGGGATTTTTTTGGGAGCCGAATATCCAGCATGCGCTTTAACCGGCATTGGCCAGGTCCTGAGGGTGCCAGATTAATGGGCTTTTACTGTAGCACCTTTTATGTCAGGAAGGTATCTCAAAGAACTTTACAGGTTATAGTGTAAAATACAATGACTGTGTGGGTTGTAGATGAAAGCAGAGGCTAATTTGCACACAGCAAAAAAAAAGGAAATAAAAGGCTACGAATTGAATGATCAATTTTATCTGGAGATTGTTGGTACTACTGTAGAATACTAGAAGTGTCAGAAGATCATATAATCATACGGCACAAAAGGAGGCCATTCAGCCCATCTAGTCTGGGCCGGCTCTTTGAACAGAGCAACTCAATCCCACTGACCAGCTTTCTCCCCATAACCCAACACACCTGCTCTTCCTAAATAAAGATCTAGTTCCCTTTTAAAGGCTGTTATGGAATCTGCCTTCACCATCTTTTCAGGCAATGCATTCCAGATTCGAACAACCCGCTGAGTGAAAACATTTCTTCTCAGCTCCCCTCTGCTTCACTTTGAAACTATTTTAAATCTGTGACCGCGAGTCACTGATTCACCCACCAGTGGAAACAGTCTTTCTCTATTCACCCTGTTGAAACCTCTCATAATCTTATAAACCTCTATTAAGTCTCCTCTCAAACTTCTTTGTTCTACAGAGAATAAGCCTAGCCTATCTAGCCTTTCCTCGTAGCTGAAGTCCCTCATTCCTGGTACCAGATCTTTATAGCCACCTGAACGGGCAGACAGGTACTCGGTTTAATGTCTTAATCGAAGGACAATAATCGCTACATCACTATGTTGGAATATCAAGCCAGATGATACAAGTTTTAAGCTCTACAACTCAATGTAGGGCTTAAAACCATAACCTCCTGACTCAGAGGGGAGAGTGCTATCACCTGAGCCAGGCTGATTAAATGTTCTGAATGACTGCTTTAATGGCAACTCATATTCCACACCCAACATATTCTACACCCAATGTTTGGATTGTGTGTTAAAGCCTGATTTCAACAGTTGAGCTCATAACCTGGTCTGAAACTCTGTAGCACTGGGCCGTTCAAAAAGAGAAGGGAGTTTCCAATGGGTGTCTTGACCGATTCTCCTTATTTTTTGGGTGATTCACCTCAAAGCTGCTGTTGGGTACTTCATGGTCTAATTGAAGGCCGCTCGATCTGGTATCACCCGAGGCCTCAACGTCTCTGGCGTCACCATCACCGACAAGGCCATTTCAGACAATTTTTTCATTTCTCTCAACACCTCTATCCCTCCCCCCTCCACCTCCAAACCCACCACTATCTTCGAACGGCCCTGGAAGAAGATTCCCCCTCAAACCTTCACCTCTGCCCTCGAAACCTCCGACCTCCTCCCCCTGTGGCATTCTTCCTGTACCGACCTATCCTCCGCCTCCACCACCCTCCATAACATCCTCTCCACTACCCTCGACACCCTGGCCCCCCTCACCTCCAGAACCGTCTCCCACTCCCGATCATCACCGTGGTACACAACTCACCTGCGTTCCCTCAAAAGCCAAGTGAGAGCAGCTGAACGCACCTGGCTCAAGTCTAGCCTCACGGTCCACCAGCAAATCTGGCTGGACCGCATCAAATTTTACCGTTCCGCCCGAGCCACCGCCAAACCAGCCTTCTACTCCAGGATAATCCTGGAAGCGAAGGACAACCACCACCTCCTCTTCACCACCACCAACCAGCTCCTCCGCCCCTCACCCCCCACCCGTCTCGCTTCGCAGATCCTCTCCTCAAACGAACGTTGCGAGGAGATGTTAGACTTCCTCGAGTCCAAAATAGAGAGAATCCGCTCTGCGGTTTCCTCCCACCACCTCTCCTCCACCTCCGCCCCTCCATCCATTATTTCAACCCCCACCCACCCACCCTTTCATACTTTCAACCCCACCTCCCCGTCTTCAGTCACAAAAATAATCACCTCCATGAAACCAACCACGCGCTCATTGGACCCGATCCCCACCCCACTCCCCCGCACCCAGCTCCACCTTTTGGCCCCGCTCATTTCTGACACCATCAACCTTTCCCTCTCCTCAGGCACCGTCCCTACCTCCCTTAAAACAGCCACCATCACTCCTAACCTGAAAAAACCCTCCCTTGATGCGTCGCAGCCATCAAGCTACCGACCCATCTCCAACCTCACGTTTTTATCTAAGGTCCTTGAAAGAGTGGTTGCCTCCCAGCTCTGCTCTTTCCTCTCAACTCACTCACTCCTTGAACCCCTCCAATCAGGCTTCCACCCTGCTCACAGCACGGAAACTGCACTGGTCAAGGTCACTAATGACATCCTAACCGCCTGCGACCAGGGCTCCCTCTGCCTCCACGTACTCCTTGACCTGTCTGCTGTGTTCGACACAGTCGATCACACCATCCTCCTCCAACGTCTTTCCTCCCACCTCACCTTCAAGGCACAGTCCTTGATTGGTTCCATTCCTACCTGACCCACCACCTACATTTTGTATCTTCCAACGGTTTCTCCTCAAACCCCCGCAGTTTCTCATGGCGTCCCCCAGCGCTCTGTCCTCGGCCACCTCCTTTTCACCATTTACACGCTCCCTCTGGGCGATGTCATCCGCAAACATGGGATAAATTTCCACATGTATGCGGACGACACCCAGCTGTACCTTTCTGCCTCATCCCTCAACCCCCAGACCATCGATGTTCTGACAGCATGTCTGTCCGACATTGAGTCCTGGACGAGGGAAAACTTCCTCCAAATAAACGTGAGCAAGACCGAGGCCCTCCTGATTGGCTCAAGCCAGCGCCTCCGCACATCGGGCGCTGCCAGCCTCAACATTCAAGGCTGTACTCTCCACCTCACAAAGCCAATCAGGAACCTCGGCATCACGTTCGACCACAAACTCTCCTTCCTCCCCCACATCCGTGCCTTGACCGGCACCGCTTATTTCCACCTACGCAACATTGCCAGGCTCCGCAACGACCTCACCCCCCACGCTGCCGGAACACTCGTACACGTATACATCACCTCACGGCTGGACTACGGAAACTCTCTCCTCGTCGGCCTCCCCAGTTCCTCCATTCACAGGCTGCAGGTCATCCAAAACTCTGCAGCCCGTGTACTATCCCGCACCTGCCTCCGCGACCACATAACCCCCACCCTCGCCTGTCTCCACTGGCTCCCCATCCTCCAGAGGATCGAGTTCAAGATCCTCGTCCTCACCTTCAAGGCCTTACACGGCCTTGCTCCGCCCTATTTAATCGATCTACTCGCCCCCTATAAGCCCACCCGGTCCCTCCGTTCAGCAGGAATTGGTCTGCTCCAAGCCCCCCACCCGAACCGCCCCACCATCGGAGGCAGGGCCTTCAGTTTCTCCGCTCCCAACCTGTGGAATTCCAACCCCCAATTCCTCCGCCTTGTTTCTTCCCTTTCCTCTTTCAAGGCCGGTCTGAAGACTTTCCTCTTCGATCGTGCCTTTTGTTCCCCCCTGAATTTTTCGACCTCCCCTACGTGTTTCATCCCTTCCCAAACACTCCCCTCCCAGCTCGGGTCACACGCCGCCTGTGCAGTGCCTTGGGACGTCCTCCCGGCGTGAAAGACGATTTATAAGTTTAAGTTGTTGTTGTTGCTTCCTACAAATTCTAGTCAATGCACTGGATTGGAATTGAAGCACTGTGAAATGTTTTTACGTGAGTGCTTCCATATTCATGATGTGAATATTGTAACTGGTTATAAGAAACAATTAACTAGATTCTATGCCAAAATAATCTTACAAATCATCAAATCAGAACCTTATAATCAGCAATTTGGGGTGGAAGAATAGTCTATTTTATCAAAATAGCCCAGAAATCCGTCAATGCGTTTGGTGACACAGGACATTCATAACTGTGGAATAACTATGTTATTTTAGGTTATGTAAATTTGGTTCCACTGTATCATAACACAGCAAACAGTCCCAACTACTCATAAAACGTACTGCTCCAAATGAAGTGCTGAATTAACAAAAGTATAGAATTTTGAAGTTCTTTTTATTTTCATCACATCTTAATAGAAATTAAATGCTAATGTAAGACTCGGATCTCTATCTGTGTACTGTGAAACTTAGTACAGACCTGAATAGTTGATGCCCTCTGAAGTTATCCCAGTATGGAATTTCAAAGAGAGTGGGGGTGGGGGGTAAAATGGCTGAATGCTCACCCAACAATGGTGGAGTAGTTTGCACAGAGGACATGGAGCAAGCCAGCATTCACTGAGGAAAGGGAGTGGCTGCATCAGTAAAACAGCAGAACATCACAGAGGTAGAGTCGGGGCAAGGATGTGGAAGTATTTGAATGCGAGCATGAGGATCCTGAATTCAATCTGCTGGAGGACAGGGAGCCAATGGAGCTGACTGATGAAGGGTGTGTTTGGCTCACAGAGTCTGGTCAGAAGAACAACAACAAAATTGCACTTGTATAGCGCATTTCACATCAAGAGGACGTCCCAAGGCGCTAGACAGTCATTGTTTAAGACCAAAGCTGGGGTAGGGTATGGGGACATGGAGGGAAAGTGGGGGATTTGACCGATGGAACCTATGGACCGATGGAACGTCAAAGGGGAGGGTCTTGAGGCAGGACTTAAAGGAGGCCAGGGAAGGGGCGAGGTAGAGGGATTGCGGGATTGAGTTCCAGAGGTTAGGGGCAGAGTGGCTGAAGGCTTGCCTGCCAAAGGTGGGGAGGGTGAAGCAGGCCGGAACATGCTGAGCGGCAGGGTGGTAGAGGGTTAGGAGGTTGCAGAGATATGGTGCGGCGAGGCCATGGAGGACTTTGAATGTGAGGACCAGGATCCTGATTGGATCGTCTGGGTGATGAGAAGCCAGTGGAGTCAAGCAAGGATGGGGGAGGTAGGGTCACAGAGTTTGAAACGGTATAGGACAGGGGCCGCAAAGTTCTGGATTATCTGCAATCTGTGGAGGGTGGAATTGGGAAGACCAACAAGCTGGGCATTTGTGTAGTCGAGCCAGGATGTAATGAAGGTGTGAATGAGGGTTTCAGTGGTCTTGAGGGTAAGGGAATGGTGGAGTCGGGCAATATTGCAGAGGTGAGGGAGGGCAGAGCGAGTCATTAATAATAATAATCCTTGAATTTGAATGTGGGGGAAAAAAGACAATTGAGGATCACAAGACACCTAGCTTCCTGACTGGTGTGGTGAGCTTGAGTGTGCAACCATGGAGGTTGATGCTGCCAGTGCCTGATGAGTGCAGGCGCTGGCATGAGCCAATCAGGAGGGCCTCTGAGAAGGCTTGGTCTGGATGGTCTGAAGCTTGTTTAAAGAAGAGATGAGTGTCCAGTAGGGAACGGCGATATGGGAATTTTCCAGATATGGATATATCGGTTGGCTCATATCGAGATATACCGAAATACCGATATTTTCCGTTTTTTCGTACTGCGCATGCGCGCGCGCATCGGAGTGCGCGCGCATCCGGGGCCTATCTTCTCAGGAGGTAAATATCTTTCTCTCTCTGTGTCTCTCACTCTCTCCATCTCTGTGTTTTTCTGTCTGTGTCTCTCTATGTCTCTCTCCCTCTCTCCTCTCTCACATCCCCCCCCATCTCTATCTATCTGTATATTATCACATCCACCCCGTCTCTCCCCCCCCCCCCGCCGCCGTCCCTCTCTCGCACCCCCCACCCCCGTCGTCTCTCTCCCCCACCCCCCCCCCAGCCGTCTCTTTCTCCCTCCCCCACCCCCCCCCCCCCGCCGTCTCTCTCCCCCTCCCCCCAGCCGTCTCTCTCCCCCTCTCCTCCCCCCCCCCCCGCCGTCTCTCTCTCCCTCCCCCCCCAGCCGTCTCTCTCTCCCTCCCCCCAGCCGTCTCTCTCCCCCTCTCCTCCCCAGCCGTCTCTCTCCCCCTCTCCCCCCCAGCCATCTCTCTCCCCCTCTCCCCCCCAGCCATCTCTCTCCCCCTCTCCCCCCCAGCCATCTCTCTCCCCCACAGCCGTCTCTCTCCCCCTCAACCCCCCCAGCAGTCTCTCTCCCCCTCACCCCCCACCCCCAGCAGTCTCTCTCCGCCTCACCCCCCCCACCCACAGCCGTCTCTCTTCCCCCACCCCTTGCATACCTGATTTATGTGTTCGAGGACTATGAATACAAGATGGCGGCTTTGCACCTCAGTCTGTGCATTGTGTATAGAGATGAGCAGTCTGGGTCTTGTAGTTGATTGTGCTCGCATCCCGATTTTTTACCTCGATATACCGTTTTTCGATATATCGGTATTTTAAAAATGTCTATATCGGCATACCAATATGAAAATCATATCGGGTTTTACCGATATACCGATATATCGCCGTTCCCTAGTGTCCAGCCAGCAGGACAATAAGATAATCTAGACTCAGTATCCAAAGGGGAGAGGTAGAGGAGGAGGAGGGCAATGTTATCGAAGTGAAAGAAAGCTGAATAAGTGATAGCTCAGATATAGCCTTGAGAGACAGTTAGGAAACAAACAAGGCACAAGTTATGCATCAGCTCCATGATATAAACATCCATGCAGTCAATGCCTAAGGTGAGGAGCCAAGCAGTAGACCCTCAGCCTGGTTGATGTTATACCACAATCACACTTGTTTCTATGTTAAGCACGTAAAGAATTCGCTGGGAGAAACCAGGCCAAGGTCCCTCCAATTCATCTTCCACCATCCAATGATCCCTTTAAAAAACACTATAATAAAATTAGTCAATTCAATCCACGACTGTTTGTGGGGACACTGCTGTGCACAATTGGCTGCCGCATTTCACCCACAAATATACAGTCATTCACTTTACAGTATATTCTGTGAAGCGCTTTGAGACGTCTCGAAGACATGAAAAGTGATATATCAAATACAAGGATTATTATTATTATTCAAATTCATGGGAGGTTATACTTTGTTCAGCCTTGCAAATACAGCTACTAAGAAGCTGTATGTGAACTTGGGTGTAACTTGGGTGTGGGGACAGGAGGGAAGCTAAATCAACTGATAGTTCTACCAGAGCAAAAGGGCGTTTTCATAACACAAGGTCGGCTCCAAAAGTCATATCTAAATAGCTTTACCGAACTTCTCTCACTGAGAACTTAAGAGAAACATTATCAGGGGAAAAGGGGAGTGCAGGAATTCAGGAAGAGAAATAACACAAATCTATCCTTCATTACATTATTTACTCATGCAATTCTGTCACTGGCTAGCATTTATATACTTAATCACTTAAGCATATGAAGGGTGGTTGACTAACCTCACATTAACATAAGGTCATGTGGATTTGTTCTACTGCAGACTACAACAACAAAATAACAGTTGTATAGCATATTTCCAAAGGCGCTGATTACATGGCATAATACAGGATGATCACTTCATAGAAGTAGTAGATAACATTCCAACCTGCCTTATAAAGAGGTTCAATCAAGAACGACTGTCTTTCAGCACTTTCACACAGTGACATCACCCATCAAATCCGGTAAAATAACCAACATGTGTGCAGGTAGCTGCTCTCATTTTATACCCAGCTCCATTGGTGCCATCAAACCCAATAAAGTATTTTAAAGCTCATGATTTCAAGTGCAATTTAAACTACGATGGCAGATTTAAATGGGGCAATATTACATCTCTAAATTTAAAAATACGAAAGAGTCAAGAGTTCAGATCTCAATCCCAATAAGCATGTGATATTGAGAGCAATAACAGGGTGAGGTTACTCTGTGAAGTGCTTTGAGTCGCCTCAATGCCATAAGGAGTGTGATAGTTGCTGACGAAGAAAAGTAAAGGTAAGTAATCTGGGCACATGACAGAGGACACAAGCATGAAAGGTCACGTGTCTGAAAGGATATTTTTTTTCTAAGAACAGAGTGAGATTGAACAATTTAAACTGGGCTTTGAAGAGAATAAATCGTTTATCAAAAACGTGTTTCAATGTTCTATTACAGAAGCGATGTGCGTCATATTCTTACAATCCAATGAAAGAATTGCAAAGTTTAATGTTAGCAATATACTGTACTTTGAATTTTAACAGGTTAGTGCATTCATTCTGTGGCAAGCTGAAAACACAAACACTGTACAGTATAACAATTATAACACACACCCAATTGTCTTGAAAAGACAATTGGCAATTGTTTCTAAATGTAACTAATGTTTCTCGTTTCGAAAATGTTTCCCCCTACAAGGTTACAATTTCACAGACACCAAGTGTGTTTTAGCACCACGTCAGGTGGCCATTATTGATGCCTTTATGCATGTACTGTACAGTCATTTTCAATTTAGTGCATGCATTTTGACTCTAGCAAGTGAACTTCAAATATGGTTTAGGCATTTTAAGATTAATTTTGCCAATATGAATTCAATCTTTCGCAGCCAGCTTCACATACCTGTCATTTCCAGGTACTGCTTCCAGTTACTGGACACTTATCTAACAATTAGAGCAAGACAAAAGTCCATAGTGTGGCTAGTCATTGGAGATAATCATCCATTAGCAATATGTTAGGTTCCTCATTTTTAGCCAAGCACTCTCAAACACCCAGTGAAGTCAGATTATTATAAAATGTAGAGCTTAACTCTACTGTATATGTTGCGTGCAATCATCTGTCCAATTACTTCACTCCCACTTACTGACATCATCCGCAGACATGGGGTTAATTCCACATGAATGCGGATGACCATCCAACTCTATCTCTCTGCCTCTACCTTCAACTCCAGGACTACCACTGTCCTGACAGACTGTCTGTCAGACATTAAGTCCTGGATGAGAGCTAACTTTCTACAGTTGAATGTCAACAAGACAGAAGCTCTACTGATTGGCTCGCACCAGCGCCTTCTTGCATCAGGCGCTGGCAGCATCAACCTCCATGGTTGCACACTCAATGTCACCAAGCCAGTCAGGAACCTAGGTGCCTTGTTCGACCCTCAACTGTCTTTCCTCCCCCACATCCAAGCAAGGACTCGCTCTGCCTTTCCCCCTCTACGCAACATTGCCTGACTCCGCCACTACCTCACCCCCAAAGCCGCTGAAACCCTCATTCACACCTTCATTGCATCCCGGCTCGATTATGCAAACGCCCTGCTGGTATTCCTTCCCAATTCCTCCCTCCATAGCTGCAGATAATCCAGAACTCTGCGGCCAGTTTCCTCTACCGTTCCATGACCTCATCTCCCCTATCCTCGCCCGAATCCATTGACTCCTCATCATCCAGTGGATCCAATTCAAGATCCTGGTCCTCACATTTAAAGTCCTCCACAGCCTAGCCTCACTTTATACCCGTGAACTCCTATCCCCTTACCAACTTGCCCACCCCCTCCATTCAGCAGGCTCTGGCCTGCTCCACGTCCCCAGACCCACCCGCTCCACCATTGGCAGGCGAGCCTTCAACCACTCTGCCCCCTCCCTTATCCCAACCCTACCCTCCCTATGCTCGGGTCCTGACCCCTGACTGTTCACCGCCTTGGGATGTCCTCCCAACATGAAAGGTGCTCTACAAATGTAATTTTGTTATTGTTGTTGTCTGGCAGACTTCAGGGCTGGCTGAGTGCAATCTTCGTGCATCTAAATGTGGACTATAGGGAAGCCATGCTCCTTTTGAGGGGGAGGGGGGGGGGGGGAATCAATGCAAATCAATTGCATTGATTTGTGACCATAATGTTTAAAGTTTAAACAAGAAACTGTTGAGAAAAAGGGGGAAAAAAAGACAATTCCAACAACAACTTCAATTTATATAGCGCCCTCCATGCCAGACAGCATCTCAGAGCACTTGCAATCCAATCCCAGATTTAAGTGAAACCTTGAGGGAAAAATGACAAAGTACAAATGCAAACATGCACAATTTTCACAAATATTTGTTTGGAATATACACCGAAGTGTAATAATAATCCTTGCATTTGATAAGAGAGCTTTTTCACATCTTTGAGGTGTCTCAAAGCAGATTATACTTAGGGTTCGTCGATATGGAAATTTTCCGATTAAATATATCGATGGGCTCATATCGAGATATACCGAAATATCGATATTTTCGGGTTTTTCGTACTGCGCATGCGCGCGCATCCCGGGTGCGCGTGCATTCGGGGCCTATCTTGTCAGGAGGTAAATATATTTCTCTCTCTGTGTCTCTCACTCTCTCCATCTCTGTGTTTTTCTGTCTGTGTGTCTCTGTGTCAATCTCCCTCTCTCCTCTCTCACATCCAACAACAACAACAACAACAAATTACATTTATAGAGCGCCTTTCACGTCAGGAGGACGTCCCAAGGCGCTGCACAGGAGGTGTGTGACCCGAACTGGGAGGGGAATGTTTGGGAAGGGGTGAAACACGAAGGGGAGGTAAAAGAGTTCGGGGTGGAACAAAAGGCACGATCGAAGAGGAAAGTCTTCAAACCGGCCTTGAAAGAGGAAAGGGAAAAGTCGAAACGGAGGGATTGAGGGATTGCATTGCAAAGGGTGGGAGCGGAGAAACTGAAAGCCCGGCCTCCGATGGTGGGGCGGTTCGGGCGGGGGCTTGGAGCAGGCCAAGTCCTGATGAACGGAGGGTCCGGGTGGGCGTGTAGGGGGAGAGTAGATCGGTTAAGTAGGGTGGGGCAAGGCCGTGTAAGACCTTGTAGGTGAGGACGAGGATCTTGAACTCGATCCTCTGGAGGATGGGGAGCCAGTGGAGACGGGCGAGGGTGGGGGTTATGTGGTCACGGAGGCGGGTGCGGGATAGTACACGGGCTGCAGAGTTTTGGATGGCCTGCAGCCTGTGAATGGAGGAACTGGGGAGGCCGACGAGGAGAGAATTTCCGTAGTCCAGCCGTGAGGTGATGTATGCATGCACGAGTGTTTCGGCAGCGTGGGGGGTAAGATAGTTGCGGAGCCTAGCAATGTTGCGCAGGTGGAAATAAACGGTGCCGGTCATCTGTATATTATCACATCCACCCCGTCTCTCCCCCCCGCCGTCCCTCTCTTGCACCCCCCACCCCCGTCCTCTTTCTCCCCCACCACCCCCCCAGCCGTCTCTTTCTCCCTCCCCCACCCCCCGCCGTCTCTCTCTCCCTCCCCCCCCCAGCCGTCTCTCTCACCCCCCCAGCCGTCTTTCTCCCCCCAGCCGTCTCTCTCCCCCTCTCCTCCCCCCCCAGCCGTCTCTCTCCTCCCCCCCCAGCCGTCTCTCTCCCCCCCAGCCGTCTCTCTCCCCCCAGCCCCAGCCGTCTCTCTCCTCCCCCCCCAGCCGTGTCTCTCCCTACCCCAGTCCTCTCTCCCCCTCCCCCCAGCCGTCTCTCTCCCCCCCTCTCCTCTCCCCCCAGCCGTCTCTCCCGCCACCCCCCAGCCGTCTCTCTCCCCTTCCCCCCAGCCGTCTCTCCCCCTCTCCCCCCCCCCCTAGCCGTCTCTCTCCCCCTCCCCCCAGCCGTATCTCTCCCCCTCCCCCCACCGTCTCTCTCCCCCTCTCTCCCCAGCCGTCTCTCTCCACCCCCCCCCCAGCCGTCTCTCTCCCCCTCCCCCCAGCCGTCTCTCTCCCCCTCACCCCCCCGCCAGCAGTCTCTTTCCCCCTCACCCTCCCCCCCCCAGCTGTCTCTCTCACCCTCCAGCCCTTGCATACCTGTATATTGTATTCGAGGACTGTGAATACAATATGGCGGCTTTGCACCTCGGTCTGTGCATTGTGTATAGAGATGAGCATTCTGGGTCTTGTAGTTCAGTGTGCTCGCATCCCAATTTTTTACCTCGATATATCGTTTTTCGATATATCGATATTTTTTAAATGTCTATATCGGCGTATCGATATGAAAATTATATCGGGTTTTAGCAATATATCGATATATCGCCGGACCCTAATTATACTGTAAAGCGAGTTGACTATATTTATGGGCAAAAAGTGGCAGCCAAATACATATTTCATAGTCAACTTGTGTGCATCACATCGGAGGAGTGCTGCATCAGCTTTTTAAACATAGTGTTCTAAACCTTTGTGAAACATTTTACTGTTTTGTTATTGGTGATTCATATGAAACTTCCAGATGAAACTTAAAGAAAGTTTTGAAGAGAACAGTCCTATCCAGTGGGTAAGGGATATTACTTTCAGATCTGGACCTACCTTCAATATAATTTTTACTTCTATATACTGTATATAGTTTCTAGACTTTATACTTCATCCAGTTCTATTTTAAATGTACCCACAGCTCAGCTATTCTCAAATTTTTATATATCTTCGGTACAAACCCATTTTTCATTCCCATGTAATTCGCATTTTAATCGTTCAATTGCTTGATCCTCAACTCCTTTACTCTATCCATTTTGACAGTAAACCTAATCATATTATGATAAACATAATGATCTTCATCTACGCTATGCTCTTTTGTGCTTTTCTACATTCTTACAACCGTTTGTAGAAAGTCTTCTCATATCACAATGATACATCATAGCTTGATTTGAATCCCACTAATTTCTCATCATTTTAAACCCCAAACTGATCAGTCCTTAACTCTCTCATCCTTAAGAACTATTGGATTACCAGCTTCTCATCGTAGCTAAGCCTCTTCATACAAGATACTGTATTAATTTAACGCATTGCCAGTGAACATCCTAAAAGCAACCATATGCTTCCAAAGGATAAGTGGCCCAAACGGCACTATACACAACATTTGCTGCACTTTGTTGCTTTTATCAGCGCCTTGGGACGTCCTCCCGATGTGAAAGGCGCTATACAAATGTAATTTTATTGTTTATATTCTAGACCCCGTGTTACAACTCTTCCTCAGTTTAAAACACTTTTTAAAGCATTTTAAACATTAATAAATAGTGTAGTACAATTTAAGTCTGTTTAGAAGCCATGTTACTCCAATACTTGCTTACAAAAGAAGCTGTTCCTTTCTCTCGACCTAACTATTTGGAATACTTTGATTAAATTAATCTACAAACTGTTCTGTTTCCCCCCCATTTACGATAACAGAGTGGCTCTGTGAAACGGCTTCGGTTCGGACACCACACCCAGAACAGCATTTACCAGGGCAAGTACATCAACATGACATACAGTATGAAAGTACAGCAGCTATAGTCGGCAGGATTCACATCAGCCCATCTGCAGCTTTCTCGAATTTTAATATAAATTTGTTTTATACTGGACAGTCATCAAGCAATACTTATTTGTTGAAAATCAGTGACAACCAGCTAAGGTTTACTTATGATACTACTCAAAAACCGTTTGTGTGGAACATCTAAAAACAAAATCCATCTTATGAGTATCAATTTGGTTAAAAGTCAACTCATGACTTACTGTCCAAAAGACTGCAAACTTCATAACCTCACTTTCAAAATGTAAACGTAATATTTTAGTGTAGCAAAACAAATCTGGCAGCCTTTGATTATTCACAAACAGTATGTGATCTCAATTGTTACCAGTTTATTGCAAACCCTGAAACAGCGTCAGGTATTTCATGTATATAACTCACAGTGACTAACTATACTGTACTGTATGATTGGCATCAGATAAACCATTGTTCAAAGGACCAGTTTGAAAAGTTAAAACCCCGCCAATGGATTAATTATTAATTTAAACAGAATTAGACATTTTGTATTTTAACAAATGTCGCTTCATTTTTTTTTACATTTCTAGTTTTATAAGGATCACACAGAACAATTATGATTTAAACTTCCTCTGATGCTTCAGACATAAACATATTACGTGCTCCAGCACTATAGAAACCAAAAAGGTTTGATGTTCAGTCCTTTGTGCTCTCTGACATCACCCAAGGCAGCAGTGAAAGTGCTGCCAGTGGTCTCAGCATTCATCAGGTAGAAAGAAATAAGCAAATAAATTTATTTTTAAATGCTTCCTGGAGATCCCAGTCAGAAGAAAAATATATGCAAGTGCAATAAGCACACTATCAAGCTCAGTTTCAGTGCCCCTTTCCACCCTCTCCAGACGTTGAATAGCTTGGTGACATTAGCTACTAAAATCTAGTCTTAAAACATGGTAGGATTGAGATTTGAGTCTGAACCAGGAGGTTGACGAATTCCACCCAATTGATGCCAATTGGGAGTTCTGCAGCGCAGTGGTTAGAGCACTCGCCTAGCAAACAATAGACCTGGGTTTCATGCCCCGCAGGGCGAAACCTTGGGCAAGTTCCTTATTCCACACGCCTGATAGTAATCCCTCAAGAAAAAAAATTAATTTGTTACTCAATCCATGGCTGTTTGTAGGACACTGCTGTGTGCAATTTGCTGCCGCATCTCACCCACAAATATAGTCAATTCACTTTAGAATATATTTTGTGAAGCGCTTTAAGATGTCTAGAAGATGTGAAAAGCTCTATATCAAATGCATCAATTATTATTATTAATTTCAGTCACTTTCATATTGCCGCTCCAACTGAGATCTACTACCTGAACACAGACAAGGGATAAAACCTGGAAACCTCCTTGATTGCAAGGCTCCTCTAAAATTGTTTTTTAGTAACTATACCACTCGAAAGCCCAAAGTTAAACATTGTGCTACATTTCTCCATTTCAGATTGTTGATATTTTTAAACAAGTTTAAACAGGCATGTGTATATATATATATATATATATATATATATAGAAAAATATATATATCTTTGAACAATAAGCATATACACATAGGGTATATACCCCTAATTATAAGAAAGAAAATGTAGTTATTTCCTATGTGTAGAGTCTCCATCACCATAGCTGAATATCAAGTGTTGGTTTGTTATTCAACTTTCGGGTCATCGCAGTTGAGCGGTGAAGGCTACACCAAAAAATCCCAAACATGTCCATCTTCTAACTAGAAGGAAATTGTGAGACCGATTATAGCACTAACTGTTGGAGCAGATAGCCCAGCAAACATCGAGATTTGTCTAGTTTACAATTCAATAAGAAGCAGGGAAAATTATAAGAACCACATTAAATTAGTGTGGCAATCCTTACTGTAAAGAAGTAAGATGGAAGGAGAAAAAGCAAAACTCGGCCAAATACAATTATGGTCACTATCAGCTACATCAAGCACAATTGTTACAGGCTATTGAAAATCTGTAGACCAGAACATTTTCCACTTGCAATAGATAATATTATGATGGTGGAACAAAACAAAAGTCATGACAAGAATAAAAAAGACATGCAAAAAGACAATATTCCCCTTCGCTCTCCCCCTCTCATTCCAAATATCACCAGCTTCTTAATCATATAAAATGGCATGGACAATTAAACCTTAATTCTACCAGTTGTCAGTACAATGAATAAATGGGTCTTTCAGGAAGAAGAGAGTATAAATTCAGAGCTTGTACTGCAAGCACACCTCCTGTCAGCCAATCATGACATAATATTCACAGCAGTCATGGAAAAGCCAGAGCAAACATCCAGTCATCCAAGCTACCAAGCTGTATGGCTCCAATCACCTTCTCCAGGGAGGAATAAAGAGGATAAAAATAGAATCTCAGATCGTGATGCAAATAGTGCATTGGTGTTCACTCTTTTTTCACAGGATTCAGCTCCCTGCAAATTTAGTGCATTTTTGTTCACTCAACTGGATTCAGTTCCCCACACTGATATCAGACGCTGTTCAATGTTTCCACTCCATAGATTTTCTTATGCATTAACACTTAGTGAGAATATGAAATTTCACTGAGGAATAAACCATAAGCACTCAACTGTCAAATTTTATTCAATTTTTCTCCCCTAATGTCAAGCACTGTCAGCACAGCTTTCAGATGGTTCAAAATAGGAAAGGTACGGAACCTAACCCAAATATTTATGAGAACCATGGATTCAGATAGTTTCTCACCCTCACGCTTCATTTCCTCCCTTAAGATTATAATAAATCTCAACAGAATACATTTATCAGGGTTTAATAAAATAATATAATAATCCATACATTTGATATAGCACTTATGTCATTGAGACATCTCAAAGCACTTCAGAATATACTGTAAAGTGAATTGATTATATTTGTGGATGAAACACAGCAATCAATTGCACACAGCAGTGTCCCACTGTCAGATGTGGAATGAATGACCAAATTGTTATTATTTAGTTTGAAGGAATTATTACCACTAGAAAAGTGATCTGCCAATCAACGGGGTTCCTACTTACTGCTAGGTAAACAGAGGCTTGTAAAGAAAGGAAACTTGCCTCAGGCTTTGCCCAGCCCGGGAATCAAAAACGATTATTTTGCTTGCTAGGTGAGTGCTCAAATCAATAAGGACTCCAACCATATGCCCAGCTCTCCAAAGCAGGCAAGACTATTTTGGAACAGTTCTTCGTAATAAATTAAGATCACCATTGTTTGAAACAAGAAACATTCAGATGGGTTCACAAAAAAAGTCGCAATTTAGCTGAATTTATGATTTCCGGTGATTAAGCTAATGAACATTTGATATAGCACATTTCACGTCTTCCAGACATCTCAAAGCATTTCACAGAATCTACAAAGTAAATTTACTGTATATATGTGGGCGAAACACAGCAGCCAATTGTGTAAAGCAGTGTCCCACAAACAGTCGTGGATTGAAATGACTAATTTATCTTTTTTTCTTGAGGGATTATCAGGCTTGTGGAGTACGGAAACTTGTCCAAAGTTTCGCCCTGCCTGGAATTGAACCCAGGTCTCTCACTTGTAAGGGGAGTGCTCTAACCACTGAGCTCCAGGATTCCACATAAGTGTGTTTTGAAGATTTTCACTCCTCTATGTTGAGAAGAACCTAGTTTCTACAAAAAAAAAGGTTTTAGAGGAAAGAACCCAAATATAGATAGAAACTAACCCGAAAATTGCAGTATTACAGTACTTCAATAAAATTCAAAACAGACCACAAACAGATACAATTAAGGTTTAAATTAAGGGCTTAAAAAAAATGCAAATTTACTTTGAATGACAGAAAATTCACTCTGAACATTAAATAGGTGGTATGCGTTTCAAAAAGGAAAGTCATAAAGGTTAACAAGTTTGGTTGAGTGAGTTTTAGAACCAGGAATTTAAAATACCGTAAATACCCGCATATAAGGCACACTCACGTATAAGGCGCACCCCCCACTTTTGACCTTTTCTTGGTGAAAAAAAACTGAAGCATTTTCGATGATATTGCCAGCAGAAGGGAGGAAGGCAGGAGAGACAGGTAGGGAGGGAGAGAGGCAGTCACGCAGGGAGGGAGAGAGAGAAGGAGGGAGGGAGACAGGCAGGCAGGCAGGGAGGGAGAGAGGGAGGGAGAGAGGGAGGGAGGCAGGCAGGGAGGGAGAGATGGAGGCCATGAGGGAGGGAGAGAGGGAGGCAGGCAGGCAGGGAGGGAGGGAGAGAGGGAGGCAGGCAGGCAGGCAGGCAGGTAGAGAGAGGCAGGGAGGGAGGGAGGGAGGGAGGGAGGGAGAGAGGGAGGCAGGCAGGGAGGGAGAGAGGCAGGCAGGGAGGGAGGGAGAGAGAGAGGCAGGCAGGCAGGGAGGCAGGAGAGGGAGGGAGGCAGGAGAGGGAGGGAGGCAGGAGAGGGAGGGAGGGAGGGAGGGAGGGAGGGAGGGAGGGAGGGAGGGAGGGAGGGAGGGAGGGAGGGAGGGAGGGAGGGAGGGAGGGAGGGAGGGAGGGAGGGAGGGAGGGAGGGAGGGAGGGAGGGAGGGAGGGAGGCAGGCAGGCAGGCAGGTAGGGAGGGAGTCAGGCAGACTGGGTTAGGCAGAAGGCAGGCAGCAAGCACAGCACTGAAGTCCGCTGCTGCTGCCGCTGCCCGGGCGAACGAGGCCGAAGCCCTGTCACCCGCTCCCCCCAACCGCCGCCGGACAGTGACCAAGCCCCGGCTGACAGCGCGCCAGCCGCCCCTCCTGGTTACTGTATTTCCGAGGCTCAAAATTTCTTGTACCTGCGTATAGGGCGCACGCCCAAATTTCGAGATCTTCCAATGTGCAAAAAAGTGCGCCTTATACGCGGGTATTTACGGTAAGTCAGTAAACATGGGAGTATGCAACAGAATGGTCGAAATTTAACTTCTATCTTCTGATAAGACAGATCAAGCCAAATTTTACAAGGAAAATCTCATTCATTTAAAGGAGCAGTTATTTTTGTTTTATTTAATAATACACTTGTGTTAATCTGCCCCACAAAACATGTAATTTTAAAATATTTTTACAAGATTTCAAACAATATTTCTGACAATCGAATACAGGTACCCCGCCCCAATGTTTTTTTCTACCGCTAATTTAACTTATCCACGGTTGGCTCACTGCGACAACCCTTGCTAATCTTGGCAATGGTTATTGCTTGACCCTTGCTTATCCACGGGTTTTAACACTAGCGTTTGGCGCTAGGACCCAGTTGCATCAATCAGCTACGATGTCACTTTATGCTAGCGTTTAGCACTAGGACCCAGTTGCGATGTTGCAATCAACCAGTCATGATGACGATTCTCTCTTAGGATTAAGGTAAATAACATGAATTTATTGTTGCTTCTCCGCATCCATCCATCCCCCTACCCTCCATGTCACCCACCACACCACCTTCTCCACATCCTTCCCTCCCTCCATGTTACCCACCACACCACCTTCTCCATGGATTTCCCTCTCTCTCTTTGTGTGTAGATCAGTCAGTCAATCAGACAGCCTCACGGATTGCTGCAGATCCTGGCAGTCAATGCTCCCAAACTTACTCCCCCTATCTATCCCCGTGTCACCCACCACACCACCTTCTCCACATTCCCCACCCACACCCCCCCTGTGTTACCCACCACACCATCTTCTCTCTCTCTCTCTGTGTGTGTGTGTGTGTGTGTGGTGTGTGGTGTGTGGTGTGTGTGTGTAGAACAGTGAGGTGAGTCAAGACAGCCTCGCCGATTTCTGCAGATCCTGCCAGCCAATGCACCCAAACTTACTCCACCTATCCCCATTTTTTTTCCCATAGGGCCCGACATTTTCCAACCGCGACAAACCAAACGTTCTCCTCCTATCCCCATGTTTCCCATAGGGCCCTGTATTTTCCAACCGCGGTTTTACCAACCAAGGAGGTTTTCAGGAACGTATCCCCCGCGGTTGGGGAGGGGTACCTGTACTAGAGGATATGTTACAAAACAAGTGTGAAGGGATTATGAGGTTAAACTCAAAGGAGCATTATTCACATCAAGAAATTTGTTTATGACAAAGAAATCATGCACATTCATAAAGATAATAATAGGCTTCAGACATCAACTGTAGGTTATATGTGAATAGGGCTTGAGTTTAAATATTGCATTTGGATTACTTCAGGTGATTCAACTGGTTTAACCCAAGAAAATTAACAAAATGAGATTAAGAATATAGTTTAGGGTTACAGAATTCCTTTGCGAATAATAATACTCAAAATGATGGGAGAGAAAAGTCCTACCTGAGACAAAGAAATCTTCTGCCCTATAAAATACTCCCTTCTTAAGGCAGAAACTTTACCAGGCATAACAGAAATAAAATTATGAATAGGTCATCTTCAATTTCCACAAGGACAAATATCACACACCAAAGAGGGGAAAAATATGGCAGGCCACTAAGCAAAAGACTCAGAATATTTTTTATGTAAACTATAGTAAAAGCCCGTTTGTCCAGCACCCGATCAACCACAACTTCCGTTTAACCGGAATCGTGCAAAAATAGTACGCATTAGATTAACCGGAATTTATCTGGAAAAATGCACTGAAATAGTTTTTTTGTTTGTTTTTTGCGTTTTTGGCCAAATATCCGGCACACGCTTTAACCAGCATTGGCCAGGTCCCGAGGGTGCCAGATAAACGGCAGAGCTGCCAACCTATTTTAACAAAAAAAAGTACTCCTGACAGCTAAAAACAGTATTTTGTAGTAAAAAAAAGTATTTTCACCAGAACCTACAGCGTACAGCACTAGGAACCAGTTGCGATGTAGCAATTAACCAGTGATAGCGTATCTCTCTTAGGATTAAGGTAAATACAGTTAACATGCATTTATTCCCCATGTGTCACTATCTCTGTGTAAGTCCGTCAGACAGCAACCCCCAGCACCCCGTGTAACCCCCCTCATCCACCACCCCCTCCCCATGTGTCTCTCTCTCTCTGTGTAAGTCCGTTAGACAGCCCCCCCCCTCAGCCCGGTGTTACCTCCCACCCTCTGTCTCTCTCTCTCTCTGTAGGTCAGACACCTTGTCTGATTGCTGCAGATCCTGGCCCAAACTTACTCCCCCTATCCCCAGGTATGTTATATGTGTTTTTTTTGTGTTTCCCATAGGGCCTGTGTGTGTAGAATGCATGTGCCCATGTACTGAGCTTTTTGTCAGGTGAATAATGTGTCTGCTGCTTGGCATCGCCTAAACGGGAGCCTCACGTAAACAGGACGTTTACTCGTCTCCTGAGCTGTCCCGCTAAAGCGGGGGCGACTGTACTGCATTACATGGAACATATTCGGATTTTCCCCAAAACTTATTTTACCAAGAAAAATCGTACTTCCGTATTTACTTCAATTTACCGTACTAAATATGGTAAAACTTACTGGTTGGCAGCTCTGAAACGGGCTTTTACTGTATATTGAAAATGGCAAGAATGGCAGTTTGTTTTTCAGCTCAACATAGCTAGAAACGCATTTGATATTAGCCAGCCAGTAAATGGATTTTTCTGACATGCAAGAGATTTGAAGTTTCACTCTGGGCGAGTGAGTAAGGCAAACAACTCAATTTAAAATTCAGCATTTCTATTATTTAATCTATTCAAAAAATGTCTTAACTCAGGCTGCAATAAAATTGAAAAAAAAACTAGATATGTACAGTAGAAGCCCGTTTATCCGCGACTCGATGCACTGGCACTTCCGTATAACCGGCACGCCAAAAAAAAAGTCCCCATGCGATAAACCAGAACTTATCCGGTACAATAGCAGTGGTGCATTTGTAAATGCATAAATAATCACATAATAGCAGAACATTGTATTGGCACCCACCGTCAAAAGCCCATTCTCCTGCGCCCCCCACCCCCGCTGGTAGATGCTACGCTTGAAGCCATGATGCTGCAGTTGAGGTTTACAGTCCAGCGACTCCCCACAAAATGGAGCACCACAAGCGGACGAAAAAAACGAAGCACGTATGACTGCAAAGTCATACTAGCGGCAAGCCGATAACTTAACCCACATTGTCGCGCAGGTGCAGTATTTCGGTTTACCGCTAGCAGAGTCTAGGGCTTCAGCTTGCAGCTAGTAAAGTTGCGCAACTTTTAAATCGCTTTGCCGCCTCCCTCACCCACCTGGCGCCCCCCCATCCAAAAAAGAATTGCTGGACTGCAAACCCCAATCAGCAAAGGTGAGAAGCGCAAGAGAGCAGCCCCGATAACAAGCACCAACACAACCATCTGCCATTATTTATTCTGGTGTGTGTTAAAAGAACTTTAATTTTTTTGCAGTGGGTTTTCGGCTGCCTGAATATCTGGCAGGTGCTTTAACCGGCCTTGGCCAGGTCCCGTGGGTGCCGGATAAGCAGGCTTCTACTGTATTTGAATTTCATAAACAACCATTAGTTTAAGCCTAAGTAGGCGGCTGCAGAAAATGCACAAATGCTTAGGATTAGTTTGTTGCCTTTCTGTCATCTGTTTTGTCAGTCCACCCAAAATACTTTAAACACAAAATGCGTCTTCCAGACATATGTGCGAATGGCAATTTCTGATATGAATTTCAGTACCATGTCCTCCTCAGTGAACTGTTCAAGCAGAGTTGATTCACAGAAAAATGAATCAATCAATGCATTCAGACTTTACAAGGACAAAGTTATTTACCATATTGGTGCAATAATAATCATTGCATTTGAAATTAGCACCTTATCATCGAGACATCTCAAAGTTTTTGAAAAATATACTGTAAGCTGAACTGACTGTATATTTTGTGAGCAAATGCAGCAGCCAATTGCATACAGCAGTGTCCCACAAACAATCATAAATTTTTGAACAAATTATTACCCCAGAAAAGCGATCCACCAATCAACTAACAACTGTGTTCCTACTTACTGCTGGGTAAACAGGCGTGTGGAGTGAGGAAACTCATCCAACATTTCACCCTGCCGAGAATCGAACCCAGGCATCTTGCTTTACGAGGCAATAATAATCCTTCCAACAAAAAAAAACACACAATAAAATTGGTCATTTAAATCTACGATTGTTTGTGCAACACTGCTGTGCGCAATTGGCTGCCAAGTTTCACCCACAAATATACAGTCAATTCACTTTAAAGTAATTTTGTGAAGCACTTTGACATGTCTGGAAGACATGAAAAAGCGCTATATCAAATGAAAGGATTATTATTATTAAGTCCTCTAACCTCTGAATTACAGGGGTCCAAGGACCTTGCTATTTTGCAGATCCATAATGACAACCCAGGTAGTTATTTGAGACAATTCCGTCCATATCAATTTGCCTGCACTTAAGTTTGACTGTGGATATAAAGCAAACAATTACAAAATGACAGTGAATATTTGGTCTTCAGGATGTGATTTCACAGATATCTGGCAACTTGTCAGTGGAAATCCTGAGAGGAAATAAGTCATTTCTATGTTCAAGAGGAAAGAAAGGATTAGGCAGCTCTCAATTACACAACTTCAGAGATCCCCACAATACTTATGGTAATGGAATTGCACTGCTTCTCACTGCAGAATGTGTACACATGTATAGGATTTGACCAAAAAGGGGCAATTTCTTCCCCTATCCCCAATACTTCTAACTTTATCAGGCAATGAATTAGGGATAGACCAGTTTCATATTCCAACAAAGACACATATCACACACCAAATTTGATAGGTAATGATGAGCTAAAATTAACAATGCAAAACAAGTTGATAGCTATAAATTAGGATATTAGCTAACAAACACCACTAGAATGTAATTGAAATAATAATGCACAGATAGTGATGAAATTGTTTAAAAGAAGTCCTGATTGGATGTTCTCATCCAACCACCACAAAGCAACATTGGAGCAAAGCAGATTCTTTATTTTTTGTTGAATTCAAAGACTGGACTTGAGGATTATAAATCTAATCCTTTAGTAATATACAAGATTTTTAAAAATTGTTTAATTGATTATGTAGGATCCTTTGAGATATGGTTGCAAATTATTAAGTTTAAATATGGAATTATTCATTTAAAAAAGAAATACCGTAATTTGAAATATTTTGATTGATTAACTTGTTGGAAGCCCATTTAGTGCTGTAAGTTCCTCACCAAAAAAGCTTCCTCTGTCAAAGGCAAGCATATCACATGAAATACCAATTCAAAAGGGAAATTGAGAAAACAAGATTAAAAAAGGTTAATTATTTCAAAAATAGAGACACTTAATTTTCAACATTTTTATGCATTTTCAAATTGTTTTCAAATCCCTCCACTCCTCTGCAGCCCCCTACCTCTCCAAACTCCTCTCCTCAAACCAGCACCCGTTGCCTTCGCTCCACCGGGTCTGGCCTCCTCCTTGTCCCCCATATCCTCCGTTTCACCATCGGCAGCCATGCCTTCAGCCACTAGGCTCTGGAACTCCCTTCCTCACTCCCTTCACCTCACCCCCTCTCTTCCCAATTTCAGGTCTCAGCTAAAGACCTTTCTCTTCGACTGAGCCTTTGGTCACCTTTCTACCCCTGCCCCTGGCTCAGTCCCAGGATCCGTTAATGTGAAGCGCTCTGAGACAACAACAACAAATTGCACTTATAGAGCGCCTTTCACGTCGGGAGGACGTCCCAAGGCGCTGCACAGGAGGCATGTGACCTGAGCTGGGAGGGGAGTGTTCGGGAGGGGGTAGGAAACATAGGGGAGGTCAAAGAATTAGGGGGGGAACAGAAGGCACGGTCGAAAAGGAAAGTCTTCAAACCGGCCTTGAAGGAGGAAAGGGAGGAAACAAGGAAACAAGATTGGGGGATGGAGTTCCAAAGCGTGGGAGCGGAAAAACTGAAGGCCCGGCCTCCGATGGTGGGGCGGTTCGGGCGGGGGGCTTGGAGCAAGCCAAGTCCTGCTGAACAGAGGGTCCGGGTGGGCTTGTAGGGGGAGAGTAGGTCAGAAAGATAGGGCGGGGCAAGGCCGTATAAGGCCTTGAAGGTGAGGACGAGGATCTTGAACTCGATCCTTTGGGGGATGGGGAGCCAATGGACACGGGCGAGGGTGGGGGTGGTCGTGGAGGCGGGTGCGGGATAGTACATGGGCTGCAGAGTTTGGGATGATCTGCAGCCTGTGAATGGAGGAGCTGGGGAGGCCGACAAGGAGAGCGTTCCCATAGTCCAGCCGTGAGGTGACGCATGCACTAGTGTTTCGGCAGCGTGGGGAGTGAGATAGTTGCGGAGCCTGGCAATGTTGCGCAGGTGGAAATAGGCGGTGTTGGTCAAGGCGCAGATGTGGGGGAGGAAGGAGAGTTTGGGGTCAAACGTGATGCCGAGGTTCCTGACTGGCTTTGTGAGGTGGAGAGTAAAGCCTTAGATGTTGATGCTGGCAGCGCCCGATGTACAGAGGAGCTGGCTTGAGCCAATCAGGAGGGCCTAGGTTTTGCTCACGTTCAATTTGAGGAAATTGTCCCTCATGCAGGACTCACTGTCGGACAAACATGCTGTCAGAACATCGATGGTCTCGGGGTTGAGGGATGAGGCGGAGAGGTACAGCTGGGTGTCATCCGCATACATGTGGAAGTTTACCCCATGTTTGCGGATGACATTGCCCAGAGGGAGCATGTATATGGTGAAAAAGAGGGAGCCAAGGACAGAGCCCTGGGGGACGCCATGAGAGACTGTACGGGGGTTTGAGGAAAAATTATTGGAGGATACGAAATGTAGGCGGTGGGTCAGGTAGGAGTGGAACCATTCAAGGACTGTGCCTTGAAGGTTGAGGTGGGAAGAAAGGCATTCTAGGAGGATGGTGTGATCGACTGTGTCGAATGCAGCAGACAAGTCAAGGAGGACGAGGAGGCAGAGGGAGCCCTGTTCGCAGGCGGTTAGGATGTCGTTTGTAACCTTGACCAGGGCATTTTCCGTGCTGTGAGCAGGGCGGAAACCTGATTGGAGGAGTTCAAGGAGTGAGTGAGTTGAGAGGAAAGAGCGGAGCTGGGAGGCAAACACTCTTTCAAGGACCTTAGAAAGGAACGGGAGGTTGGAGATGGGTTGGTAGCTTGAAGGCTGCGACGCATCAAGGGAGGGTTTTTTCAGGATAGGGGTGATAGTGGCTGTTTTAAGGGAGGTGGGGACGGTGCCGGAGGAAAGGGAGAGGTTGATGGTGTCAGAGATGAGCGGGGCCAGGAGGTGGAGCTGGGTGTGCAGGAGGGGGGTGGGGATGGGGTCCAGTGAACACGTGGTGGGTTTCATGGAAGTGATTGCTGTCTGGCGTGGAGGGCACTATATAAATCGAAGGTACTGTTGTTGCATTTCCTTGACGGTATTAAATTCTATAGTGAGTTATAACTCAAAACTCCAAAAATTGGTGATATGTCATGACAACATTCAATGCCCCAGAGCAGATCACAAAATGCAATGGGATATTTTCTCTCCCTCCCCAGTGACGTTAGAAATTAGATTGCTGCATGACAGTTTACCCTTAAATGAAATGTTAAGTAATGAGTTCACCTCTCTCTTCAATATATACATGCTCCGGGTGATGTCATCTGCAGCCATGGGGTCAGTTTCCACACATATGCAGATGACACCGAACTCTGTCTCACCGCCTCCACCCTCGACTCCAGGACTACCTCTGTCCTGGCTAATTGTCTGTCAGACATCAAGTCCTGGATGCAAGCCAACTATTGCCAACAATCAAATGTTGGCAAGAAAAAGTCCCTCCTGCTTGTCTCTTGTCAGCACCATCTCACCTCAGGTGCTGACAGTAGCATGATTCATGGCTGCACTCTCCTCTTCACTGAGCCGATACGGAACCTTGTCCTGTTCAACTCAGCTATTCTTTAAATCCCACATTTATGCCATGACACATTTAGTCTTTCCTCACATCTGAAACATTGCACACCTCCACCACTGCCTCTCATTGCAAGTCATCGAGACCCTTATCCATACTTTCATCACTTCTCAGCTTGACTACGCCAACTGCCTGCTCATTGAACTTCCTAACTTCCCCCCCACAAACTATAGATTGTTCAGAACTCTACAGCTCACGTCCTCTCCCACATCAGGCTCCGTGAACCTATCAGCCCCATCCTTGCCCAGCTTCACTGGGCCACACTCCCCATCCCTCAGAGAATCAAGTTCAAAACCTCTGTTCTCATCTTAAAAAGCCTTCCATGGTCTTGCTAGATCCTCTGCAACCTCCTAACCCCATATCAGCATTTGCTCCCGTCTGCTTCAGGTCTCCCGCACTTCCGACGTACCACTGGTGGTCAGACATTCATCATTTCTGCCCTCACACTAGATGGATCTTGAGTATTATGAAATTGGGTAGATCAGTAGAGTACATTGGAAAGTCAAGGCAGGGGGTAACAAAAGTGTCGCAAAGGATTCAACAGCAATTGGTGTGTGGTAGGGGCAGAGGGGTCAATGTGAAAGAGATGAAGATGATAATAATAATCGTTTTATATAGTGCCGTATCAACTTTTCGAGATCTCTCAAAGCAAGTGCTTCACAGAATATATTGTAAAGTGAATTGACTGTATATTTTGTGGACGAACACAACAGCCAATTGCACACAGCAGTGTTCTACAAAGTCGAGAATTGAATGACCAAACTATTATTATTATTGAAAGATTTTATTACCCAGGTATAAACAATCTGCCAATCGACTAACAACTGGGTTCCTGTAAAAGATTTACTGCTAGGTAAACAGAGGCATGCGGAGTAAGGAAACCTGCCCAAAGTTTCACCCTGGTCATCTCATTTTTGAGGCAAGTGATCTAGCCACTAAGCTATAGCACTCCACAGGTAGGCAGTTTAGATGAGGAACTGAAAGTGAGAAATGAAAGAGAACTAAGGATTGAACTGGTGCCAAGATTTCACAATGGACCAGTGACTTTGAGAGTGGCCCTGGAAGTTGATGAGGTCAGACCTGGAAATGAGGAGCATTTGGCAAGAGCCAATGAGAATGATTTCCGTTTTGCCGATGTTATAGTGAAATAAGTTGATGCTCATTCAGGCCTTGATGTGTGACAGGTTGGCAACAAGGACAAGTAAAAACATATATTTTAGTATCGTCTGCACATATGTGGAGTCCTGTGGCTCAGTGTTTAGAGTAATCGCCTTATAAGCGAGACACCAGGATTTGATTCCAAGCAGGGCAAAACCTTTGGCAAGTTTCCTTAATCCACATGACTGATAATAATCTCATGAAAAAGATAATAAATTCATTTCAATTAATGACTGTTTGTGGCTACTGCTGTGCCCAATTGGCTGCTGCGTTTTGCCCACAAATATAGTCAATTCACTTTATAGTATATTCTGTGAAGCGCTTTAAGATGTCTAGAAGATGTGAAAAACACTATATCAAATACAAAGATCATTATTTATCAGTGGAATTTAACACATTGGATCAAGTCCAATGTGGAAGCATGAAAATAAGTGTACATTTAACAAGACTAATTTGAAACTCCTGCAGCCTTATTGCTATCTGCAAAGTAGTTTTTCCAATACCTGGTTAGTTGTTCCACTTGCAAGTTATACTTTTTCTCTACTAAAAATTGGGAGGGTACTTCAATAAGAAACATCCAGTGGAACAAGCCTGCTGAACAAAATCTTGGCCAAATTTCGATACCAGCAAAATCTATTAACGTGGTCATGATATAATAAGACATGATGCTGTATATTCAAGTCCAACTAAAAATAATTAGAATTTTTTTAACGCTTATTGTAACTTCATCAAAAGTTCACGAGTAAAACATCTCAAAAGCTAAACACTCATCATTTTGAAAATCACTTTCAGAAACTCACAGAACCATCGAAGAAAATTTGTGCATGTTTTAGCAAAATATGCAACCTTCATTTCGCACCGTAATTTTCTTTCTCATCTCCTAAACAGAATTGCCAGACGAGTACTACATTAGATTGCAACATCATGTCACCAAGATCAGACACAATCTAATAGAAAGGGAGAACAGGCTCATGGGGCTGAATGGACTTATGTTCCTATCACCAGTTCCTCGCTCACCACTCTTGACAATTCAGACATGACATCTTCCAGGATAAACAAAACTGTATGGTTCAATTACACACACAGCAGCATACTGTACTCCGGAATGAGCAGCCAATTTATTTTTACATTCACTTCCCTGATATTTCACTCAGTAGATGTTCTCATTGATACATACCAGTCAGGTTCCAGGCCCAATCCCAAATCTCTTCCGAGTTAATCAAATTCAGTAAGATTGGAAAGCATTCCAAATTGGAGTTCCATAGTGTATTGATTAGCATGCTCGCCTCGCAAATAAGGGAACCTGGATTCAATTCCTAGAAGGGATGAAATGTTAGGCAAGTTTCCTTGCTCTGTTTACCCAGCAGCAAGTAGGATCCTGGCTGTTAGTCGATTGGCGGATTGCTATCTGCGAGTAATAATCCCTTAAAAAAACAAATATTTTGAGATGTTTTAACAATGTGATATGGCAATACAACAACTCCCAACAAAATTGCACTTGTATAGCGCCTTTCACGTCAGGAGGACATCCCAAAGCGCTGAACAGTCAGGTCAGGACCCGAGCGGGGGAGGGGAGGGGAGGGGTAGGGGGAAGGGGAAGGCGAGGGGGAAGAATTAGTGGGGCAGCCGAAGCGCGGTCAAAGAGGAAGGTCTTGAGACCGGCCTTGAAGGAGTAAAGGGAGGAAGAAAGGCAGAGGGGCTGTGGGGTAGAATTCCACAGTGTGGGAGCAGAGCGGCTGAAAGCCCGGCCGCCGATATTTGGGCGGTTAGGGTGGTGGACGCGGAGTAGGCCTGAGTCTGCTGTACGGAGGGGACGGGCGGGCTGACAGGGAGACAGTAGGTCAGAGAGATAGGCGTTGATGCACTATATCAAATGTAAGGATTATAATATAATTAAAAGGGTGATCACAAGAGTTGCCACACTTGATCATAAATGAAGTGAGTTCTGTTGGAAGTGCCCTGTGAATATCAAACTAAGACATCAAGCTTGGCATGTGATACTTAAGCAGCATAGAAACATCTGCACTTTGGAATCACACCCCAGCATGAAACTGTCTTTTGGAAAATATAAAAACAAGTAATCAAATCAAAAGAATGTTATTGACAGCAACTGTAACAAAGACTTGAGGCATCTGTAAAACCAAGTTAATGCAACTGCTTCCAACAGCCTACAAACACATTTTAATCCAACCAGAAAAAGTAACTTACCCACTCAATACCAGATTACTTTGCCACCCTCTCCGACAGCAAAGCTAGTCAGATGTTGGTACATAATTTGGTTTATATTACTTACCAACCACATTTGGCAACACATAGTCACAAGCTTTCCAGTACATATCAAATGTAAGAATTATTATTGTATACTGTAGATTAGAAAAACATTTCAGGGAAGCTATCCAATTACAGTAGAAGCCCGTTTATCCGGCACCTGCAGGACCTGGCCAATGCTGTTAAAGCGCCTGCCGGATATTCGGGTGGGCAGCGGCCAAAACCCACCACAAAAAAATGAAAGTTCATTTAACACACACCATATACACCAGACTAAGTAATAACAGATAATAACAGAATATTATATTGGTACTTATTGTTAAAACTACTCTCTTGCGCTTCTCACCTTTACTGGTTGAGGTTTACAGTCCAGCGATTCTTTTTTAAATGGAGGACGCCAAGCGGGTGAAAAAAACGGCAGAGCGATTTTAAAGCCGCGCTACTTTACTAGCTGCAAGCCGAAGCCCTAGACTCTACTAGCGGCAAAACAAAATTCTGCACCTGCGCAACAATGTGGATTATCGGCCAGCGTTATCGGCTTGCCGCTAGTATGACTTTAAAGTCATATGCGTTCTGTTTTTTTCACCCACTCCATTTTAAAAAGAATCGCTGAACTGTAAACCTCAACCGCAGCATCATGGCTTCAAGCGTAGCATCTACCAGCAAAGGCAAAAAGCACAAGAGAGTAGTTATAACAATAAGTACCAATACAATATTGTTATTATGTTATTATTCATGCATTTACAAATGCTCCGCTGCTATTGTTCCGATAAGTTCCGGTTTATCGAATGGGGCCTTTTTTTTTGGCGTGACGGTTATACGGAAATGCTGGTGCATCGAGTCATGAATAAATGGGCTTCTACTGTATATAGGTAACAAATAATCAACCTGCCACTTAGTTGCAAATAGAAACTGCAAATAGTGCTGACTGCTGAAACTGTTGACAAACAAAGTACAATGTTGCACACCTTCTGGGGAAACCAGTTACTTTTCTAGAAATGTATATAAAAAAAGGAATTCAGATTTCTCTGCTCAATACCAACCAAGATCCAGTTTACTTCTTGCTGGTATTCTTTGTAATGACCTGAAAAATCCCATGAGCAAACCAACCTTGATTTATTCCAATGTAGTTTAGTGCTTCAACCCACACTGACCCCACCGAACTGATGTGGCCGTCAAGGTTATGGAAGTTGGTACAGTCCACCTACAACCCCCACCTAAACTAAAGAAAATATAGGCAAGATTGGGCTAATGAGGTAACTTACGAAAGGACAAAAAGTTCCACATACCCTCCCTCCTCTCCTCCCCAAACTTCAGACAATATGACACAGGATGCTGCGTAACTCACTAGTAACCTACAACCAGAAACCACTCGTCAAGCATTATCTTGAATATTTTGTGGACAACATAATGTATGCAATACAGTACTCTAACAAACGTTAGAGTACTGTATTGCAATGAAATACAGTACTCTGTATTTCAGAGTACTGTATTTCAGTACTCTGAAATACAGAGTACTGTATCGCAAGAAAATAAAAAATGTAAGAATGAAATATCTGAACAGTGAAACTTTTTTTTTAATCTGAAGGAGCACGAGTCATTATTAAAAGAAATAGCTGCAATGAATAGCTGCCACAGCAGACAATATAAAAGTTTAACACCTGTTTACAAATTGGAGCCACCTTCTCCCCCTCTCCCCTTCATTTTGTGCATACAACTAGGCTTTCACCTTTCTTTCTGCTGAAAGTGCTAGTTTTAGCTACAACAGAAATGTCTGAATACAAAGTTTGTCTTGTAAGCGTATTGTAAAATTACAAAAGAAACTGAAGTACAGAAAAACTGTGATACCACAACAGATTTATAAACCCAGGAAAGGATGGGTGTGATCGGCTCACAGAGCTTAGTGGTGGTGAGGACACGAGCTGCAGAATTTTAAATAATCCAAAATTTGTGGAAGGAAGAGTTGGGAAGACTCTTCCCCTACCTGTGGCACTGACTGGAGCCAAGCAAGAGGGCCTTGGTCTTGTCGACATTCAACTGGGGGAAATTAGCTCTCATCCAGGACTTCACATCTGACAGACAATCAGCTCAGCACTGGTTCTTGAGTAGAGGGTAGAGGCAATGAGAAGAATTGGGTGTCACTTGCATATACTGCATATGGAAGTTGACTCCATATCTGTGGATGCTACCCCCAAGTGAGAGTATATACATGTATATATATATATATTTTAAAGAGGAAAGGACCAAGGACAGAGCCCAGAAGAACACCACGCATCTTGGTGCGAGGGCTGGAAGAGAAGCAGTTGAGAGACAAAGATAATATATACGATATGAATTAAAATTGCATCTAATTTGTTTTAAGTAGTTACAAATGTGTGCCGTATAAAATATTAAAGTGTATAAAAGCTCACTGTGAACATTTCCTTTGAGATGCATGAAACCCACAGCAAACACATCCTCTTTGCAAGGAATTACATAAGCTTGATCAGCGTTCATAAAGTATGTTCAAAAGAAGCCTTGCTACAGTAGGCATCAAACCAACTGCCAGTTTTTTTCTGTGGCTTCCTAATTTTCATTTTGTATCATGTTACAACTTTTAATTAACACCTCTCATTAATCAACCATCTCCTGAGACAGATCAATTAGCAGTGCAAGGTTGAGTATCAAAGTATCATGAGCTATAGTAACATTTCATAAATAACTTCAATCTTCATTGTCAAAGTGCACTACCCTACCAAAGAAACTACATGGTTATAGAGTTAAGATAATTTTTTTATAATTGGAACAATGATTAATACATTGAAATAGCTAATTTATAACCTGTATTCCACCATCCCCACTCAGCTAACTCTGGCCTTCTGCGTACCCCGGCATCCGTGTCTTCGGTCATTATACCCCAATACTATAGGATTCTCTTCCTCAATCCCTCCATCCTGCTTCCTTCTTACCCGTTTTCAGATCACACCTCTGAAGACCTTCTTCCTTGACCTATGGTTACCTGCCCCTCTACCCACCTCAGCGTCAAACTCCACCACTGTTAAATGCTCCAGACACTACCCCACACAAAGGGCACTTTAAAAATGCAAATTGTTGTTATATATCAGATTTCAGACACACACTTTCTAGCTATAAAAGATGATTTCAGAATTTTACTGAGTGTTCCTCTGCATTAAGACCATCTGTTACTGGTGCAACTGGCATTATTCTAGGTTAAACTAATTTTCTCTATACTAGAGATTAACAGTTAAACTGGTGATGAATCTAAATCACAATACTGAACACTTTGAAGATGCATGTCTATTTGGAAGTTAAAACCGTATCAGCCATTGCTTTGGCATTGTATATAGCAAACTGTTAAACACATGGTAAACCTTTAAAAGCAACACACCTTCTTCCTCATTGTTGCTTGAACATTGTGTAGAAGCAAGCCATAGCTCTCTCCATAAAAGTTGCAGTATAAAAATTACAACTCTCACTGTTATGTTCCTGATAACAAAGGCACAAACAAAATTACAAAATGAAGCGCTTTGAGACGTCGATAAGATGTAAAAAGCGCTATATCAAATGCAAGGATTATTATTATTATTATTATTTGTATAGTGCTTTTCAAGTCAGGAGGATGTCCCAAGATACTCCCAGTATGGCAATAGTGTTCAGTGCTAAATATCTACCATCCTCACTTAAAAATGCATCTAACTTTGAAGTTCAACTCCACTAGTTTAAAAAAATCAGAAAAAAGTTTCAAATAAAAACAATGTACCACAACTTGCCATTGAAAGCACATCTATATCAGATGTGTGCTTGGCATCACTTCACCTCAGTTGCACTTCCTTTCCCTTGAGACACTGTGTACATTGCTCTGAAGGCCGATAGTGAGAAAGACAACACAGCTAATGTCAAAATGTTTGTATTTTAATTTTTTTTACTTATAGGTAAATCTCCTCATGCCAGAATATGGTTCTAATGGAGTAGCAAAATGCAATTAAAAATTGCTGGTTAACAAACTATCTACTAGGAGGTTTAATTCTCACAAATAATCTTCATATACATGAGTTTTTCGGCTTTAATTCTGACAAGACAACCAAGTTTCTCAGGAAATTAAACGCTAGAATCTAACCAACATATACAGAATTGCTCACAAAAAGTTGTTGTATTAAACATTTAATAGATGGATGTGCAAGGTTAGACCCAATTAAAAGGTGAAACCGTTCTGCAACCAAGCGCTGTGACATATATTATTGAAAGCCTTCTCCATTTGCAATAACAATTTTAAGGGATAAGCAAACCTACTCGTGATTTCATGAGTTTATAAAGCAATTGAAAACTACCTGAATATACTAAAACTTTTCATGTAGTTTCATGCAAGTTTCATTGCATTTGCTTAAATTAAACAACCTGAAAAACGTATCTTTTCCGTTTTTTTAAATTGTTTTCTATGAATTCTGAATTGCAAAAAAAACACATCAATTGACCCGCTTCATCTGAACTTGACAAACGATCATATGTAGATTAACTTCCAATGGGAACCACTGGGGCGCCAGCCCTCTGAATGAATAAGGAGGGGACTTGTATGTTGCATGCATTCCTATCTTTGCCAAAGGTTGGGAGGGGGGGACCATCCAGTCCATTTTTTCATGGTATAAAACAGCCAGAGATGCCGAAAGCTTCTTTTGCTTGATTTCTCTCTTCGCGTCCCACAAACTTTGACCATTCCAACAACGCTTCTTTTACACAGACAAACACACACACACACAAATAGACTATATGAAATAAGTGAACGAGTGAAACTCACCCCCGCGGGAAAGACCCACGTTTTTTTCAGGCCGGGCTCACGGATCGAGCGCAGTTCGATAACACTGGCTCCCGAACCAGATGTAAGTATAGTAACAACAGCAGCAGCAAAACAGTAACAGCAGCAGTCCCTCGACGCCCTGGACCTGGAAGGATGGGTAAGGGAAGAGGGGAGGGAGGGAGGGAGGTAGCACTGAGGGAGGCTTTCTCTCCCTTCCTCTCACAGACACTTTTCAGCACTTTGCAGCCCGGGAAGGAGACAGATGATGAGGCTTCTTCAGTTCAAACACACAAAAGTAGAGTTGGGACCCCGAGTCTGTCTGTGTGTGTGTGTGTTGTGTGTGTGTGTCGTCCCAGTTCTGCTCACTCTCTCTCTCCCCCTCACTCCCCGACCCCGGTGGCGAGCAGGAGCTTTAGCCCCGGAGGCAGGGGAGGAGGCAGGGGAGGAGGGGTAGAGAGAGAGAGAGAGGGGCGTGGGAGGGGGGGGGGCGAATACACAGGTACCTTCAGCCAATACCCGCGGCCTCGCTCTCCCCTTCACTCTTCACTCCTGGTTATGAACCTGCTTGCCCCCCGGGCCGGGGCTCTGGCTGGGGCTGGCCGCTGAGCTGTGTGCCCGCCCCCCCCCCCCCTCCTCACACTGTGCCCGGGTGCCCCCCGCCGATCATGGCCGCGCTCCTCTCCTCGCGCTCTGACCGTTTGTTTGGTGCTGAAGCTCGCGGCGCAACCCGCTGCGGGAGGGCGCTGAGTGTTCTTCCCCCCCCCCCTAATGTCTCCCTGTGTGTCTGTATGGGTGTATCTCTGTGGCTCGCAGCCGCCGCTCTCCACTGAACTCGGGCCGGTCGGGAGAGGGTAAAACAGAGAAAGAGTCTGCGGGCGGCGCGCTCGCGGCGCGGGGAAATGACGTAGCCGGTCACCGGGCCCCTGCGTCAGCGAGAGGGTGGGAACCATGGTGACTGGCAAAGTGTGTGAACCATAGAGACTGGCAGAGTGTGTGAACCATAGAGACTGGCAACGTGTGTGAACTATAGAGACTGGCAACGTGTGTGAACCATGGAGTCTGGCACAGTGTGTGAACCATGGACGTTCTGACAAAGGGTCGTGGACCCGAAACATTGACTCGCTTTTCTTTTCTCCATAGATGCTGCCTGACCAGCTGACTGCTCGCAGCAACTGCTGTTTTTGTTTCAGATTTCCGGCATCTGCAGTATTTTTGAGTTTGTGTGTGTGAACCATGGAGACTACCAAAGTGTGAGAGACAGAGAGAGAAAAAGAGGAAGGCAGTGAGAGTGATAGAGAAGTGAGAGAGACAAGTGAGAGTGAGAGACGGGCAAAAGGGGAGAGGAAACAGTGGAGACCAAGACAAGTATGGGGCGGAAACTGGCCCTTTGTGTGAAAGAGAGAGAGCGTCAGACAGACAATAATAATATGTGAATAATAGCAACAAACCTTGTGTTTGACACAGCGAGATTTTGGGCGGACTCAGCCACATGTCTGATACATGTGGAAACCCAGCACCGTCCTTAACATTATCCAAACCAAGCTGAGATTTTCATGCATCCCACCTATACATGCAAATTCCAGAGATAAACTTCAATTGGAATAGAATGCGCTCTTTCTCCCTTGGAGGAACCCAACCTACTTACCTAACTCTGGGAAAATTATTAGGCACAGGTTAGCGACAGCAAAGGCTTGGGGATCCCAGAGTGCGGAGTGTTGAGGTACTGCTGGAATCTAGCCAACTAAAACTTCTTAGCTTTCCATTAAGAGCAATGCCTGGCAAGCTTTCCCGCTGCATGTCCACCCTAGTATTAGGGCTTTGGCTTGCAGGGTTAACAGAAGCTGAATGGGAAAAGTTCCTGCTCCCAGTGACTTGTCTGCTCTTCCGAGCCCTACAGGTGGCTGTCATCAGTAGTGCTCTGGAGTCCTGCAGTCCACCTGACACAAGAATTGGAGTACCAAGACAACCACAGAGGGTTGGCTTAGTTCTGATATTCCATTGTCAAATATGTCACCTTGGAACCAGTTTGGCTCAAAGGACACCACACTTACCTCCACCTAGCAATAGGAGGATAGTCACTAGTTGGTCATTTGACATACAAGTGGAAATGTAAGACTTTGCTTTGGCAGATACCAAGAATTCCCTGCGAGCTTCCCAGCGGGCAACACAGCTCAAGTGTGTAAAAACATTGCTACCATTTTCCTGCCCACAGCTGGGACACACATCCTATCCCAATGGTTCCCCTAATTGGAGGTGTGGAGCTTAAGCAGCCTCCGTTCACCTCTTTGCAAACCAATCAAGGTGGATTCCAGTTGCTGAATGTACAAAAGAGTGTTCACAGACTCCAGATAACACCTTCCCGCAAATTTCACCTCATGCTTCATAGTTCCCTCATTGGCTTTCTGCCAGACATAGCTAGTTTTCATGTTTGCATCTTCTCAGTGACTTCATATTGATTTGGCTCACCCTGCCATCTTACAACCATAATTAATTCTCTCGTTATCCATCACCCACTGTACTAGCAGTGTTTTGGAATAGAGATTTGGAATGAGAATCTCATTGATTTTTTTTAACCCTCCCTAATTTAGGGATGTTGAGAAACCTATTGTAGGATTCCAACAGGTTGTCCTGGCTGAGATCGACTAACTCAGTACGAAGAGGCATTAGAACCTTTGAGCACAACCACCATCATTTTACTCAAATATAAAAAATAATTTTTTGTTTGATTAATTAAATGCGGATTTCTGATGTGTAACTGTTTTACAGGTACCCTGTGTTTAAATACTCCCCCCAAATTTTCCCCTGCCCAGAAAACTCTGGCTCATTTTCTAAATGTACAATTTCACAAGTGCAAATTGGCAAAGTATCCTAAGGATAACATTGAATGCCTGTCTTGAATTGGAAACAACAGTGAGTTGACTTGCCCTGCAGGCAGGTGCAGAGGGGCCTTCATTGGCTCTATTTCAAGCTTAAACTCCTTCACCAGCTCTATTTCTCTCCTTCCTAAGACTTCAGAGATGGTTCCCACAAATGGATGATCAGCGCTAGAGGGGCTATTGCCAGAAGAGCATTTTACGTTACACATTTAAGATTGTCCAAAAATCTCGGCATTTTGGTCTTCTGTAGCTCAGTGGTTAGAGCACTCACCTTACAAGTGTGAGACCTGTGTTCGAATCCAGGCAGATCAAGGCGAAATCTTGGGCAAGTTTCCTTACTCCACGCGCCTAATAATAATCTGTCCAAAAAACAAACAAACACAATAATAAAAATTGGTCATTTCAATCCGTGTCTGTTTGTGGGACACTGCTAATGTGCAATTGGCTGCTGCGTTTTGCCCACAAATATACAGTCAATTCACTTTATAGTACTGTATATTCCGTGAAGCGCTTTGAGATGTCGATAAGATGTCGATATAATAGGGGACAAAGACATGGCAGAGTCACTAAACAAGTATTTTTCTACAGTCTTCACGGTAGAAGACACTGGAAACATACCAAAAATAGAGGGGAATCAAGAAGACAATGCTAGCAAGCAACTTAGGGAGATTAATATTAGTAAAGAGATGGTTCTAGGTAAATTGTCGGGTCTTAAAACCGATAAATCCCCTGGACCGGATGGCCTGCATCCTAGAGTTTTAAAGGAGGTGGCTACTGAGATAGTGGATGGCATGACTATAGTCTTCCAAAATTCTGTGGTTACTGGAAAAGTCCCCATTGATTGGAAGATTGCAAACGTAACTCCACTATTTAAGAAGGGTGGGAGAGAAAATATGGGAAACAATAGACCAGTTAGTCTGACATCAGTTGTAGGGAAAATTCTTGAGTCCTTAATAAAAGACGTAGTTATGGGATACCTTGAAGACCATGAAAAGATTAGGCAGAGTCAACATGGCTTTACAAAAGGGAAGTCATGCTTGACTAATCGTTTGGAATTTTGTGAGGATGTATCCAGCAGGTTGGATAAGGAGGAAGCAGTAGATGTGGTATATTTGGATTTTAGGAAGGCATTTGACAAGGTGCCACACAAGGCTGTTACTCAAGATTAAGGCCCACGGATTAATGGGAAAATATTAACATGGATAGAAGAGTGGCTATCGGGTAGAAAGCAGAGAGTAGCGATAAACGGATCATTCTTGAATTGGCAGGATGTAACTAGTGGAGTGCCACAAGGATCAGTGCTTGGGCCTCAGCTATTTACTATTTACATCAATGATCTAGATGAGAACATTGAATGTAACGTGTCTAAATTTGTGGATGACACTAAACTAGGTAGCAGAGTGAGATCTGAGGATGATGCAAAAAGATTGCAACAAGATATAGATAGGCTAGGGGAGTGGGCAAGTAGGTGGCAGATGAAATTAAATGTTAGCAAGTGTGAAATTATTCACCTAGGTAGCAAGAATAAAAGAATAGATTATTTTCTAGAGGGGGAGAAGTTAGATAGTGTTAGTATTCAAAGGGATTTGAGTGTCCTTGTACACCAGTCCCAAAAAGTTAGTTTGCAGGTGCAGCAAGCAACTAAGAAGGCAAACAGCATGCAAGCATTCATTTCAAAAGGTTTAGAGTATAAGAGTAGGGAAGTCTTGCTGAAACTGTATAGGGCTCTGGTGAGACCGCACCTAGAATATTGTGTGCAGTTTTGGTCTTATTTAAAAAAGGACATACTTGCCTTAGAGGGGATGCAGCGTAGATTCACTAGGTTAGTTCCTGGGATGAGGGGACTGACCCATGAGGATAGATTGAATAAACTAGGGCTTTATTCTCTAGAGTACAGAAGAATTAGGAGGGATCTTATTGAAACATATAAGATTCTCAAAGGGCTAGATAAAGTAGGCACTGAGGGACCGTTTCCCCTGGTAGGAGAATCTATAACCAGGGGTCACAGTCTTAAAATCAAGGGTCAGCCTTTTCGAACAGAGTTGAGGAAACATTTCTTCACCCAGAGGGTAGTGAATTTATGGAATTCACTACCCCAGAAGGCTGTAGATGCTCAGTCCTTGAACATTTTCAAGGCTGAGACTGCTGAATTTTTGAAAAATAGAGGGATTAGGGGATATGGGGATAGGGCAGGTAATCAAAGTTAGGTGAGAAGATCAGCCATGATCTTGTTGAATGGCAGAGCAGTCTCGAAGGGCCGAATGGCCTACTCCTGCTCCTAATTCTTATGTTCTTATGTGACAAGCGCTATATCAAATGCAAGGATTATTATTATTCTGTGCTTCAAGCAATCAAGATAACAGACTTCGAGATGCAATAGATCCTGAAATGTAACATTTAGAATGCAAGATATATAGTTATCCTCTTGGCTTTTCTGCTATCTCACTCTAATCCCTTCAGCTTCCAATCCTATCATTCTCTGGAAAAATACACATAAAATGTGTCAAGTAAGATGAGTAGGAAGAAACAGTGGTTGAGGAGAGGTAAATCCCATTTAATAAAAATAACTTCTCCCCCTTATAGCCCTCCCCCCCCCCCCCACCCCAACCACACACACAATGAGCAGTTTGGAAGTGCATGCTTGACAATCCTTTTGACTACATTCATTGCAAATGTGTTTGGATTGTGCACAAACACAGTAAAATGCATTTAAGATAGAAAATACAAGTCGTAGTAACATTACCTTTGTGCAAGAAGCGCCATAGTCCATATAGGAGGTTTATGTCTATGGTGGATTCTGCAATTCATTATCATTAGTGAGACATTATGTTCTTTTTCTGGGGCAAAATGATCCCTGGAAACTCAGCCAACTTTTGCCAATGTTCACTCTCTGAGCACGTGAATGACAAATGACCACTTGGCTGAGGTACTGGAGACTGCAAAGTGCCTGTCGACTTTAGTGGTACAGTACATGAATCTGTGCTTTCAAAAGATCAGAAGGGAAAATATGTTGGAAAATAAGAATGTCCACAGTCTAAATATATCACACCGTTCCATTTGGTGAAACATGACAGTTACCCTAGTTATTAAAAAAAATTCCTTGTAGTTTGCTACCAAATGGTCCTCTAGCTCAGTGGTTAGAGCACTTTGCCTTGCAATCGAGAGACCTGGGTTCGATTCACAGCAGGGCAAAACTTTGAGCAAGTTTCCATACTCTACGCATCTGATGATAATCCCTCAAGAAAGAAACACAATAATTTGGTCACTCATTTCCACTGCTGTGAGCAATTGACATCCAGAAGATGTGAAAAGTGCAATATCAAATGCAAGGATTATTAATACAGTACAATTTGCTTTTTTCATGTTCCTTTCATGCTGGTTTCTTTAGTCAGGAAGAAAAGCGTTTCAGGGATACAATCGGGGCTGTTTCATGAATGTATAGATAACTTTTCTCCCTGCCTTCCCACAACCACTATTTTGTATAATCTATTTCATTTTAGCTTTTCAGTCTGTGCACTATTTCCTGAAAGACTGGATAGGTTCCCAACACACACCAGTAATTCTCATGAATTGTCTGCTGGGTGGTCAGAAATACTGATTTAAATCGACTTCTCCCTTTTTTGCATTTGATAAACATCTAAACTCTGTTGTCGTCTTCCCTAAATTGGTTCCTTTGAGATTCCACCTAGGCAACCTAATCTGTGCCAATAAAACTGTTTTTTATTACATTGCACAAAAGTGAAGACGTTTTTTAATTTGTCTTAAAATTAGAAGCTGGTTTTCCAGTTATTAAAAAGAACCAATTTGAGCAATTCCCATAATTCTGTGAAATTTAACATTTTAACATAATAATAAACCTTGCATTTGATATAGCCTCTCTACCCCCACTCTTTGGAACTTCATCCCAAAATTCCTTCGCCTTGCTCTCTCCATTGACTCTTTCAACAACAATAACAAAATTATATTTGTATAGCGCACGTCAAGGCATGTCTCAAGACCCTTCTCTTTAACTATATCTTCGGTCATCCTCCTACCCCTGCCCTCCATCTCTCCTGATCACACCCCACCTGCTCCTAGTCCAAATCCCTGACCGTCGAGTGCCTTGGAAAATCCTCCAACGTGAAAGATGCTGTAAAAAAAAGTTTTTTGTTTTTATTATAGCAAAGTAGCTAGTTTGATAAAAAAATTATCTTATATCAGAATTTAAATTCCTGCAATTTTATCAATATGCAATGTCTCTTGAAGCTGAGCAAAATTGAAGGATATAAATTTTACCCCCTCCTCAGCTCTGCTTACCCCACAAAGCTCTGCACCTGGTGGACCCCAGGTGAGGCAAATGTGGTGTGAGTGTGCCACTGCTTGTGATTTTGTGAAGAATACTTTGTCAATTGCACCATGTGTAAATTTTAACCACCTCTGTTCTTTTCAGCATAAAACTACCTTGTTGTTCAGCATATACTGTACAGTACAGGTACAATAAAATCTCCTTCTTGTTTCGATCCATGCTTTGTTTTAAACGTTACAGTCTATCAGACCGCAGCCCAGCAGACATTGCCGACCTCAAATAATACTGTCACACAGCTAAGAGATTCCTAGCTCTTGTGCTGTCAGCACAGAGGATCGCATTCGTACAGCAACCCTTAATCAATTCAAGCTCCCAGAAAATTCAAATCAGAAGAAACCATCCCTCATTTCCAAATGTGGACCCACTTCAGGAGATCCCAACATAGACTGGCAAAATAGCAGCATAAAGGGCAAGCAGGGGGAAGGATTCCTGAAATGTGTACAGGACAATTTTCTTGATCAGTATGTTTCCAGCCCAATGAGGAAGGAAGCAGTGCTGGATCTATTTATGGGGCATGAAGTGGGGCAAGTAGAGCAGGTTTCTCTAGGAGAGCACCTGGGCTTTAGTGATCACAACATCATTAGATTCAAAGTACTTATGGAAAGGAACAAGGAACAATCAAAGGTGAGGATACTCAACTGGAAGAAGGCTAATTTCAGCGAGTTAAAAAGGGACCTAGCCGAGGTGGACTGGAAAGAAAGATTGGTAGGTAAAACAGCTAAGGAGCAGTGGGAAGTCTTCAAGGAGGAGATAGTTTGGGCACAGAACAGATACATTCCCACAAAGGTAAGAAGTAGGGCATCTAAACCTCCCTGGATGACTAGGGAGATTGGGACTAAAAACCCCCAAATGAGGCTTATGATAAATGTCATGCCCAAAGTATGGAAGACAACCAAACAGAATATAATTGCATGAGGGAATTGAAACGGGAAATTAGAGGGGCAAAAAGACTGCAAGAAATGATTAGCAGGTAACATTAAAGGGAACCCTAAGGTATTTTATAAGCATATCAAGAATAAATATGTTTTATTTAGGGTGGGGCCAATTAGGGACCAAGGAGGAAATCTTATTGTGGAGGCAGAGGGCATGGCTGATGTACTGAATGAGTACTTTGCATCTGTCTTCACAAAAGAAGATGCAGCCAATGTCCCAGTACCAGAGGAGAGGGTAGAGGAAATGAATAGGATAAGTATCAACAGAGAGGAAGTACTAAAAAGGTTGACGGTGCTCAACGTAGATAAGTCGCCCGGTCTGGATGGGATGCATCCTAGGTTGGTAAGGGAAGTACGGGAGCAAATAGCAGAGACTCTGGCCACAATCTTTCAATCTTCCTTGGACACAAGGGTTGGTGCCAGATGACTGGAAGGTTGCTAACATTACTCCCCTGTACAAAAAGTGGGCAGAAGGACAAACCTGAGAACTACAGGCCAGTCAGTCTAACATCAGTAGTGGGGAAACTTCTAGAGACTATAATCAGGGACAAGATAGATCTTCACTTAGAAAGATATAGGTTAATAAAGGACAGCCAGCATGGATTTGCTAAAGGCAAATTTTGCCTGACGAATCTAATATAATTTTTTGATAAGGTAAAGGAATGGGTGGATGAGGGTAGTGTAGTTGATGTAGTTTATATGGACTTTCTAAAGGCATTTGACAAAGTGCCACATGAAGAGCTTATAAGGAAAATAGAGGCCCACGGTGTTAAAGGGACAGTGGCAGCATGCATCCAGAACTGGCTGGGAGACAGAAAGCAGAGAGTTGGGATGAACGGCTGCTTTTCTGACTAGAAGGAAGTATACAGTGGGTCCCGCAGGGATCCGTATTGGGACCACTGGTCTGTTTAATTTATATTAATGATCTGGACTTGGGTATAGGGAGCACTATTTTGAAGTTTGCAGATGACACAAAGTTAGGAAAAATAGTAAATAGTGAGGAGGGTAGTAGTCATCTGCAAGAAGATATAGACCAAATGGTAAAATGGGCAGACACATGAAATGACGTTTAATATAGAGCAATGTGAGATGATGCATTTTGGGAGGAGAAATGAGGGGAGGCAATATAGGCTAGGTAGTACAATTTTAAGGGGTGTGAAGGAACAGAGAGACTTGGAGGTTTGTGTGAGTGATTCTTTGAAGGTGGCAGGACAGGTGGACAAGGCTATCAAAAAAGCATACAGGATACTAGGCTTTATAAATAGGGGCATAGATTACAAAAGTCAGGAAGTAAGGACTAAACTCTATAAAACTTTGGTTAGGCCTCAGCTAGAGTACTGTGTACAGTTCTGGTCACCACACTTTAGGAAGGATGTTAAGGCATTGGAAAGGGTGCAGAGGAGACTTGCTAGGATGGTTCCAGGAATTAGGGACTTCAGCTCTGAGGAAAGGCTAGAGAGGCTAGGTTTATTCTCATTGGAACAGAGAAGGTTGCGAGGAGACCTAATAGAGGTTTTTCAGGTCATGAGGGGATTCGACAGAGTAGATAGGGAAAAACTGTTTCCACTGGTGGGTGTATCAGTGACTTGTGGTCACAGATTTAAAATAGTTTCAAAAAGAAGCAGAGGGGAGGTGAGGAGAATTTTTTTCACTCAGAGAGTTGTTCGAATATGGAATGTATTGCCTGAAGAGGTGGTGGAGGCCGATTCGATAACAACTTTTAAAAGAGAGGTAGATATTTATTTGGGGAGGATGGGTTTACGAGGTTATGGGGAGAGACCTGGAGAGTGGAATTAAATTGCTCTTTTTAAAGAATCGATGGGCCGAATGTCCTCATTTTGTGCCATAAGATTCTATGATTCAGCTACAACAGATTTGTGTTGAAGAATTATAGGTATGGTTCAAAAGACCATAAAATAGTGTGATATGCTTTTTTTCTCCACAGAACAAATTTGAAAAAAGGATGTTATTATAAGAATAGTAATAATACTTGCATTTCGAATACTGGCTATTTGTTGACAGATATCTCAAAGTGCTTCATGGGATATACTGCGTGATGTAGCTGTGTGTATTTTATGGCCGATCATGGTGTTGAGAGCTATTCACGTCTGTATCGATGCTGCCTCCACACAGTTTTCTGGCACACAATAGAGCAGCTCACCTAATCTCTGGTATTTCTGGAGCAGGGCCATAAACCTCAAAAGCAGTCTCAAAACAGATGCAAGTGCCTGCAGCACTCATGGTACAAAATCATGTGGTCCTATGAAAGTCACTTTACTTTCTTGCATCTGTGTTCCACTTTAAATAGTTAAAAGATGCAATTTAAGCTTGAGTCCCTCTGGGTGGACTGTGAGAAATGTTATGCTTGGTTCATGATTGCTGCAACATTATAGTGATTGGGCAATAATTCAGCCCATTTAAATTTTTTGATTCCAAAAATATATATTTTTTAACTTGATGAAGCAGCAATAGACTCTTACTCCAATAAGAGTCAGGTTCACAGAAATTATTTCCCACAGTGATGTGACCCATCTCATCTGGTGTGGCGCATGGCAGTGTTGAATGAGAAAGAGAAAACAGAGTCACTTAAACACAGCTCACACCTTTCGGCAACTGGTAATGTGGCAGAGAGACTCCATCAACAACAACAAAATTACACTTGTATAGCACCTTTCAAATCAGGAGGACATCCGAAGGTGCTGGACTATCATTGTTTCAGACCCAACCTGTGGGAGGATGGAAGGAAGGATGGGGATTTGGGGTGATCGATGGGATCATCAAAGAGGAGGGTCTTGAGGTGGGACTTGAAGGAGGCCAAGGAGGGGGCGAGGCAGAAGGACTGCAGAATGGAGTTCCAGAGGTTGGGGGCAGAGTGGCTGAAGGCTTGCCTACCTATAGTGGGGCGGGTGGCTAGGGGGACGTGGAGCAGGCCGGAGCCTGGTGAGTGGAGGGGGCGGTTGGGAGGTCACAGATGTAGGGTGGGATGAGGCCGTGGACGGCTTTGAATGTGAGGACCAGGATCTTGAAATTGTTCCTCTGGGTGATGGGGAGCTAATGGAGTTGGGCGAGGATGGGGGAAATGGGGTCACAAAGCTTGGAGCAGTAGAGGACATGGGCTGCAGAGTTCTGGATTATCTGCATCCTATGGAGAGACGAATTGGGAAGGCCGACAAGCAGGGAATTGGCATAGTCGAGCCATTATTTGAAAAGGCACTATTTAAAAAGAGTTTCTCGCAGTGTTCTGGCCAACAATTCAGATCCAGTAATAGCAGAACAAAGGGAGTGGACTGAAGGAGATCACAGAGTTAGAGTGAGGCAATGGCATGATGGAGGCACAGAGATTTATTACAGGATGGTGCTAATTGACCTATAGAGCCTTGTATGGGAGAGGATATGAGCTACAGAGTTCTGGGCAACTGGAAGATACAGATCACTAGATAGCGGTCTGGAATGGTAACTAGATGTAATGTTCCTACAGCCATCCTTGCAGAGATCAGTTATTTCAGCACAGAGAACATTTGACCTTCCTACTCTATGTGAATCAGTATGCACTGTGTTTACCTTCTGAGCCAAAATATTTTGTTGTCGTCATTTTTAATTAACAAGGACACACAATACAAACATATACACATGAAATCTTGATTCATTTGAATTCCAAGTACTGTATATAACTGATTTGCCCCAAAAATATTATGCTTGGATCAAGATCTGAGAATAAAAATAGCTAATTTACAAAATTCTGTAACACAGCCAATTTATTCATTCATTCAGCAATCCAATCCAAGTTTAGAAAATCTAATAATTTTCACAAAAACATATTTTCCACAAAAAAATTAGAGTTTTAAATCATGATGCTTTTTTTCAAGTTGCATTGTACCATGGATTAGTTTGGCATGCTGACTCAAGCAGAACGAGATGCTGGTAATTGGGATCATTAGATACTTGGATTCAGTTTCATACTTAACAAGAATATAAATGTTATGCTTGGAGTAAGAATTCTGCAGGGAAGGGAAAAAGGTTCAGTACATTGGAATTTTATACTTGCACCAAACAAATGCTGTACTTCAGTTGACTAGAATGTTTCTTACTGAGTTCTTCATCTTTTCCTTACATGTTAATTAAATCCAGTGCAATGCTGGGGCAATACAACATCAGTTTGGATGAAGAAGAGATCTGCGCACCAAGCTCCGTGACAACTTCCACCCTTACCCGGCTCCATTGGCTCCCCAGCCCCTAGAGAATCGAATTCAAGATGCTCGTCCTCACTTTCAAGGCCATTCACGGGTTTGCCCCCTACCCACCTCTCCGACCTGCTGTCCCCCTATGAACCCCCCCACCCCCTCCGTTCAGTGGGCTCCAGCTTGGCAGTGGGGTCCATAGTTAAATGTCTTATCCAAGGATGGAATTGCATTGAATAACTTTGGGTAATTCTAACACTGAATTCTCAACTCCTTTTGCCAGAGTTTGTTTGCTAATCCCCCAACCCTCAGAGACGGTGGGAAATTGTAGTTTGTTGCTCAAGGTGACTTCCAACAGCTATTAAGTACTTTAATTGTTATTTTCAAGAAAGTGTATGATAACCACTATCCACTACTTTTACAGCTTCTGTTCTTAATGGCTGACATTTTGTATACTGTTCACAATCTGTAATCGTTTAATAATTTGCCTACACTCTCACCATTCTATTCAGGTGAACGGGCTGACCCTTCATAGAATGGCTTTTGCATGATATCAGGCATTAGTTTGAATTGGTTGTCCTATTGTGCTAAAATCAATGCCGACTATTAGTTTTGTTCCATCAAATGTTAATCATTCTCTGAACAGAACTGGTTTATTCAATGAAAACTGGTGCAAAGATGCATTAAATATGAGTCTGCATTTAGGTCTGAATCAAATCTGAAGAAATATTAATGATATTTCTGTGATAGTATTATTTTGTGGGAAACCATTTGCTGTTTGATTTATAACAGATTATCTGAAAAAACATGGAAGTTTATTGGGGTAATTTCTAGATGCATATTGTTGTGGAAACTCACCATATTAAATGGCACCTGCAACAGACAACCATTGAGTCTCCAGATAGAGTCCAAACACTTTGCTGTCCAGGGAATGTCATTTAAGATTATAATATCGGTAAGTAACTGGCTTCTTTGTCATTGCGGATATCTACTTTCTATGTGAGGATTTTTCATTACAGTTTCAAGATGTGCTGATATTCTTTATTTTGACCAACTCCTCAATAATGCAACCAGATAGATTACTTTGGGGGCCAGATCTACTATGAACAGACTCTACACAAGAAGCACAATGCATCTGATTTCCAGAGCTGATGAGCTGACTTTCCAGGCTAAAATATTGTTGACTTCCAGGTCACCAGATTGCCGCTGATGTTACTTCCATTATTGGCAGGAAGCACTGTTAATGTCATGCTGACTTCCATACATATAGCATTTACATCTTATATTCCGAATGGCATCCGCAATCAACAAGCTTTGATTCCCCTGATAATGAATGTTGTCAAAGATTCCATGACACAATTCAAAAAAGTTTATCTCAGTACCTTGGCCTACAGAATATTGATCATTTGTTTGTGGAATTTTACTGGCTGCTCTATCTGCCTATAAATACTGTAATTTCACTTGACATTACTGTAATTACTTGTGAAGTTCTTTGAGATGTACTTAAAAATGTAAGTTCTTTGTTTGCTTTAGTTACATTGGACCATTCTCAAAGGATTTAATTTAGATTGCTGAAAAAGAATTTGCTTTTACAAATTCCAGCAAATCCCCAGTGGGTAATTGTTGGAGTCGTTGGTAATATCAATGGAATAAATGCCTGTTCCTTACATATTTGTAAAAAAAAATCCATTTGCACACTTGTTTGAGTTTACTTAGGATCCAAGTACTGTAAATGGTATCCCTAGTAACAAAGCAAATTCATGTTGCATGGCCAATTCTATTGGAACAGAGCAGTGTTGGCATTCCATTGCAATAGCCAATACAATACAAATTTATATTTATATAGTGCCTTCAGGAGCATGTGCCAAAGAGCTTGGCAGTCCTGGCTTGGCACCTGAGCTGGGGTAGGAGCTGAGGGGTGTGAGAAAGGCAAAGGTGACCAAAGGTGTGGTCAAAGAGGAAGTTCTTTAGGTGTGCTTTAAAAGAGGTGGGAAGTTGGGACTCCAGAGAGGGGATAGAGCCAGAGTGAGGGGGGGGGTCTCTAACCCTTTTTGGCCATCTATGATAGGCTGTTGCCGAAAATGCTGAGCTCACTTTGTATCAAATTGTTGACACTACCCATTTAGTCAGCAATCATCCAGGAAATTGTTCATTCTCCTTATGGCTGGGTGCAAATGCTTGCCGCATCATTACACTTTTATTTGTGAACCTGGAAACCTATTATCATGCTTAAGTCCCCTAACCAAACTGAATTCCATACATCCCAGCTATACAAGGAAATTGAAATGGAATGTTTACTCACTTCCCAGAGGGCTGGAGCCTGCTTATCTAATTCCACGGAGTATTACTTGCGTCACAACTCTGGACACTAACTCCAAGAAAGCACTTTGCACTGTCTTAACATGACAAGACGCTATTAAATATATTCCCTTTGTATCACTCTGTGGTGGCACAGCATGTCGGAACTTTGTGATGCCTCATGATGACCTGAAATAACTTACAGTTTAACTTGACTGAGAAAATTATTGACTGCCCAGTGGCACAGTACATTGGCTTCCTGCACCAGACTTTGAAACATGTCTTTGATTCCTAACCTCATTGGCATTCACAGTTTGGTTTTCTCAAGACAAGAACACCCAATGGATCATTGTGCACAATAAAGAGTGGATGAGAGCCAATGAAAGGAAGGGAAATTATCATTAGTGTTTCTCCATCAGGTCACAGTGGGAGATCTCTCTGTAGAGATTTTGCTGCTTCCCAGTTCATTCTCCCAGATAGAGTCCAACATGCATGGCCCAGAAGATAACAAAAGGATTAAAGGCAATAAAATGAAAGAATGTTTTCAAAAGACCTTGATTGCCCACTTCTATTTGATGAAATGAATTTGTCAATGGACATTCTAATCTGCAAAACAGAGTTTAAAAGCTAAATATAATCGAGCCAAGGAATAAAGAGTCTATTAATGGCCTTCTTTCACTTGTGGCAAAGGCAATCACAATTGTCTTGAGTTTACAGTGCTCATGAGTGATGGGTCTTTAATTCTCGTGAAAGAACTCATGAAATGGGCTGTTGTTAATGTGATATCCTATTGGGGTTATTTGTCCTTTAAGCTTTGAAATCATAAAATGTTCTCATCACAATATAAGACCATGTGTCATTGCACTTAACTGCAGGATTTATCCGTTCAGGGGAGAGATTTTGCATTCCATTCCAACAATCTATCTCTGGAATTTCTGTGGTGGAGTTGGGAGGCATTGAAATCTCAGCTTGGTTTGCACACTTATCATAGTGATGGGTACCTCATGTATCAGACAACCAAATGGCCACCTCTCACCCTGCAAAAAAAACCCATCACATCAATTGTCAATCCAGAATTTTTTTTTAGCAATCATTACATCTCAGAAGGCATTCAAAAGTTTCCTGGTGCCCTTTCCTGGGTGATTGTTTATTTTGTCCTCGCAGTTTACAGTTAGGCAGTATCTTATTCTGTGCTTGCAGTGTGGCCTACTGAGAATTAGCCTTGGTTACCACGTGCTAGGTGGATCATTGATTTTCTTACTGAATCAAGTATGGAGACTGGAAACAGATCAAGACTGTGGGAAGAACAGGTCTGAAAGTAGATCTTTGTACAGTACTCCCACATGGTGCAGGCAATTTCTTTAAAGAAAGGTCATCTGCCGTTATCCATCTACTTCACAAATCAATTGGAACTCTTCAGTCAACTTGTTCACAGCTGCACTGATTACCAGCTTCCCCCTGCTGGTGGAATTATGTGTTTCTGCATATTTTACTTGCTGCAGCAGGCTGACAGAAGGAAGGAAAGTCAAGTGGGAGCACTTTCTGTTCAAAGTAGTCTCCCAACATAACGCAGGAAGCAATATATTTATAAATACTTCACACCTGAAACAAGCAATGGTTGCATTAACATTTAACAAAGCAGAAACAAAATATGACATAAGTTAAGCCCTATTAAATGGTATTCATACACTGAGCACAGTAAGAGTGATTCAGAAAAGGTCACATAATTAAAATGAAGAGTCACACTTTAATTCAATCCACCCCTAGTTAACAAGCGTAATTTGGGTTATATCCTGTGTCAGAAACATGTCAGTGGATTGGTAACCTCTGTTCTCACGTGTGACTATGTGACACCTCACAGTACTTCTATTTCCAGGTGTCATTTTACTGTTGCCAAGTCGCTCAAGACACATTAGGAGTGGATTCTTTAACGCTGCTTGCAAGTCCTGCTCCTTTATAAAAAAAAACCTATATGCCACAATTTTGTCTTGCCAATGCCAGGAAATTGTTCGTGAGGCCAATTTCTGACATTAAGGAATCAGATAGATAACAAATACAGTATCAATAATAAAAGTTGGAGACATTGTATACACAACCTGTCTATCGCCCAGTAATGGTGCAAAGGACATTCCTGCCATTTTATATGAAAAAGTCTACATTTTGTGAGATCAGGTGGCATTGTTAACTTTTGGTTTAAATTAATATAGGTCAGACTGAAGAAAACGATTCTATCTGGGCTACTCTCACAAGTAATCAGACTTATTTTCCATGTTGCTTTCTGAGTGTTCTTAAACAGATCTTAAGCCTAGATTTTTGTTATCTTTTGTCAGCTGTATTCAGCCCTCACACTGTCTTCTCTAGTTTATTAATTGTTGTTCCCTTCCTGGTGGTATGTATCAGGCACAAAGCTCTTACATAATTAATGAGATCTCTGTGGGATTTACTGAATGCAAAATAAGACTATCACACTGCATCGGTGCCTAATCTTTGCTGCAGTTCTGCAGTCAGCACCCTCCACATTTTTCCTTTTATATTTGATGCAGTGCAACCAAAATAGCAGGAATAATAAAATATGAAGCTAGAGAATTGTGCTGCAGCACCAGGAATTAAAATCAGCAATAAATATTGAAAGTTTTTGTGGGGCTTTGCAGCCAAAACATTGGGAAGGCTGACAGAATGATTAATTTCAACTCTCAACACTCTGGTTATCAGGGACTGAATATTTCTGAAGTACTAATAATTAGGTTTTGTTGGAAAGCTTTCTGTTTGACAGAAGTGTGAAACTGAACCTACTTCAGTGACACCAAGTTTTAAGTAACTCACATGATCTATGGGGGGAAGCAAGATTGATTTTGAAAATGCAAAATGTACATGAAGGCAGATTGATAAAATACCTCAGTGTATCTTGACATTTAGAGGCTGTTCTTCCTTCTTGTATCATTTGCACATCGTTTCGAGACTTGGGATTGGAGATAGGATCAGAAAGAGTCTGGAATATTTTGCAAAAGATGAAACGCTGTTTGCATTCTAAATGCTATTTACTCTTGCTCATACTGCTCCAGCAGCAGAGGCGTTTTTAAGACTTCAAGCTATTCGGTGTAATTTTCTTAGGGGGCCCATCAATAGTTATTAGTACTTTGGTGCATGCGATCCAAGTTGGAAGCGAGACTCTCTTTATCTGGACCGGTACATAGTGTGCGCTGAATCACTGCACTATTAAAGTCACATGACATAAATATTATGGCTGTGCCTTATGCTTATTTTTTGGTCAAGTTATATCTGCTAACAAATGAGCATATATTTTTGTGAGTCCAAATTTAATTTTATGCAAAAATTAACTTTCAGCGGGTGCGATGCCTCTTTAGACGGATCGCCTGCTCCCCCGGGCTGGGGAGAGCTCTGGTTTTCGCTGTACAGTATTTAACAAAAGACAAGAGCACAGCGCACTCAAATCCTCATGTCGATGATTTTTTGCATTACTTTTGGGGGCCAGCAATATGAGGGGCCTGTCGGTGCGTTGTGCTGATTGCACTGACGTTAAAAACGCCTCTGCCCAACAGGTCACCAAACTATAATATTATTCTGAAATAGCCCTATTATAGCCCTATTATATTCTAAATATTTTACATAAAACATTGTTCTCACTGTAGATACATGATTTGTATGGAGACTTGGAGGAGAGCACTTCTTCCGATGTAACATTTACTGATAAGCTCGAACTATGTGCAGGTGTCTAAACATAAGAATGATAAATAGCATTAAAGAAGATTTGGATTTACGGTATTAAGCAGATGAGCCAAAAAGCAGTGGATGGATTTTCATTCAGATAAACGTAAGATGCTATGAGCAGGGATTCAGCTCCTGTTAACCCTGCAAGCCAAAGCCCTAACAGGGCAGAGTGTTCTAACTGCACAAGCCACGGGAAGCTTGCCAGGCGGTGCTCTCAATTGCAAGCAGTGGGGTTTTGGCTGATTAAACTCAAGAAGTACATGTACTGCATAATCTTGGGTCCCCTAGCCTGGGATCTTGGCAACCTGTGCCTAATGCCCTTTGTAATTAAATAAGCAGCACGAGTCCCTCCAGGGAAAGAGTGCAAATTCCATTCGAGACACAGGAATTTCCATGTGTAGGTGGCATGCTTGGAATTCATGGAAGTCTGATTTGGATACTCTGAAGCATGGTGATGGTTTCCCACATATGTCAGATACCCAGCTGACTACATTTTATTTTGGAACAAAAAAACAACAGACAATTTGACCAGCTTTGCAAAACAGGCTCTTGGGATGTATAGAGGTGAAGAAACAAAGGTATTATTATTATTGACTTCGTGTTTCTGTCACTGCAAAGCTGTTATCAAAATATCTTCAATTTCTCTATTGAGGACGTATGACATTAAGTCACAATCTGTTGACTGAATTTGATACAAAATGTTTGGCAGCCAATCTTCTGAGGAAAATTTATATGTTAGTGAGGGTTTAGAAAAGAGGGACCCAATGGTGATCCATGACTTAGAGCTCTGAGTTAAAAGGAAAGGAATATATGGCTGAACTTTCTTCTGCTTGAAAACAGAATATTGAGGATAATTTGATCCAGGTCTTTATAATACAGGAAATCAAGCACATTATAGATGTAAGCAAACTTCTTGACTTGCAGAACAAAAACAAAATTACATTTATAGAGCGCCTTTCACTTCAGGAGGATGTCCCAAGGCGCTGAACAGTTAGGTCGGAACCCGAGCGGGTGTGGTGGGGGTCAGGGTAGGGAGACGGAGAGTAGGAGAGTGGGGAGAGTTAGGAGGAAAGCAGAAGGCACAGTCAAAGAGGAAGGTCTTGAGACCAGCCTTGAAGGAGGAAGGGGAGGAAGCGAGCTGAAGGGATAGCGAGATGGAGTTCCAGAGTGTGGGGGCAGAGAGGCTGATAATAATCCTTACATTTATATAGCACTTTGCACATCTTATTGACGTCTCAAAGTGCTTCACAGAATAAAACAACGTCCCAAGGTAGGGACCAGAGTGGGGGGGGGGAGGGGTTGGGGTAGGAAGAATAAAAGAGGAAGAAAGGGGGAAAAAGAGGAAGGGACCAGAGCAGTGGGGAGGGGTCGTGGTTGGGGGAAAGAAAGTAGGAAAATTAATTGTATATTTGTGGGCGAAACATGGCAGCCAAATTGCGCAAAACAGTGTCCCACAAACAATCATGGAAGTGGGGTTAGGGGAAAAAGGGGGAAAAGAGGGTAATGGGAGGGATGTAGCCATGACAGCAGTCTTGATAGTTAACATCTTTCCAAGCATATTGAAGATTTTTATTTGATGAATGTTGAATGTTGTGTTCCTCAAAGTGAGGGATGTTTACACTGAAGTTTCTCGCCTTTCCAGGGGAGAAGTTTCTCCCTTTTACTTAGCAGTAATATCAAGCGATCCAGGACAGATAAAGTCTAGGTTAGGGGCAGAATAAAACTTCTTCTACTCTACCTTGAGAGTAGCTCAGTCCAATCCTCAGAGCAGCCGTTCTGCACTGGTGTACCATGCTGTTATCCTCCAAATATGTTAGCGGCTTTCAGCGTTGTATGTAATCCTGCTCTGAGCAAGCCTTGTACCTGCATGTGTGGGCACTGCATAACAACAACAACAACAACAATTTACATTTATAGAGCGCCTTTCACGTCGGGAGGACGTCCCAAGGCGCTGAACAAGAGGCGTGTATAATGTGCGGCTAAAATGACTTGGAGTCACCCATTCTTAACGATCTTCATTTTTGCTTTTGCACTTTTTGCCCTGACCATGTTAAACCATATCAGAAAATGAGAATCAACATCAAACTACTCACCTGGGATTTTCGGCTGGTTTAGCATTATCCACAATGGGTCTTTAGTGGTAGATTTATTGACAAAATGATAATTTCCCTCATAAACATTTCAATATAGAGCAGTTAATGTTTACCTTTTATTTATAGTGAATTTTTGTACATGTCAAAGGGAACGTACTGGGGAATGATTTTTGTTTTACTTGATACTCAATAGCCGTGCCACAGATTCCTGAATTCCTAAGTTAAACCCCTGGTTAATTTAGAACATCCACCTTTCTACACTACTTTCTACGAAAAACCCTCCAAGTCTCCCAATGGGACATTTTATTTCCATTCTCCCATTCCAGACTCCCGGTGGGCTGTTTGAGTTACAGTTAGCTGTTTTACATACATTACTAAAAGCAGGAAGGACTCAGGTTCTATCTTCACTCAGTACTTCATAATTACATCATTGGGGCACTTTACCATAGGGATCAAGTCTCCTGGGCTCGGGAGAAGATAAACTCAGTCAGGGCTTCCACTTCTGTTGCTACTGCTGGAAAGTACATATGTGTGAAGTAAAACTTAACTGTGTCACCCCATCCCATCAAATGGCAAGCTATTACGGTTTTAGCTCATTAGACTTCAGCAGTACCTCAACACACACACTCTGGGGTCCCCAAGCCTTTCCTCTTGCCAACCTGCACCTAATAACTTCTGGCATTAGGTAAGCAGCATGTGTCCCTCCAGGGAGAGAGTGCATTCCATTCCAACAATCTATCTCTGAAATTGCCATGTGAAGGTGGGATGCATGGAATTCTCAGGTTGGTTTGGTTACTTTTAAGCATGGTGATGGGTATAAATCCGGCATATGTCCTAAATCCGGCTGACACCCCCTCCCCCCACCAAAAAAAGAAAATACAATGTTGACAAATACTCTATGTTGATTGTGACAAATAGCAATATTTTTGCTTTGTCTTTTCAATGGGAAATCCCACTTCAAAAACATTGCGAAAGCATTGTTTTTTTTATGTTACCACCATGAGGTAAAAAAAAATTGTCCTAGACTCATGCATGAAAAATGTTCACTTGGACAAATTGTCAAAAAGTAGAATGATGTCTGTGGAAGTGTACAATTCCATTGAGAAAGAAACGAAAGCAGGGAAGAAAGAATGAGTGTACTGCTCTTGGGCCGACTAAATTAATTGCAATGTAATGCATCTTGAATGGTTACAGAGTGACCTAGGTGATTCTCCCATCTTGGGAATTTTTCGTGTTTGCTAATTTGCCTGTTGTACTAACCAAGTGTAACTGGTTGAGACAACTTGCACGTGCAAAAGCTTTATACAGAGATTCCTTTAAATGTATAACTAACGGGGAATGACAATGATTTAAGCGCTCCGGGATGCTACCCTGTATTAAGGTGCAATATGATTGCAAGTTGTTGTTGACAAGGATCCCAGCTAATTACTAGAGGCATCTAGAATTCCCTTCTGTACACTCCAAAAGTTAGACCTCCCTAAATGTCCCCCCCACCACTCCCCCTCCCCCCCCACCTGGCTCTGAAATCCATTGTCTCCCAACGTGAAAGGAAATGTAATTTTCTTCTTCTTGTTGTTGTCTCCATTTTCTGATACTCCATAGTGATCATATTCCGGGTAAGCACCATCCTGATGCCCGTTGTTTGTTTCAACACTGGCTTATGTTCAGTGATACATTCCCTCCTCCCAAGCATCTCTGCTGTGAGATGCCTCTACTGAAAACTTGTTGTTGTTGAAAACTCCAGGGATTGCCAAGCAAATCATGATTTTGGACATGTAATGCTAAACTTCATTGACAGGCTACAAACCCGACAAACAAAAATGGTGGTGTGCCAGGTCCCCTTAAGAGATCTTGCAACACGGTGATTCTAAGGCAACTGTCTGACTTGCCAAGTTGGTCTTTTGTTGCAGGATCAATAGCAGCAGTACTGAATGGAAGATGGAGTTTATCTCATTAATGAGCAAAGAGTCTGATAAACTACTGCAGTTTAATGAGCGCACATTGTGCTTGTCCAATTAGGAAATGTAGATTTAAATAAGAATAGAACACTCAACATTGAATCAATCCAATCTTTATTTCTTCAATTATTATTCAAACTTGAGAAACTTTAAGATAAGATGGCTTGACCTCAAAGAGTTGAAACAAAGAACTTTTATTACAAAATAAATTTTAGTTTTGCTGAACATGTAAAAGTAAAACTAACAGAACTTTTAGCACTGTATTATTTCCTATGGCATGAAATATGCATTTATATTTTAACTATAGATGTAGCACATTTGAAAATGTTTCTATCAAACACAAAGCTAAACACAGAAGAGCAAAAATTAAAGTTAGACTATTTTACCTTTTACTTTTCCTCCCATTTTATCTGTTATTTGTCTATCCCTCTTCACTGCCTTCCTGTAGCACCCCATTCCTTAATACAGAAAGCTCCCAACATTACTCACAGGGTAAGCCACTATATAACCGAGACACCAGTAGGCAAAATAACATTGGATTTGTCTTTTAACTTTGCTCTTTTGTTTGTGATGCAGCTAAGATTAAGAATTGCACGGGAGATGGCAAGTCTAAAGCACATCCTATCACACCAGGGTGTAATTCACCAGCACATTTGAAATTGTAAATTTAAATATCTGTCCCAATGGCCACAATCCTTTAGAATTTCTGAAAAGAAGTGCTGTGTTCTTATTCTACATTTTTGAGGAGGTAGGATTTCAAGAAGCTCTAATAGGCAGACAAAGTTGGGCAAGGCAGAGGTGGATTTAAGGAGGGAATTCCAGAGGATAGGGACATAGTGCTGAAGGCTCAGTTGCCAATTGTGTGAGGGGGTGAGCATCACACAGTAGGCCTGAGTTTTGCTTAGTGAAGAGGACAAGCAGAAGAGTGAGGCTGGAGAAGGTCACAGTGGTAAGGCCGGGGGGATGGGCATCTAGGGATTTGCAGGTGAGAGTGAGGAGCTCAAAGTCAATCCATTGGAAGTCAGGGAGCCATTGGAGCTCTGGTGAGAGTGGTGAGAGCATGCAATACTTAACACTCAGTGCGGGTGATGTGAGGGGCTGAATACATAGAATCACAGAAACAGACCACTTGGCTCATTTCTCTACATGAGCCACCTATCTAAGACCACTCTCCTGCTCATTCCTCATACCCTTAAAAGATTCATTTTTTTCTCCAGTTTGTATCTAATTCCCTTGATATGTAGCAAACTGATAGAACAGAGTTATCTTATAACGGTTGCAACATTTAAATCTTTCCGAGAAACAGGTACTGCTACCTATTATGATTTAATAGTATTGTGCTTGTTCTATATTGTTGCAATTGCCTTTTCGGTCTCTACATCTATTCCTTGCTTCTTTTCCTCTTGTTCCTTTATGATGTGAAGCAAATAATATCCTCTATACAGAATAAAATTAAACAATGTTATGTTAGACATTTTGTACAAATCAGTAACAATGTCGACAATTCCGTTTTTTTTAAACTAAAACCAAACCTTTAATCAAAAATAAAGTTTAAGAAGTTTGTGAAAGCTCTATAAGTAGATGGAAAAGAATACAGTAAAGATACAGTGCATAAGGATTGTCTCATTCAGGGACATTCTGAGACAGGAATCCATCTCTTTCAATTAACTTTTGTGAAACATTCATGATCCAGATTCACTGTAAAAGAGAATGGAAAACCTGCTTTAGTCATTTGGGAAGGGGCTCACTCATATCCTGAGTGATATGAAATGTCCCTTTCCATCCCGTCATCATTCAAAATAATTGAAGTTGGCAAGATCTAGTTGTGATGTAAGGCCTGCTCTGCCTACAAGTCTCAATTAACTTCATTTCTAGAAGTAAATGGGAGCTGAGACATCCCCCGTTGGCACTGTAAATGACATCATTCAACAAAACCTGGTTTAAATGAAATGTATCTCCTTGTTGGGTTTCCAAAGGTTGGCAGCCTAGTCTTTGCTATTCCAGCACTATAAACTGTGACAGCTGTCAAAGCAAAGTGAACATCAGCCGAAGCATTATTACCAATTCCAGTACTCCACTCTCCTCCAGGCTGCTCGCCTCACCCACACTGTTACTGCAACAGTGGTCCGAGATCTCTTTTCCTGGTATTTTGGCTTCTCCACAATCGAAGATGTTGACTCAGCCGCCACGTTACATTAATTTACATCAAAGATATTAATACAGTACACTTCACACTCTCAAAGTGTAGAGAGCACCCCCCCCCCCCCCACCCCACCCCACTCAAAGTGCCCAAATGTTTCTAAACTTTTGTATTAAAAATTTACATTAAATCTACAATTCAAAAGGAAGAAGTTCAGAAATAATTCCGGCATTCAGAAAAATTAGAGCAACCGGAATAAGGCACACATTTAATGTACAAGTGTAAATCTTGCAATGAAAGATAATCTCATTCAATTACCCTGTCAGATTGTGTAACCTAGGCTACAATTCCAGTTACTGATCCATGAAGAGATATTGATGATAACAGTCTCTAAAATAATTTTCCATTATAATCATGCATGACGCATTGGAATATCAACCCTCTTTCTTGTAAGTGAATATACAGTATAATCCTACCGTTCTTACATTTATGTCAGATTTGGCACCAGTTGTGAGAATACTTGGAAGACACTACAAATGTATTTTAGCTACAGAACTTCAGACAGTGAAATGCTGGACTAATTTAAGGCACAGCATGATACTGCAACAGAGAGGACAACAGAGTGGGTATTCTGCAAGGACAAGATGAAATGAGCCAAAGGGCTTTCTTTATCATACTTCTGTTACAACCTCTTATGATCTTATGAAGAAAGGAATTGAAGCAAAGAAAGAAAAAAGCAGAGACACGATGAGAGAAAACATTACATTCTCCATTCTTCTAGCTTGTGAGCTACCCCAGGGTTCTCCTTTTATAATTTTTCTTCATTCCTTATTTCTTCCAGCTTCCCCTCATAATTGTATCGCTTCCCTCTGCTTGTTGCTACCAGACCACACAATGCTAAGTCTAAGTTTGCTCTTTTAACAGTGATTTCTTCAGAAAACAATAGCATCCTTTCCTGGGGTGACTCTCTTTCTAGCAGCAGCTATTTATAAGGTCTCACCTGTGTTTCCTTTTCCACTGGTTATTACAAAATTACTAATAGATGATATAGACCAAGTTTGAAGTAATCTGAATGAAAGGTACACTGTTACTCTGTTCCTAAAATTGCAAGCAACTGTCAGGAGTTGTGTCACCTGACTGTGGCAACACTGGTAGCTTTAAATCAGTCCCAGTTTGATTAAAATATGCCTCAGGGGTCCTGTTGTCAGTGCCAGCCTCTCACATTATGCACCATGATTGGAGTGGCAGGCAGGAAGATTATAAAATTATCTTGAAAGGATTCAGCCTCCAAAGACGAATAATTTCAGCACAATTGCTGTTCTATAAATGTAATTTTGTTGTTGTTGTTGTTCCCACAAATCACTCGCTCTCAGTTCTCCTTTTTTTGCTTCCTTCGTGGATCCTTCCTGCTTCATTGTCTTGAATTTTTGTGAAACTTGAAATTACTCTCTATCACAATATCACTAACCAAATGGTTCTGCGGAAATGTGTCTGATTGTTCTAACCCAAGAATGGTAACGGCCATCATATATCACCCCAAAATTTGACAAATGTTAGATGAGAAAATTGGCTCAGTATTAAAGTGAAGATATTTCTCTTTCAAGAACTTGATTAGATCCGATTCATGTTATCATCAATTCTACCTTTTGAAAATTCTCATTTGATTTCCAAACACTCTGCTATGGTTAAAGTAATTCTCTTATTAAAAGGCACTCAGAACATTCACATTATTGCCAATCAATTGTACTTTGTAGGGAGATTTGAGACGTTAATTTTTAGGTGGAAAGCACTATATAAATGCTATACTTTTGATAAATGCATATAAATCAATTGATGTCAAATTGACTCTTTGAGAAAATTGGTAATGTATGATAAATAGGTAAGCTCTGTCATTAAAGTGAGTGCTGAGTAGAATTTCACAACATTCTGTACAGGTTCCCTGCTGTGCACACACAGAGGAGAGCAATTTTTGGAATATTTTTAAAATATTTAATAATACCAGGTAAGGTGGCTAATGTGAGAAGAATAAATGTATTCAACCAAACCCGGTTGAGGAGTGCTAGATCTATATCGATGTAGATAACTGCTAGCTATTGCATGTTGAAACAAGAGACAGTAAACAACTGAGGAGTTGGGTGTCCCTGAGCAGAGATTGAGAAAGAAAGACTTTTAGCCGAGATCATTTATCATTCACTTAAGGTTTCCAGTCAACACAAAGTTCCTATCAACAGAACTGGTAAGAAGATGCTCTCAGTAAAAGTCAGAATATCTAATCTACTTGTACAAGGGATCACGTTTGGAATACTGTGAGCAGTTCAGGGGCAGCATATCATCAATAGGGCACTGAATCTGCAGAGAAGAGTCTCGGAAGATTGCAAGGTTGCATCTGAGATTATAGGATTCTAAATTATAAGAGAGACCTTTATAAGGGCTTACATGTTTCCCCTGGAGACAACAAGATTGAGGATGAGGGTGGGTGGTTGTGAGGGTAAAATGTTGAGAGCCACTGATATTCTGCATTAGCAAATGTATGGTAAGATTTGCAATCACTGATGTGTCATATAAAGCATGTTTAAAAATTCACTCCATCGTCAAGAAGCTATATCACTCTTCAGGCATTACTACCTCCTCTCCTGACTCCAGGTCACACTTGATCTTCACATTTGTGTTTAAATCTATTCACTCCCTGGCACCTGCCTAAGTCTCCGACCTCCTCACCAGTTCCCACTGCTTGAATGGCACTGGCCTCCTGCTAGTCCCTCGCCATCCACTCCAAGATTGGAGGTCACATTTTCAGTCACCACTCCCCCAAACTATGGAACATTCTCCCTCACTCTCCCTCCTCCACTCTCTGCCTCCCACTCCCCCTCCCCTTTATCAAGTCCTGCCTGAAAACCTTCCTTTTAGACCTTGCTTCCGGTCCCCCCCCACCATCATGGCTCAGTGTCATTGTTAAGAGTTCTGAGATACTGCCCTGCATGCAGCGCATTATATGTGGAAGTTGTTGTTGTTGCTACAGATGTGAATGATATATGTGTGGTCTGCATTATTGAGGTTCTCTCACATCACGAAAGACAATGGTTGAGACACAGGCATTACTATTACCAAACGCCAGTCAGTCACCACCTTAATTTGTGTTGCTAAGGTACAGTGATTCATATATCTGTTGTGCAGACCCCTCCTTTATTGATTAGCTCATCTGACTGCTGTATTGGTCTTGTCTTGTCTGCTCTACTGCTCACTCACCATTTCCTGGTATGTTTTGTTGTAACATGCTGCTAAAGAAGTAATTTATGGCTGAGCAATGCTAAAATACACTCTAAAAATAACCCCAACTAGTATCAAAAGATGAGGACACAACTAATACAGCCTGTGATAAATGGGTCAAATGCTTTGTCTTTCTGTGAATTTGTTGAAATACGAAAGGAATACTTTTGCCATCATGCCGTTTCAATTTATGGTATCAGACTATGCAATTGGGGGGGCTCCTATTACACTGAAAACTAATAGTTCCAAAGGGTCCAAATCTCTTTGGATCTCAACCATAAGCCTACCAATGTAAGAACATGCAGAATTTTAGGAAATTTGTTTTTGAGGAACTGCAGTCAGCCAGCTCTCAAATTAATTTAGCAAAATTCTACATGATTTTACTTTTGAAGTCAGTGACTTTAAGACTAACCCCATGAGAAATTACTTGCCTCAGAGAGCAAAAATTCCACTTGGTGTTACGTCTTGTGACAACAACAACAAAATTACATTTGAAGAGTGCTTTTCATGTTTGGGAGGATGTCCCAAGGAGTTGAACAGTTAGGGTCAGGACCCAAGCAGGAGTGTGGGAGGCCAGGGTTGGGATGAGGGAGGGCAGACAGGTAACAGGGTGACTGAAGGCACTGTCAAAGTGGAGGGTCTTGAAACCAGCCTTGAAGGAGGCAAAGGGATTGTAGGATGGAGTTCCAAAGAATAGGGGCAGAGAGGCTGAAGACCCAGCCTCTGATGGTAGGGCAGGTCACACGGGAGACATGCAGCAGCCCGGAGACTGCTGACTAGAGGGAGTGGGGGTCAGCAGGTCAGAGAGGCAGGAGGAGGCAAGGCCATGGAGGGCCTTGAAAGTGAGGACAAGGATCTTGCATTCTATTCCCTGAGGAATGGGAAGCTAGTGGAGCCGAGCAATGAGGTCGCGGAACCTGATGTGGGAGAGAACACAAGCTACAGAGTTTTGGATGAACTACAGCTTGTGGAGGGAAGAGTTGGGGAAGCTGACAAGGATGCAGTTGCCATAGTCGAAACTAGAGGTGACAAATGAGTGTGTAAGATTTTCAGCAGCCTGAGGGTTGAGGGAGTGGCGGAGATGGGCGATGTTGCAGAGGTGGTGGAAGAGGGTCATGGTACAGATGTGGGGAAAAAAGGACAGTACAGGGTCAAACAAGACATCCAGGCTTCTGACTGGCTCAGTTAGGTGGAGTGTGCATCGGTGATGCTGATGCTGTCGGTGCCTGAGGTATGGAGGTGCTGGCGAAAGCCAATCAGGAGGGCCTCAGTTTTGTTGACATTCAGCTGTAGGACGTTGTCTCTCATCCAGGACTTGACGTCTGACAGGCAGTCTGTCAGGACATCCTGGAATTGAGGGTGGAGGCAGAGAGGCAGAGACGGGTGACGTTGACAATATGCTTCTATTGGGGATTATTATTGTGTATTTTCAAAGTTGCTGCATAGAAATCTGAGCGTAACTGCAGCCTCAATGGTTTTGAATCAGCTTCTACAATTTTTTAACCCTAGTCCTAAATGAGCTTTTCTCCTCTCTTCAAAAAGTCATGTCAAATGCTGTTTTAAAATCGTGTGCTTGCACGTTTGGAAAACTCAGACCATCATCACACAGGGAAAAGTGTGTGTCCAAGATTTGCTTCTGCCTTTCTTTCCACTCCAAGACTAATTTCTGTCTTTTCCTTTAGAAGCTGCAGACTTAGCTGGTACAAGAAAGCTTCAATTAAATTTAATATATTATATTTGCAGTGATTTGCAGTGTTTCATAACTGATTTTCTAATTGTTCATTTTTTTGTAAAATCTGATACATTTCACTCCTATTAAATTACAATAACATAATCCTTGCATTTGACATAACATTTTTCACATCTTCTGGATGTCTCAAAGCGCTTCACAGAATATACTTTAAAGTGTAAAATATAGTGTACATTTGTGGGTGAAATGCGGCAGCCAATACATACAACAGAGTACCACAAATAATAATAATCATCCTTGCATTTTGATAGAGCTTTTCAAGTCTTCTAGACCTCTCAAGCACTTCACAGAATATACCGTAAAGTGAATTCACTGTGTATTTCTAGGCAAAATAGTCATGGATTGAAGTGACCAGTTTTATTATTGTTGTTGTTTTGTTTCTTGAGGGGTTATTATGTTATGTTTGTTATTATTAGCAAATTACTATTATTACGATTACAAGAGGCATGCAATTTTGTGCTGTGTTCAAATTGTGTCAGAAGTGCTGATCTTTATCCTGTCTATCCAACTCTCTATCACTTTCCTGGTTCTTAAATACTGCATTGAAGTAACTAAAGTAAACTCACATTCTGTATTGAATTTAAATGCATTCCGTGTGCATTCTATTCCAATAATCCACCTCTGGAATTTCTATGTGTAGGTGGGAGGTATGGAAATCTCATTTTATTTTGGATATCTTAAGGATGGTGAAGGGTTTCTGAATGAGTCGGGCACACCGGCTGACCAAAATAAAACTTTACAAGTTCTTAAATACTGACTGGAGTAAGTAAAGTAAAACCATATTCTGTATTTAATTCAAATGCAGATAACCTGAGAAATGTCAACTATTTAACAAACAATTTACCATAGTGTTAAACAAAACAGATTATATGGATTGCATCTCGAAGCATCTATTACACTAGACCCCAGGGTCTTGCCTTATCAAACCAGCTTCATGTTTTGCACTTTTCTGTTTGTTGTGTTAATTACAGAGAGATTCTTATCATTTAATACTACAAACTTAATCCTTCTCTTTATTTTTCTTTATTTCTGTCTTTCTCTCTCTCTCTCTCGCTCTCTCAGTCACTTACCTTGATTTGGGATTCAATTCTTTTTCTTCTAGTAAAGTCTCCTGTTGAGCTGGAATGATTTAAGAGAATATTTGACAGAAAAAAACACAGTAAAAAATCCATGCACCACAATTAGTTTTAATTTGCTTTTGCAAAAAAACACACAGTCAAAACCACTTTACAGTTTACCACATGAAGCACTTAGAGGTGAGAAGGTGCTACAATAAATGCAAGGACTATTGTTATTAATATTATTCTGAGGAAGAGGGCCCAATACATGTCACAGTCAGCTCTGAGAGCTATAATCTCCACCAAAATCAAACTAGCACATTTGCCATGTGAGAAAATGTCTTCAGAATTCTCTGAGCGAAGAATAATTCTTCTTTATTTCTGTAATTTACTGATTCAACTTTTATTGGTAATTATCAATGATCAGATAAGGATAATTATCTGCTACTTTGCAGGTGGATCTGCTCTTTAAGAGGTCATAAGCTAAAAGCTCATGGAGACTTAAGGAAATGTACGTGGCATTTCTCAATGGGATTCCTGGTAACTGGATTGAAATTGCTCACTTAAAGTCTGATACAGCTCAGGGGCATAATACCTGATGGCTCTGCCACCAATGGTAACACAGTGGGGGCATGCATATAACCAGGAGGGCGTGCTTTTGGCCCAAGTTAGCCGGTTGAGGAGATGGGACAAAGGTCACAGGGTTGGGGAGGTGCTTGAGCGAGGAGAGAACAGAGGAAATAATTAGTGGTAGAGAGGAGCATCTTAGGGTTGTCTTCAGTCTCCTGGATAACGTTGGAGTAAAAAAATATTTTAGCTTTGGTAAGGGAGAGGTGATAGTTTCTAAGGTAACTGAGTCACATTCAGTGATGGACCGAGATGCTGGATTTGTGCCATCTGCGATCGGGATTTGTGAATGTGGAGAACGGTTGGGGTGGGAGCTGTTTCTGGATTTGGGGAACCAGGGAGTGCATGTTAAACATGGAAAAGAGGCTTAGAGTTAGTAAAGAGAAAGACTGTTACTCTCATCGGTCTGAGCTGGATTAGAACATAACAAAGTTGTAAGGATATCACCTGCCTCATTGAACCAACTAGCGCCTTAAATGAAGCAATAGAGAAATAGTGCGATAGAGAAGAGTGAGTTGGAAGTAGAGGGAGGGAGTTCCAGAAGTCAGGGGGAGAAGCTGAAGGCACTGCCACCAATAATAATTATAATCCTTGCATTTGATGTAGCGCTTTTCAAGATTTTTAGACATCTCAAAGCGCCTCATAGAATATACTGTAAAGTGAATTGACTGTATATTTGTGGGCGAAACGTGGCAGCCAATTGTGCACAGCAGTGTCCCACAAACAGTCGGGAATTGAAATGACCAATTTTTATTGAGGGATTATTACCAGGTGTGTGGAGTAAGGAAACTTGCCCGAACGTTTCACCTTGCCTGGAATTGAACACAGGTCTCTCGTTTGTAAGGCGAGTTCTCTAACTGCTGAACTACAAGACTCCCGTGGGACGTGCAGCAAGCCTGAGTTAGCCAAGTAATAATAATCCTTGCATTTGGTATAGCACCTTATAACATCACCGAGAATGTACTTATAACATCATTGAGAATGTACTGTAAGTTGTGACTATATTTTGTGCATGAAACACAGCAGCCAATTGAGCACAGCAGTGTCCCACAAACAGTTATGGATAGAGACCAAATAATTTTTTTTTTTTAAGGGATTATTACCCCCAGTAAAGCAATCCGCCAATCGACTAACCATCAGGTTCCTACATAATGATGGATAAATCGAGGCCTCTGGAGTAAGGAAACTTGCCCAACATTTCATTCAGTCTGTGAATCTTTTGAGGCGAGTGTTCTAACCACTAAGCTACAGAACTCCATAAGTAGAGGGGGCAAGCAGAAGAGTGGACTAGGAAAATATCACAGAGATAGAGAGGTGCTGGGGAATCAAAGGTACTGAACTATAAAATCTTGATTCCCTAAAGAACTGGTCAATGCATTTCATGCTCAGTTACTTACAGGGTTTTTTAATGCTTCCCATCCATTTCTCCACTTCATCCATTTCAACCTCCATCACTGAATGAATGTCCTCTTCAAAAATGGGGCTTTAAAACAGAGAAAACAATCATCTTTAGGGCAATGTTTTTCGCTTACTCTGAGACATCCTTAGTACGTAAATATCAAATCAGAATAACAAATATAAAATAATTAAGGCATCTTTAGTTTCCTTTTACCAGTGACAGCCACTGTTTATATCTGTTGGGACTGTTTTGCCTTCAGAGTCTTCTGTTACGAGGTCCACTACGCAGGTCCAGTCATTCTTCTTTCTTAAGTAGCACACTATGTTTCCCAAACGCTGTGTAATGAGTATAATCCCCAGCACGCATCTTGCCAACTGTAAACCAGCCTGCTGTCATGCACAAAGCCAGCATCTCTGATGTGTTTGCATCAATTCCTGCTCACTGTACATTTCAAACCACTTTTAGAGTCACTTAGCAGCTCAAATCTAATAACCAGCAGTCGGGGTAGGAGACAGAACTGCTGACTGTGAAGTTCAATCAAACACTGCAGAACCGAAAATAACAAGTCAGCACTTCTGTTGCAAATTCAAATCCCATCACAGTCACTTAGACCCCAGAGACCCAGTTTATCCAACTGAAAAAGGAATGGGATTTTAGGTCATCTCTCCCATAAGAGGTATAATGTGATCCCCACTTACTGGTCATAACACATTTTACACTGCACTGACAAGCATTGACAAAGTAAACCTATGATCTGACTCTTTGTGAGAAGCAAGAATTAACACTGGTATAAATCTGTGCTGAAATTTGTGGCATTCATCTGGCAGAGTAAATAGGACCTGCCTGTTGAATGCACCGGCATGTCAAACAGAGGGGGAGATTGAGAAGGATTCAAGTCATTCAAATTCAAGTGGTTTGCTGCAGTCTGATTCAAATACACTGAATTAATTTGTGTCAGGCAGAGGGAGTGCTCACTGGTATAGGTGCAGACTGAGATGAAGAAAGAGTCCAAAGGATAAAAGATGAAGAAAAGAATCCACCACAGAGGAGTATCACTGAATATACATTGAAAATTGATTTCACAAAATCAAAGCACTCACAAGAATGCATCTTGTTCTGGGTACTAGCCATTCACAATCTTTGACCCACCACAGATCGTTAGCAAGATTTCCAATAATCATCTGATCTGTGAACTCAGTAATAACTGATGCCGCAGTTTTATTTTCCATTTCCTATTGGTCTTAAAGTCAATCTCACAATACATCCAACACCAGTTTCACATAGATTCACAGTTTGGTGCTGGTAATGAGAATGTGGAAGAAGGATATTCCTTCCTGCACGTATATATTGGGCAACCACATTACTGCATACAGAGCAGCCACACTCTCCCTCACTCATACAGAACTAGGCTAATCGAGTCTTAGTAAAGTAAATCTGAAAAATTCATTATTTGAAACAAATTCAATGGATTTGTGAGTGTACCCAACTTCTACTTCCAATATCAATGACAAATACAATAACAACTTGCACTTATAAAGCATCCTCCATGCCGGGTAGCTTCTCATAGTGCTTAACAGTGGCAAAGTCTGACTCCAGGAATGGGTGGGGGGGTGGGGCGATGGGGGAAGGTGGCTGTAAAGCACAGTCAAAAAGGAAAGTTTTCAGGTGGGACTTGAAAAGGGGCAGAGTGTGGGTAAGGTGAAGGGACTGAGGGAGAGTGTTCCAGAATTTGGGGGCATAGTGACTGAATACATTACTTCCAATGGGACATTTGTGAAGGACGAGAAGGAGGCCAGTGCAGGTCAATCGGAGGCGGGGGTGGTGGATTGGGGTGTGAGGAGGTCAGAGCGATAGGGAGGTACCAGGGAGTGAGTGGATTTAACAAGTGTGAGGATCTTCATGTCGAATGCGCACTGAGATTGTTGAGTCTGAGGGAGATCCCGAGGAGTTTAGAACACAGGAGTGAAGTCTTCGATGGGAGCCACGGAGTATGGCTTCCGCCTTGTCCACGTTCATCTACAGGAAGCTTACACTAGTCCGGGCCTTGATGTCTGCCAGAGAAGCTGATAGAACATTGGCGGATCTGGAGTTGCGACTGAAGGAGTTACGTTTCTGTAAATAGGTGCAGTTACCTATAACTTCCATTCATACCTTTAGAAGCTGTGCCCATCATCGGTATAGACATTTAGTGACCCCTTTTTAAAATAATTCTGCAAAAAGTTTGAATCATCTTACCTGGCTACATTTTCACTGGTAACGTCATCATCCAGGACTGAGGAAAATAAAGTTCAGTTAAATTTATTTAAAAATACATTTTCAACAAACTTTCTGTGAAGTGCTGAGTTACTTTAAGTTGAACATACAATTTTTCTGTTTGAGGGATGGAGAATGAACAACAACAACAACAACAACAAGGGAAGTGCGCCCCACCGTTTGGAAACCACTGCTGTAAGGATTCTATCTTAATGTACAGTAAAACCTTGTTTTTCCGCTACCCAATCAAACGGCATTCTCAATCAACCACTATCTCCCAATACAATTCATCATTCCAGCAACCGGATCTTATACTGTAGCCATCCGGGACACTCGCGGTATGCTCACTTTGCACACTTATTAAACCCCTGTTAAACCAACAGGGCCGGCGCTACCTTTAGGCGAACTTACGGCACCAAAATTTGGGGGGGTAGCGAAGGCCCTGGTTACAGAGCATGCGGCGAAAATTACTGCTTTCGTGTGCTGGCATATAGTGGCAGAGGGATGGGAGTTAGCAATAAGTTGAACAAGCAGTATATACACACATACACACAGTTTTAAGCGCACAACATACACACATGGTGTGATTTTAAACAGACAACACAAACATAAATGCAGTGAACAAGCAGTAAGTAGTGTTAACATTAGTTTATCAAAAGTTACTAGGGGGTGTACATCTGAAGGCTCGCCTAGGGCGCCAAATACTCTTTGCTCCGTTGCTGCTTACCGGACGCTGTAATGCTTTTTACCGATCATTTTACCGAATGTGCTGGAATGCTTTTATTGGTAAGTATTCATACAATATTTTGTTAATTATTTAGTCTACTATTAATATGGTATGTTTTAAAATAAGTTAATTTTTTGTTGGATTTGGGGATTTTGCCATTCGAATATCTGGCATATTTGATTAACCGGCACCGGTCAGGTCCTGAGGGTGCCGGATAACAAAGATTTTACTGTAGTTTGGGCAGTGACAAACTATTGAGAGGCACAGGCCCAAGTAGGCCCCTCTCTGTAGACTGGCAGTCACTCAAGAGTTACAAATGATGGCATGAGAAATGGAAAATAGCAAATTGGTCAGTTATTTCCAGTCTTAGGCAGGAACAATTGTAATGCACAATATTTTCATTAATATTTAATAACAAGAAAATGACATGTGTATAGTGCCTTTCACATTGGTAGGACATCCCTCAACTTTTGTTGCAAGACTTCCTTTTCCTTGTAATCAAAGGCCTTGGCTAACAGACTCAGTGGCAACGCAGTTAAATTTGCCATTCTCACTGAGTTTGGTGGAATTAGAGGCAGCAAATATATAATATAATATGATTTCATGCCTATAATGTTGAAATGCCTCAAAGCACTCCATAGGCAATTGCTGACAAGTGTAGTTTATATGTAGTTTATGTTTACCCACCTTTCCCTCCCTCTCTCCCTTACTTTCTCCCCCCTCTGCCTTCCTGACTTTACCGCACCCCACCTTTCCCTCCCCTTGCCCTCTTTTCCCCCTTTCTCCTCTAGCCCCATTTCCGTGACTGTTTGTGGGTCACTGCTGTGCGCAATTTGGCTGCCGCGTTTCGACCACAAATATACAGTCGGCTTTCCTGCTCTCCTTCCCCCTACCCCGACCCCTCCCGCCCTGCTCTTGTCCCTACCTAACTGTCATCTCGACGTGAAAGGCGCTGTATAAAAGTTTGATTGATTGATTGATTGATTGATTGATGTGTTCTTGTAAATAATTGGCACTTAGCAATGTCCCACCAACAGTAATCAAGCTAATGACTAATTTATCAGGATTGTTGGTCAGGATAAGGTAGATCTCCTTCTGTGCCATGGGATCTTTAATATCCACCTCAACAGGCAGAAATGACCACAGTTTGGTATCAAAGCCTTCAATGCTTAGTTCACATCCAAAGGTTGATACCTTTGACAATCCAGCAAGCCCCAGCTCTGAATTGGAATGTCAGCCTTGATTATGAGCTTGATGTGGATCTGATATGGCATACTGACTTCTGATACTGAGGCAAAAGTGTTACCCACTGAGTCAGATATGTCAATGCAGCAGAATAAGAGGTACACATTTATGCATGTGATGGACAATTTCTGGACCGTTACCGGGAAATATTTATTCACACTGAGAATTATTAATGCCTCAAAGATATTACGAGGAAGGGGTATTTGAGGCCTGAATGCTGGAATTACCGAAATACCAAGTTGATGCTGTAAAGCGAAGAAAGTTAGTCACCTGGACAGACGGAATTAAATGGGTTTAAAGATGTTCTACATCCATATGTTTATTGTGAGTATGATCTTGTTATCTAAAGGTCAATCAAGGCTGGAATTCAACCTACAGTGTCTCATATTGTGGGGCAGGAGGTGCACTGATACATTGAAGGATTGGGAGTCTGCACTCCTTCTGGAATCTTATATGTGAATCTGTGGAGTCCTGTACCTCAGTGGTTAGAACACTCGCCTCACAAGCGAGAGACCTGGGCTCAATTCCAGGCAGGGTGAAATGTTGAGCAAGTTTCCTTACTCTACACACCTCTGTTTATCCAGCAGTAAGTAGAAATCCAGTTGTTAGTCGATTGGTAGATCGCTTTTCTAAGGGTGATAATAATTGTTTTAAAAAAATTATAATAATAAATTGCTCACTTCAATCCATGACTGTTTGTGGGACACTGCTGTGAGCAATTGACCCACAAAATATACAGGTAATTCACTTTACAGTATGTTCTGTGAAGCCTTTTGAGACGTCTAGAAAATATGATAAGGCGCTATATCAAATGCAAGGATTATTATTATTATTATGTAGAGGTCTGCACATTACGATGGAAAAGATTAGTGAAGGGCAAATTGAAGATTTTGAAAAGGCATTATTATGCCATATCAGATCCATGGTCTCTGGTAGAAGAGAAGTGCGCTCTCTAGCAATACTGCATTGCTTGGTGATCATTAAGAATGTTCAGTGACTTTTCCATCCAAGCTCTCAAGATTAGAATTTCCACCCACTGTGGAGGTCAAGAGCCATCCTGGTTTGATACTTTGGCCGATACATTCAACAGGATTTTCCAAGAGATTGTGTACATCGACCAAAAGTAAAAAACCAGAATGGCTCTTGGCCTACTGATTGCTTAGAAGTATCTCCTCTGAAGCTCTGAGAATCTTCATGGCATGAAATTAAGTGGCTGGAAGCATAAGAGACACAGACTGAAAACATTGAGAGGATTATTTCCAGCATTGAAAAAAAATGCCAGAAGTCAGCAAGTTGTAGGGAGCCAGTTAAAACCCTTCTTAATTAAAAAAAATGATTTCAGATAGATTACGAAAGGGCTAACCCCTAACCTTAAGACTGTGACCCCCGGTTTTAGTTTCTCCAACCAGGGGAAACAATCTTCCACTATCTACTATGTCGTGCCCCTTAATAATCTTATAGGTTTCTATAAGATCTCTTCTAATTCTTCTATATTCCAGAGAATATAGGCTCAAATTAATCAACCTATCATCATAACTCATCCACCCCAATCCAGGTACTAGCCTAGTAAACTTATGCTGCACTCCTTTCTTAAATAAGGAGACCAAAACTGCACATAGTATTCCAGGTGCGGGCTCAGCAGGGCCCCTATACAGCTGCAGCAAGCTTCCCTACTCTTATACTCTAATCCTTTCGTAATGAAATCTAACATACCATTAACAACAACAACAAATGACACTTATAAAGCGCCTTTCACGTTGGGAGAACGTCCCAAGGCGCTGCACAGGAGGCATGTGACCCGAGCTGGGAGGGGAGTGTACGGGGAGGGGTGAAACACGTAGGGGAGGTCGAAAGATTCTGGGTGGAACAAAAGGCACGGTCGAAGAGGAAAGTCTTCAAACCGGCCTTGAAAGAGGAAAGTGAAGAAATGAGACAGAGGGATTGGGGGATGGAATTCCATAGGGTCGGAGCAGAAAAACTGAAAGCCTGGCCTCCGATGGTGGGGCGGTTCGGGCGGGGGGCTTGGAGCAGGCCAAGTCCTGCTGAATGGAGGGTCCGGGTGGGCTTGTAGGGGGAGAGTAAATTGGTTTAAATTGGAGTAAATTAGCCTTCCTAATTGCCTCTTAAGCACTCTGAAATGCTGCCCAGTGTGGAGGGCGCTATATAAATCAAAGTTGTTGTTGTTGTTGCCTGGTGCACCTGCATACTAACTTTCTGTGTTTGGTGTACAAGGATACCCAAGCCCCTCTGGACGCTAACACTTTCCAATCTTCCCCCTCTAAAAAATAACTCACTCTGCTGTTTTTGTCACCTAGGTGGATGACTTTGCACTTCCCTACATTATACTTCATCTGCCACCTACCTGCCCACTCACCTAATCTATCTACTGTATATTGCGCTGCATTTAAAAAATGTTATCCTTGGTGTTATTGCTTCCTCCTAGTTTTGTGTCATCAGCAAATTTAGATATATTAAGCTCGATGTCCTTATCTAGATCATTGATGTAGATGATAAATAGCTGAGGCCCAAGGACTGATCCTTGTGGCACTCCACTAGTCACATCCCGCCAATCTGAGAAGGACCCCCCATTTATCCCTATTCTTTGTTTCCTACCCGTTAACCATTTCCTAATCCATGCTTCCCCCAATTCCATGGGACCCATTTGATGATTGTAAATCTTGCTGCCAAACCAAACTCTGTAATATTTAATGACTGTTGTGTGTTTATTGGACATGACTTGCTGTATCCTGAGATGTAATTGCAAAAACTACTTGGAAATAGTGCACACTACAAATACAAATTCATCTTCAAATATATCTTATACTAAATGGAACTGAAAGGATTGCTCTTTAAAAGAGCCAGTACAATATGCCAATTGGTCTTCTTATGTAATGTAAATTTTTATGGTTGTAATAATAATACTTGCATTTGATATAGTGCCTTATCATATAGTTGAGACATCTCAAAGTGCTACCGTAATGTGCATTTACCGTGTGTGTATTTTGTGGGTGAAACGCAGGACCCAATTGCACACAGCAGTGTCTCTCAAACGGTTAGGATGTAACCATATATTTTTCTGAGGGATTATTACTCAGGAAAGCAATCCACCAATTGACTAACAACCAGATTCCTAACTACAGCGAGGTAAACAGATGCGTGTGGAATAAGGAAACTTGCCTAAGGTTTTGCCCTGCCAGAGAATCAAAGCTGGATTCTGTCACTTGTGAGGTGAGCTTACCATGCTACAGGACTCTGCAAATAGGATGATCTATGTCTTTATGTAAAATACCACATTGTTATTCTGGACTAAGTCAAATAAAATATTTCTTACTTTGCTTTTTCGAACGATTGAAAATCATCACGAGGACAACCACCAATATAAGCACAATGAGGCCAAGGATGGGAAGTGCAATCACCAAGATAGTGAAGGTTTTCTTTAAAGGTTTATGATTTCCTGTCTTGTTTGTAGATGATGGAGAATAATCCGTTGTTCTGTTTGGCCATGATTTATTCAGAGTAGTCTTTATGATGGTGGCTGTGGTGCTGGAAGTACTTGTTTTGTTGACATTTTGCTGTTCCTTTGGTGATGATCTGAAATGTGGAACTGTGTGGGAAGCTACACTACTTGCTTGTGAGGTCAAGTGCATGGTAGAGTGATTTCCATGCTTAACTTTTGAGGTTATTGGGCTTAATTTCATGCTCGTTGTATCAGTTTGTGGAGACTGCTCAGTTTGACTCACAGATGTAGTCGTTTCATTTACGTGCAATGAAAAAGCTGTGGAAAAAAATGAACAAAAGGTTAGAATAAAATCTTGTGAAATCTTTGAGAAAGCGGGTATGATTTTCAAGAACTTTATCTCCTCCAGATTTTCTCTTTTTAACCTGACCCCATCACCCCCTCACCCCCATCGGATTGCTGCAGCTCAGTGATTAGAGCACTCGCCTTGCAAGCAAGAGACCTGAGTTTGATTCCAGGCAGGGCAAAACCTTGGGCAAGTTTCCTTACTCCAAACACCTGATAATAATCCCTCAAAAAATGATAATAAATTGGTCATTTCAATCCACAACTGCCTTGGGGCACTGCTATGTGTAATTGCCTGCTGCGTTTCACCCATAAATATATAATCAATTCACTTTACAGTTTATTCTGTGAGATGTCTAGAAGATGTGAAAAGTGCTATATCAAATCCAAAGATTATTATTATCACCACCACCCTGCCGTCATGAGGCCTATGATTTGTGCCTCTCACCATCCAATTTGTCTCCCCTAACAGTTTCTCTTCCAGCCTCCGCACTATCTCATGCGGTGTATCTCCGCACCCAGCTCCATTTGTTAGCCCCGCTCATTTCTGACACCATTAACCTTTCCCTCTCCTCAGGCACCGTCCCTACCTCCCTTAAAACAGCCACCATCACCCCTATCCTGAAGAAACCCTCCCTTGATGCGTCGCAACCATCAAGTTATCGACCCATCTCCAACCTCCCGTTTTTATCCAAGGTCCTTGAAAGAGTGGTTGCCTCCCAGCTCCGCTCTTTCCTTTCAACTCACTCACTTTTTGAACCCCTCCAATCAGGTTTCTGCCCAAATCATTGCACAGAAACTGCCCTGGTTAGGGTTACAAATGACATCCTAACCGCCTGTGACCAGGGCTCCCTCTGCCTCCTCGTCCTCCTTGACCTGTCTGCTGCGTTCGACACAGTCGATCACACCATCCTCCTTCAACGTTTTTCCTCCCACCTCAACCTCCTAGGCACAGTCCTTGACTGGTTCCATTCTTATCTGACCCACCGTTTACATTTTGTTTCTTCCAACGGTTTTTCTTCAAACTCCCGCACAGTTTCTCACAGCGTCCCTCAGGGCTCTGTTTTAGGCCCCCTCCTTTTCACCCTTTACACGCTCCCTCTGGGCGACGTCATCTGCAAACATGGGGTAAATTTCCACATGTATGCGGACGACACCCAGTTGTACCTTTCTGCCTCATTCCTCAACCCCCAGACCATCGATGTTCTGACAGCATGTCATGTCTGTCCGACATCGAGTCCTGGACGAGGGACAACTTTTTGCAATTGAACGTGAGCAAGACTGAGGCCCTCCTGATTGGCTCAAGCCAGCGCCTCCGCACATCGGGCGCTGCCAGCCTCAACATCCAAGGCTGCACTCTCCACCTCACAAAGCCAATCAGGAACCTCGGCATCATGTTCGATCAAAAACTTTCCTTCCTCCCCCACATCCGTGCCTTGACCAGCACCGCTTATTTCCACCTGCGCAATATTGCCAGGCTCCGCAATTATCTTACCCCCAGCGCTGCCGAAACACTCGTGCACGCTTACATTACCTCACGGCTGGACTACGGAAACTCTCTCCTCGTCGGCCTCTCCATCGGCTGCAGGTCATCCAAAACTCTGCAGCCCGTGTACTATCCCGCACCCGCCTTCGCGACATAACCCCCACCCTCGCCCGTCTCCACTGGCTCCCCATCCTCCCGAGGATCGAGTTCAAGATCCTCATCCTCACCTACAAGGCCTTACACGGCCTTGCCCCGCCCTATTTAACCAATCTACTTTCCCCCTACAAGCCCACCCGGACCCTCCGTTCAACAGGACTTGGCCTGCTCCAAGCCCCCCGCCCGAACCGCCCCACCATCGGAGGCTGGGTCTTCAGTTTCTCCGCTCCCACCCTATGGAATGCCATCCCTCAATCCCTCCGTTTCGTTTTTTCCCTTTCCTCTTTCAAGGCCGGTTTGAAGACTTTCTTCTTCGATCGTGCCTTTTGTTCCACCCCGAACTCTTCTACTTCCCTTTCGTGTTTCACCCCTTCCCAAACACTCCCCTCCCAGCTCGGGTCACACGCCTCCTGTGCAGCGCCTTGGGACGTCCTCCCGACGTGAAAGGCGCTCTATAAATGTAATTTGTTGTTGTTGTTGTTGTTCCTCAGGGTTCTGTCCTCAGTCGCTTCCTCTTCAACCTCTATGTGCTGTCCCTTGGTGACATCATCCAAATCCATGGGGTGAATTTCCGCATATATGCAGATGACACAACTCTATCTCTCTCTGCGTCCACCCTCGATTCCAAGACAACTGGCAGATTGGATCAAGTCTTGGATAAGAGATAACTTTCTACAGCTGAATGTCAGCAATACCAAGGCCTTTCTGATTGGCACATGTCAGCGCCTCCTCACCTCAGGCAATGGCAGCATCAGCATCCACCTCACCAAACCAGTCAGGAACATGTACATCTTGTTTGACCCTCAACTGTCCTTTCAATATCTTTGCCATGACCATAACTGCCTTCCACCACCTCCACAACATTGCCCAACTCTGCCACTCCCGCACCCTTCAGGTTATTGAAACCCCCATACATGCATTTATCACTTCAGGTTTGACTACGGAAACTCCCTCCTCGTCGGCCTCCCCAACTCTTCCCTCCCCAAGCTGCAGATCATCCAAAACTCTGCAGCTCATTCCCGCTCTCCCACCAGGCTCCATGACCACATCACCCCCACCCTCACTCAGCTTCACTGGCTCCCTATCCCCCAAAGAGGACAGAGTTCAAACTTTTCGTCCTCATTTCCAAGGCCCTCCACAGCTTTGTCCCCTCCTACCTCTTTGATCTGCTGACCTCCTATCAACCCGTCCATTCCCTCCGTCCAGCAGGCTTTATCTTGCCTGCTTCATGTCTCCTGCCCAACCCATCAGCAGCCGGGCTTTCAGCCTCTCTGCCCCCACCCTCTGGAACTTCATCCCACAATCCCTTTGGCTTGCTAACTGCCTTGCCTCTTTCAAGGCCTGGCTGAAGACCTTCCTTTTCGAGCGTGCCTTCAGCCACCCTACTATCTCTCTGCCCTCCATTATCCCAAGCTTGCCACCCCCACATGCTCGAGTCCTGATCCCTGACTGATCAGCGCCTTGCGATGTCTTCCCAACATGAAAGGTGCTCTACAAATGTAATGGTGTTGCTCATTGGATTTATCTCTGACGCCCAAAAATCTACAACAACAAAAGCAGTTATATAGCACCCTTCATGCAGGGTAGCATCCCAGAGCACTTGAAATTTGCACCAGCAAGGAAACATAGTGAGTAAATTCAATCAACTCCTTTTGTAAACTCATTTTGTGTGTCTACCACTTGCAGATATTATTCTTGAAATTTCACAAAGAGGCAAGCCAAAAAACAAAACAGGAACACAGTCTCTCACTTTGATGATGAACATTTCCCCTTTCTTTGGTGATACATTAACGACAGAATTTAACACTTCTGATCATCATTTAGAACAGACCACCAAATAAGATCAGGAAGATGATTTTTCCCCATTTCTGTGACCACGTCTTCCTCTTTAAAAAAAATAAATTACTTACTTCTTCTAAATCAGTCCTCAATCCCAGGTTGGCCTTGAACACTGAATGGAGAAGAAGTCATTGAATCAAACCCAAAGCACCAATTGCCTTGATCTATATCTGGTAGATATAGAGCATTAAATGACTTTTTTTGCAAATATAAAACCAGCATAATTTGTTTTATCAAGAGATCAGCACTCCTGATGGGCCAGTGAGAAAGCATTTAGTACAGCACTAAGCCAAGCAGACCCGAAGACTGCACATTTTGAGTTAGCAAATCTCAACTGGAGCAGTGGTGTGAGTACTACAACCTGGACTAGAGAGGAAAAAACTCAGTCAAGCTTCCTGCTTCTGACTGCTGTCCAGCTCCAGGTATAGAGTGTGTGGATGTCAGCTGGACAATTCTGGATTAGATACCCCTCTGGTCGTGCAAACAACCTGTCAACATGTACTGTTGTAGCTTATACCTGAATAATGGGCTGCCTGTAGGCAATTTAAATGCATAGATGCATTACGGGGAAGTGGGAGAGAGGAATAGAAGATTATGCTGTTAGATTTGGTTGAAGGAGGTTCATGTGAAGCATAAACGCCAGCTACCAGTTAAGTCGAAATGCCTGTTTCTATGCTGTATATTCTATGTAATTCTATGTAGTTTAATTTATTCACAATGTTTAGCAGGGGAGGAAATCGCAACCCCAATGATGTTAGTAGATGATCGCTGAGTGGTTTAACCAGACGAATAGGAAACCACTGAGGAAAAACATTAGTTGCAATTACATGTGATTAAAGTACTGTAGTAATAGGAATCGCATTATGGGGGTTTCCAATGAAATAAATTAGTCTCATGCACATTAAGATATATTTCTTCAGAGGCTCCATTGTACATTGATAGTACAGTATATTGAACAAATTAATTTGTTTCATCATAATTATTTTGATGCATGAGGCAGTTACAATCAGAATAAATAAGCGCTTATTGAATGGAGATAAAAATTGACTATTTTAAAGGGTTCTTAGCTCCAAGGGTGCCAATATGTTGCACTTCTGCTCTTCTACCCTCTGGGTAAAAAAAAACTACCTGGTATCTGTCCTGAAATTGCCTTTTGCAACTTTGAACTTGTGTCCTTGTGTACCTCTGGAATGTCCTCCTGACATGAAAGGCGCTTTATAAATGACATTTTGTTGTTGTTGTACCGTATTGGTGCATCATAAAGTCAAATAATAATATAATCCTTGCATTTGATAGTGCTTTTCACATCTTATCGACGTCTCAAAGCGTTTCACAGAATATACTGTAAAGTGTAAAGTGATTGTATATTTGTGGGCAAAACACAGCAGCCAATTGCGCACAGCAGTGTCCCACAAACAATCGTGGATTGAAATGACCAATTTTATCATTGTGGTTTTTTGGATGGATTATTAGGGCGTGTGGAGTAAGGAAACTTGCCCATGGTTTCGCCCTGACCTACCTGGATTCGAACACAGATCTCTCGCTTGTAATAACCGTTCAAAAAAAAAATTTGGTCACTCAATACATGACTGTTTCTGGTAGAATACTGTGCACATGTTCGCCAACAAATATACAGTCAATTCACTCTACAGTATATTCTGTGAAGCTCTTTGAGATGTCTAAAAGATGTGAAAAGCTCTATAGCAAATGCAAGGATTATGATTACTATTATTATTGAACCGCATGCTCATTTCACACAGTTTAATTTTTGTTTGCTTAAAAAGGATCTACTCTCTTTAACTTTTCTCTCTGTCTTCCTCACTAACCACCTCAAATCAAGCAAGATGCAAAACCTGTGCTATTGCTGGCTGTTCCACCACTGGCTATTTACAGACAAGTAAGAAAGGTTGCATTACACAGAACAAATACTGAATCAATAAATAACAACAACAACAAAATTGCATTTGTATTGACAGTAGTAAACCGCAACACTGTACACAAAATAAACATTATATTGGTACAATTAAATAGGCATGGTCACGGATCTGTCATGTCAGAAAATGTTAGGATTAACATTTATGACCACAAAGACCGAGGCAGTTTGCAATCTCATTTCACACAAAAATTGACCTGCATCAAATTCAGTCATTGTTTGAACCAAAGTGAGTTATTCATACTACAAATTAATAAGTACATGTACAATTAATGCAGTGTCCTGTGGCCAACAATCTCCCCCAAATAAAACCGGTCACTTATTCCATGGCTGTTTACGGGATACCGCTGTGCACAACTGGCTGTATTATTTCACCTACAAAATACACAGTCAATCTACTTTACAGTATATCCTGTGAAGCGCTTTGAGATATTTCAACGACATAATAAGGCCCTATATTAACTGCATGGATTATTATTATTAAAGAGGGGAAGGGAGAAAACCGTTTTAAAAGGAAACTGGCAGCATTTTTACACTATTGTGTGCTGCAGACAGACAAATGTAAGGATGATCCAGAAAAAATAATGTTAATTAGAGTTACTGCCTCCATTCAGTTTATCTGCGAAAGAAATGCTGCACATAGTGTGGAAAGCCAACAGTAAGGTTGAGATTTTAGATCAACAACAACAACAACTTGGGTTTATATAGCACCCTCCATGCCGAACGGTGTCTCAGAGCTCTGCCTAATAACGAATCCTGGGACCAAGCCAGGAGGAAGGGGAATAAGGTGACCAAAAGCGCGGTCGAAAAAAAAGGTCTTCAGCCGAGACCTGAAGATAGGAAGAGAGGGGAGCGAGCCGAAGGGAGTGGGGAAGGGTGTTCCAGGGCCTTGGGGCGTAGTGGCTGAAGGCACGGCCGCCGATGGTGGAGCGGAGGATTCGGGGACAAGGAGGAGGCCCGACCCGGTGGAACACTCAATTAGAAAATCACAGATTTCAACTTTGATCAATGCAGAGCTTCCTCATTTAGTGCAGACAGTAATTGAGCACAACCTCTGGATGAAGTTGGCTGAACTAAAGAGGGATGAATCAGCCAAAGTTTACCATTGTAGACCACAGATTTCATGCTCTTGCACTTAAAACCGTTGGCTTAACTTCTAAGATGGTGTGACATTTTCAACAACAACAACAACAATTTCGATTTATATAGTGCCCTCCACACCGGACGGCATCTCAGAGCGCTTGAAAACAAACCAGTCTTGAAAGCAGTCTCAATTTAGAACTCATTCTCCATAGTGTTTTTTTGAGAAACATTAGGCTTCAAAATCAATGCTGAATTTAAGGCTCCTTTCCTAAATTCCAATTGAATTAAAATGGTTTTTACCCTAAAAGTGTAAGAATTTTCAGGCTCCAGATTTTCATCCAGAAACTCTCGCAGAAAAGCGTTAATGCAAGGATGTTAGCTGAGGAACAGGTTCAATCCTGCTGAATCCTGTGGTCAAAGAGTCTGATAACACTCATTATACACCCTCACACACAGAGAATTACTACTTGGGTAAGATAATGGAGAGTGGTCAGTGCCCTTGGAATTGTACACCTGTGAAGTGTCAGTGCCTTCAGGAGAAGAGAGAATAATAGATTGGTGGAGAAAAAAACACAAAAGAAAATCGAGAAAAAGTTATAGCACATAATCAACTTGTACAAAACACAACAGTTGAAAGAATGGCTGAATATCAAACCATGCAGCTGTCAAATCTCTCAGAGATCTGGGTGTAGCTGTTCGTTGGAATAGCCAGAGGCACATTCATTCAGAGCATGGTAGTACAGGACTTTTTAGCCTAAGCATAACAGAAAAGGGTTTTAGTATTACTTACTGTTGCTGGATAAGGAGAGAGCCACTATCAGAGTCAAAAAGAGTCTTGAATTCCGTTGGTTCATGTTACCTTCATAAAAAGTATGCTCTTAGTACCATTGTGCTCTGATTTCCTTGCTTACTAAAAGGAGCGTCACAGCTTCCTGTTTCCTGTCAGTGTTTCTGACTCAAATTCTTCTTTAAAAGAGGGTTAGAAAGATGTTTTAGGAAATGATGCAATCCAGCCTAGGTGAATTGTGGTTCCAGATAAGTTGCACATTTGCTGAGCACTTCTAAAAACTATACTTGGAGATATTTTGCTGAAATGTTAATAGATGGTCAGGCTCCAAGTGAATTTGCCATCTTTGCTCATAGGTGTGCATTATAATAATAATTATAATAATAATAGTCCTTGCATTTGATACAGTGTTGTATCACATCTTCGAGACGTCTCAAAGCGCTTCACGGAATAGACTTGTAGGTAAAACTATGTTCCATAAGAATCAGATTCTATTATTTTTCATAAGGAATGCTCTGAATTATAATGTTTTGAGGAACTTATTTGTATATTGAAGACATAATACAGGTTGAACACAACATTTTGACTTTTAAAATCTTGAAACAATCATCATTTGGGAGAGTAATTTATGTTGACCATATCTTCCAGGTCCCAGTGGGATCTGTGCCTTTCTTCTGCAAGGCGGAAAATCACAGATTGGGTCGAGAGAGCCTTTTTCAGCTGATTAATAATAATTATTATTATATTTCTTTCATTGGATATAGCTCCTTATCACGTTGTTGAGACACTTAAAGCACTTCACAGAAATATATTGTAAAGTAGAATAAAAACACAAGTCGTTGGGAACACACAGCAGATCAGACAGCCTTTATGAAGAGAGAAAAATGAGTTAATGTTTCAGGACGATGGCCTTTCAGCAGGACTGTTCTGACGAAAGGTCATCAACCTGAAATGTTAACTAATTTTCCCTTCTCCGTAGATGCTGCCTGACTTTCTATCTGTTCTCAGCGACTTCTGTTTTTATTTCAGATTTCCAGCAACTGCAGTATTTTGGCTTCTGTATATTGTAGAGTGGATTGACTGTGATTTTGTGGGCAAAATACGGCAGCCAGTTGGGCTTTGATTCTTTGCCACACTGAACTCTCCAAGCAATGTTTATTTAGATGGAAAATGGATTCTGAACAATGTTAACAGCCACCAATTTTAACGAACTTGGGTGAGTCAATTGTCTTTCAAGTCATCCCAATTTTCTGCCTTGACCACACTCCACTTTCACAACGGAATCCATGAATTCAAAATGCAAAAACAGAATTAATATCCCTTAAAACAAAATACGTTTATTTAATAGATAAATAAAGATATGACTCAGAGGGTAAGGGAGGAGCCCCTTGAGACAAATGACTCTAGAAACAACATTTGCGTTTATAAAAGGCACTTTTCTCAGCTAGTGTCTCGGAGCACTTGACAGCGATGTGGTTTGATGCCAAGCTGGAAAGGTGACTGAAGGATCAGTTGAAGAGGAAAGCCTTCACATGTGATTTGAAGACAGACAGTGAGGTGGCAAAACAGAGGGATTGAGGCTCTGGGAACTCCAGAGATTCAGGACTTAGTGTGGGATGTACCCTCGGTTTAATGTCTCATTCAGACAACAATGCAACACATTCCCAACATTGCAGTGTCACTCCTGACTAAGATCTTAAAATCCTGACCTGGGACTTTAAACCGCAACTTCTGACACAGAGATGGGAATGCTACCAATTGAGCGAGACTGCACATAAACACATGCAATGTAAATCCAAACTATTCAGATCTTCTTTAAAGGAAGTGCGTATTATCTCCCTAGAGATTAGTTGTGTAAATACTTTGCCTTTTCCTGTACTGTGCCAGGAAGGCCCTGAATTTATTTCTAGGTCTGTACTGTTATCAAAGCTCAGCTGCCCAACAGTGATGCACCACAATTAGCCTCAGGGCTTCTAGACTAGAGGAGGGAAAACGCATCAGCCAATGTTTCCACAACCCAGTCTCTGCTTCCTGAACATTTGAGTGACATAGGAACCCCTGTAAAAAAAGTACCATGGTAATGGTGGTACCACCATAACCATGGTACTACCATAGTACTACCATAGTACTACCACCATTACCATGGTACTTTTTTACAAGGGAATATAGGAACAGGAGTACACCATTCAGCTCTTCGAGCCTTTTCCGCCGTTTAATTAGATCATGACTGATCTGTACCTCAACTAATAACAACAACAACAACACAATTACACTTGTATAGCACCTTTCACATCAGGATGACGTCCCAAGGAACTGGACAGTCATTGTTTCAGACACAAGCTGTGCTTGGGGACAGGGTAGGTGGAGGGAAAGGCGGGGATTTGGGGTGACTAATGGGACTGTCAAAGAGGAGGGTCTTGAGGTGGGACTTGAAGGAGGCTAGGGAGGGGGTGAGGTGGAGGGACTGCTAGATGTTAACTAATCTGTTAAATTCCAATTTCCCCGCTTTCTCCCTATATCTCCTAATACCCTGACCTACCAAACATCTATCAACTTCACTCCACAGACTTTTGAGGGAGAGAATTCCAGATTTTTATCAGCATTTGAGTGAAAAAAAATACCTCCTGGTTTCACTCTTAACAACAACAACTTCAATTTATATAGCGCCCTCCACAGCGGACAGCATCTCAGAGCGCTTCACAATAGCGGATCCCGGGACCGAGCCAGGGGCAGGGGTAGAAAGTTGACCAAAGGCGCGGTCGAAGAGAAAGGTCTTTAGCTGAGACCTAAAACTGGGAAGACCTGGGAGAGTGAAGAAAGCAGGTGCTGGTCTGAGGAGCGAGGAGGTCGGAGAGGTAGGGGGGTGCAGAGGAGTGGAGGGATTTGACAACAAGGGTGAGGATCTTGAAATCGATCCTCTCTGAGATAGGGAGCCAGTGAAGTCTGGCAAGGACTGGGGTGATGGGGGAGTGAAGTTTGGTGCGGGTGAGAATGCGGGCGGAAGAGTTTTGAATGAGTTGGATTTTATGGATTGTGGTGGAGTCGAGACCGGCGAGGAAGGCGTTGGAATAGTTAAGAGGCCTGGTTCGAACTTTAAGACAATGCCTCCTTGTTTTAGACAACAAGATTAAGTTTGGCAGTGATGTCCTGTATGAACAGCCTACTAACTCAATAATAAATGAAGTGACACCCACTGAATAAGGCTTGGTGAAAAGCATCAGATCTTTGTTCTTGAAGTTGGACATTTAGGCTGCCCATGTGAATAGCTTTACTCAAGCACACAAGTGACATTTTTACTCATCTCTTTGATTGTAAGCAATGTGTTACCCAGCAACATCTAACAGATTGGTTACACGTTTGTGACAACTATGAAACGCTTTTAGAAACTGTTAATAGGATTGTTTGAGAAGGATTTCTTCTGTGTTGCAGAGTGTTGTATTGAACTGGTGTGTTGTCATTCTATGAATGTGCAGAATATTAGAGATGATGAGGGTTCTGGCCATGTGCTGCTCACTAACACTGGTGAACTTTCTGCTTCATTCTTATCAGAATAGATTGAAACATTTGGTCCCATTGTCTTGTTTGTACACTTTCCTCTTTTTACAACTTTGAAAATGAAAGGATGTTCTTTTCAAAGGTCAAGTGGATTGCTTCTGGTGGTTAAAGTGGTACTTGTAAATTCAGGTGCCTGCTTGACTGTATGTCTTAATTAATTTTGCATTGCAGACATTATTCCCAATGTTCTACTGGCAGAAAACTGATTTTTTTTTAAAACGTTTACATCAGGACTTTTAGCTGACGTTGTAGGCTGGCACTCGAGTGCTGCATTAACAGAGGTGTGACCCTTTGGATGAGACGTTGAATCAAAGACGTTGAAGATCCCATTGCACAATCGGGAGTTTCTCCCAATGTCCTCGCCAACACTTCACTCCCTTCATGAGCTGTTTGTGATACACACCTGTGTGCAAATTGCTGCACATGCATTTATGTGCTGTATTTGCATATAAATACAGCCACTAGACTTTACAGAAAACTCTGTGAAGCACTTTGCGACTTTTCCACATCATAAGGCACTATATCAAAGGCAAGGATTATTATAATCATATACAGTAACATAATTTTATCTGCTGATATTGCTGTTTTCACCAGCATCAGGTGCGAGCGCGATTTACCCGCGAATACACTATGGACTATGCGTATGGACAAAAAGGATGCGCCAAAAACGACTGCGATACTCAAAATAAGTACTGCGCATGCGCAAAAAAAATTTGTTTGTTAAAACAAAACCAAGTGTCCTATATCAATAAAAAGGTGTTCAAAAATTATGTTCGTTCAATTGAAATGTCTTAAATAGAAGCATCGTTAATCGAGGCTTATCTGTATTATAAAAAGAATACCTAGTGAATTATGGTACAGTATTTTATGGCTTCGACAATTATACAAGGGAAACTCTCAGTTGCACTCCATATTGCTATATTCTTTATAAAATTATGTGCAACATGTTTGGAACAAAAAGACACACAAACCCGGTATTTGATTTTTACTATCTGCAAGTTCTAACATGTTGATAAAGTCTTGTGTAAGTTTCCACATTTTTTGAAACATGTTCAACGTTGATCTGCCGCTGCATACAATGACACGGATGGCATAAGAGCAGATTTCCGCATGTCAATTAGAACTGATACAAATGCACATATTTAACAATATGATCCTGGGTGTGCACTGGGATCATCTGCAGAACTGTATGTGTGGTGAGCAACATATGGGTAAATTTAGGTTAGTTGTGATAATGTACCATGAAAACAAGGTGACACCTTGTGGAGGAAAGGTAATGGTCCCAGATCTGTGTTTAAAAGAGCAGCAACCTCCAGCTAACTCAAAACAACAACAAAATTATATATATAATAATATAATAATCCTTACATTTGATATAGCGCTTTCCACATCTTATCAACATTCCAAAGCGCTTCACAGAATATACTGTAACGTGAATTGACTGTATATATTTGTGGGCGAATTACAGTTGAATAGCGCCTTTCATGTCAGGAGGATGTCCCAAGACCCTGTATTTTATCCAGTTGGGGTATTTTGATTTCCCCTTCCTCCATCCACACATATTCTAAACACACGTTGCCATAGTAACAGATTCCTTCCTTGAGTAAATCAGTGGAATATAAAAAAAAACGACTTCAGACAGTAACTCCCAACCTTGTTCTGTCAGCACAAAACCAATGCGAAAAGCCTTCAAGTCGAGGTTTAAGCAGAGGTTAGGTCACAGTAATGCCACAGAGGAAACAAGAGGGGAACATGATGCCAATTCAATTACTTACTCAATATTGGAGCTACCCTTTGCTCGGTTATACTTTCGACGATAGTAATCCTAACGTTTGATTTAATGCTGGATTGCTTCAAAATGCTCCAAAGCATTTCCCAGTGGAGCATTTTGTACAGTGACTGTAAATTTATCGGCAAAAACCTTTGGGTTTATGCTGGATTGAAGCAATCCAGTGTTTGATGTGCAGTGGGTTTTACTATATTAATTTTGGAAGACAATAATGGAGCATGGGTATGATAAGCATTCTGGGATGCTACCTTGTATGGTGAGCGCTATATAAATGCAAGTTGTTGTTGTTGTTGATTTGCATAGGGCTTCTGTTTTTTGTGGGTTTTAAATATTTTATTTTTCAGGGTTCATTTTATTTGAGCATTTTTTTCATTTCAAATAATCGAGGGGTGGCTGGTGGTTTGAGGGCCTTGTTTCAAAAGCTTTAGATGCACCAGTGCCTCCCTCCTCTCATGTTTGTATGTAGTGTATGTATAAGAACTGAGCTTCACGAAACACATCCTCTCCCTGTGCGCAGGTGTGTCTGGTTTTACCAGGCGGAGAACAGGAGGAACACAGATGCAATCAAATAATAAAAACGTTTTGCCCACAAAATATACAGTTAATTCACTTTACAGTATATTTTGTGAAGCACTTTGAGACTTCTAGAAGGCATGATAAGGCGCAACACCAAATACAAGGATTATTATTATACAGTATATTCTAATGAAAACATTATTTATTTGTTAAACATCAATTGATAAACACCAATTCCATTTTTTTTCATCAGGCTTTTAAAAATCACTTTTTATTGGATACAACAGAAAATCAAAAACCCTAGAAAAAAGATTAAAATTTAATGCATTCCTGAATGCTTTCCTTGTCTTAAGGAACATGACAAATGTTGTTTCACAGTGTTCTGGTGTGGGTATTGAACCATTGTAAATAATAATAATACCCACAAAAAGTAGCTATTTTAGGAAGCTTAAGTATATTAAGAAAAGTAATATCCATTCATGTGTAAAGTGGCTGTGTTATTGATCTGGCTGACCCATCATTGAAAAACTATTTAGAAATTACCTCCGGAGAGCGATTTAAACAGTAATAACAATAATAATTATCCTTACATTTGATACAGTGCATATCTTATATCGTTGAATGTCTCAAAGCACTTCACAGGATATAATATAAAGTGGATTGACTGTGTATTTTGTGGGTGAAATTGTATATAAATAAGCAAACAGCCCATGTTTGAGCATTAATATTTTTATCTATGTCCGTTGTTTAAACCTGGATTTAATATTACTGACTTTGTGGCTACACTGCCCCAGTCGAATGAAACGTAAAGAAGATATATCAAGCAATACCAAACCTGGGTGTCAAGGAATGAGTAAGATTGATACATCCAAGTACTGTACCTGGTCAGTATCTGGTGTTGCAAATTTTTGCTGGGGCTTTTGGCTTGTGTATTGGGAATAATAGAACTTCCTGTAGAGGTGACTATGATTCTGAGGCAAGTAGGTCAAACAAATGACAGGAGTGGGATTGAGATAAAATGTCAGATCTGAGCAGAATGATGATTCAACAACAACAATCATTTACATAGCACCCCTCAAACAGGGCTGTGTCTCAGAACTCTTTAAAAAAAAGCCAATTCCCCGACCACAGCAGGATTCGAACCTGCAATCTTCTGATTCGAAGTCAGACGCCTTATCCATTAGGCCACGCGGCCAGCTGGTTGACCCTGTAGTGGTTGAGTAGAATACACATCCGCAGGAAAAATCTTGCTTGTTACAGAATGGTTTCCTCTGTTGCTCAAGATTGCTATAATCAATATGCTTGAAGCTGACTGCTTGAGTGAAACTGTTCCAGTTGCACAGACAAAGTTTCTCAACCAGATAAAGATAAGGCAGCATTCAATGTTTTTCTTAACATAGCCATTTATGCTTGTTTCACAACGTCATTTGAGATGTTCTGTGATTGGATGAACTGCAACAAGAAATCCAAGCAGGATTTATACGAGTCAGAATATATGAGGTGTCTGATAACCTGCAGTAACTAAAAATAATAAATAATCCTTGCATTTAATATAGCTTCTTACCACATCATTGGAGATAGCCACAACTAACAGCGTTCTCTCAATTTTGGAATGCATGAGACAGGGAAACAGCAGAGACTTTACGCATAGCCATGTATCTAACTGCTCCAGCATCTACCAAAAATCTGAACTACAGAACCACTGAAAGATACAGAATAGAAGGAGCCATTTGGCCCATAATGTATGTGCTGGTGTTGTAAATAAGCTAGTCATTTAGTCCCATTCTCCACCCTTTCCACTGTGGAACTCCATCCCGCAGCCCCTCCTCCTCGCTTCCTCCTTTTCCTCCTTCAAGGCTGGTCTCAAGACCTTCCTCTTCGACCGCGCCTTCGGCTCCCCCCTAACTCTTCCCCCTCTTCCACTCTCCTTCCCCTTCCCCCAACCCTCCCCTCCCTCCCCCCTCCCCGGCTTGGGTCCAGACCTGACTGTTCAGCGCTTTGGGACGTCCTCCAGACGTGAAAGGTGCTATATAAGTGCAATTTTGTTGTTGTTGTATCCTTTCGTATTTCTCGTTTTCAGATATGCACCTAATTCCTTCCTAAAAGCTAACATACATTCTCAAACACTAATACACCATCATTCTAGTAGAGCATTCTGTGTCCCATGTGCAAAAATGTTTTCCTAACTTATCGCCTTAAATGATAACAACTTATATTTACATAGTGTGCTTCACACAGGGTAATGTCCCAGAGCACTTCACAGTGGTAGTCTGAACACGAGCCAAGGGGAGAAGGACAGGTGGCGGTGACCGTAAGCACGATAAATAAAAAGGTCTTTAGGTGGGATTTGAAGGTGGGGCATGAGGGAGCAAGGCAGAGCGACTGAGGAGGGCCCGAGGGACAACCAGCAGGCTGAAGCCAACCTCTACGAGGCCAAATTGATGTATATTCCTTTGAACTTTAGTATTTGTGCTTTCTGTAGCTCAGTGGTTAGAGCACTTCCCTTACAAGCATGAGACCTGGGTTCAATTTCAGGCAGGATGAAACCTTGGGCAAGTTTCCTTACTTCAATGCACCTAATAATAATCGCTCAATTTTTTTTAAAATTGGTCATTTCAATCCACGACTGTTTGTGGGCCACTGCATAATTGGCTGCCACATTTCGTCCACAAATATACAGTCAATTCACTTAAGAGTATACAGTATTGTGTGAAGCGCTTTGAGACGTCAAGAGCAGTTGTTCTTAACCTTTTTCATCAATGTACCCCTTGTTAATTTTCAACATTATCGTGCAGCCCCACCCAACCACATACACACACATACCACCCCCCTCATTCCACTTGCATTTTATGACCAAGCTTTTCTTATATAACAAAATAACTAGCACATACAAAACAAGGGGAATAACAATTAAATGTACAATTTGGAAGGCTATAAAACGCTAAATAATAGAGCTAAATAAATCCATGTACCGCCACCTGTACCCCCTGGAAGTAATTTTGTACCTCCTGGGGTACATGTACCTCTGGTTGAGAACCGCTGGTCTAGAAGACTTGAAAAGTGGTAAATCAAATGCAAGGATTATTATTATTGTTTACTTCTTGGCTGTTTAGGCTGCTTCGTTGCTGTGTGTAAAATTGGCTGCTGAATTCGACCACAAAATACACAGTCAATACACTTTACATACATCCTGTGAAGCACTTTGACATGTGCTCCCGACACATTTAAGGCATTCTACCAAATGTAAGAATTATTATTATAATAACACACCAATGTTTCAAGCACCACAAGTGCAATGTATCAGGTCCATTAATTGTAAAGGGAAGGAAGGTCCATGTGACTGAAAGCCAGCTGCTCAGGGATAATTAGTTTGAGATCATGTATTGTGATGAGAGATGACAAGCATATTTTGATGGAAGGTGATTAAAGATGCCTCATTTGCACTGCAAATGTTTCTGATATACCTACCAGATATATGTGTTGTGCGGGGACATTCAGTAGACAGAATGCATTCGCAAAGTCAAGAGTTAAAGTAACATCAAACCGGAGGAAACTAACTTCCACAATCTCTCAAAGAAAGGTTTGCTGCTGTCCATGGTCATTGAGCACGTGGCAGACATGGCACAATTCAATACGGAACCTCCTAGCTTTGGTTATGAACCCGGGAAATGAGCAAGTATGTGGATGCTGACTTGTGTCTATCTCGGACTCTCAGATTCTTTTATCCACACGGAACATGGCTCTTTGCAATTGCAGAAAATGATTGCTTTCTGAAAGACTCTGACATCTTCACTGCCCCCTGAAAACAAAATGGTGGCACGACAATGGTTTGTATGATCTGCCAGTGATGGTCTGGGTTGTTGCACTTCTTTATGATGCCTGTACTCCACTTGTGATGCCAGCACTGTTCTGTTATGAGGTCAGTACTTCCCTGGGAGGTGCCGGGAGGTCAGAAAGCCCTGTGATGCCAGTAATGTCCTCCAATGTGTTCTCAGCCCTCACTGCTCTTTTCTCTTCTGTGGATGTTACCTGGGCTGATTGCTCCACTTGTTTTGTGATTCTAATATCTGTTTCCCTGGTGATGGATTCTCTGCTTCTTGCAGCTGCTGTTATAATGGCCCTGAAGCATTTTCAGAAGAAAACACAATTATGAACAGCATATTACGAGCAAAGCGAGAGAGAGAGATACTTTTTTAATATCATTGAAACTAGCGTGGCATGAAGGTAGGGTTATTAAGATAGATATACAAGAGACTAATTAACTATGGAACCTGTAGAGTATAACGTTCTCACAGTGTGACAAGTGATTTTTCAGCCACACATGCCAACTCGATTTCTGTTCTCACCTCCAACTACTCTCCCCGATTGAGCACCAGCCTACCTTTCTCACAATAAAGGTTACAGGTCTTTAGTAATTAACAATTGGCAAAACATGTCCATTTCCGCCCCAGCCATTTCTAAATGTCAACTCTCTCTTGTTGAGACTTGTTCCAAAGGTGACAAGTGACATCAGCTACCCTCCTGTCGTTTGTTGAAGTGCTCTGAGATGCCACCCTGTGTGAAGGGTGCTATGTAAATGCAAGTTGTTGTTTACCGATTGCAACTCTTCCTGTGTGAGCCTGGGGAGTCAGTGTCAATGGGATATTCAGCTGTGAGAGCAGATAGTTGAGTTCCATCCTGCTCTCACTTGCCATCCCACACTCAGCGTTTCCAGTGTATTAAGACTTAAGTCCACACTGGGGGGGGTCATGACTTTTCCAAGTGAGTCATGGCTGGTGATGATAAGTAACTTCACAGCCCTTTGCATTCTCAGAGTTGGAGCATTTTGTTCTGTACCAAATACGGCTCTGTACCATTTCAGTATTGCAATCTTCACAATTTTACCTCCAAATGACAAGCGACATGCTTAGAATCATCGAATCATAGAATCTTAGCACCGAAGGAGGTCATTCTTTTATATTTTACACATTTTCTTCCTTTATATTTTGGAAGAAGGCATTTTCAGTACCTGCTGCCAATGAGGTCTAATATCCATCGTATGTAAATGTGGGGGGGGGGGGGCCCGGCTCCAAAGTGAGCTGTGCTTCAGTGCCAAAGTTTTAATACAACAGTAAATAGATTGGGGACTGCAAGTTAACACAATTGAGGGTGTAGGAGTGTTAGGTGGGGCGCTGTTGTGGGTATTGGAGGGAAACACAGCCCAGCCTTATGAAATCTATCCCAGCAACCAATTGAACTGAACCAAACCCAGCCCAGAGCAATACAGCCCAGGCCACCAAACTGAACCAAAACAAAGGCTTGATCTCCCAGCGGCGCCTCCCTTCCAGTCATTCTGTGCTCTGTCTCTCACAGGGTTGTTCGAGGTGTAGAGCCAAGGTCTGAGAGGACCTTGGATATTGTTGACATCTTTACCAACCAGCTTTGTCTCTCTTCCTGTCAGCCTCTTCATGTGTAGCAGCACAGAGTGACAGGAAGAGGGAAGGAGGTATCAGTCGTACAATATCCAGGGCGTCCTCAGACCTTGAGGCGCTAAGCCATGGTTTAGCTGGTTTATTGATTAATCCAGCCTTTCTGTGATCTCTCTGAGAGTTTGAATTAGTCCAAATTAGGTTTTTTTTTGTCCTGTGAGCTCTCTATCCCCTACCCATAAACTAGAAGAGACATTCATCTCATCATTCCGAAGCAAAATTAATAGAGTACTGTGCTCACAAGGCAGAAAGCACTGTGTCCTGATCCACTCAACCAAGTTCCCACACCCATCTCCCCAACAGGGATAAGCAATGTAAAATGAAGACACTGTTAGAAGCTGTCAGCTGGTTTCAGTGTCTCAGTTCATGTGTTGCTGCAGGTGGTTGACTGAAACCTCCTCTGACCTCTGGAAATATTTGGGCAAGTGAAGCATTCTAGAGACTTAACACGCTTTCAAAGGAATCTCCGGGTAGATATCAGTCGTGATTTCATTACCAATATGGAGCAGCGCACTGGAACCTGAGAGGGGGAGAGAAAGATGACATTGGATCCTCGTGGCATCTTTGGTAGTGCTACATACTGAGCATTTGTGGCAGGATGGAATCGATGATTAAATGTCAGGAAGGGAACTGTGTGCAAAACAATCCCTGTCTTCATTGGAAAAAAATGTCTGTGCCATTGCAGCAATATGCTCACATAATCAAAGGAAAAGTTAAGGGGGTTGGGAGACCCTGGAAATCACGCCAATGATTTCACAAGTTGGATTCCGCTCAAAGCAACAAATCTGTTATTTTTTGGAATTACTATCAGCAGTTTATTCAGTCTTTCCAAATCAAAAGCAAATTCCTTTGTTCTGTGGCCTCGCTTTGTTCATTTCCTCATTTTCATGGGAAACCTTAATCCCAATTTACCTGCTCCGTAAACTCGCTGTGATTTGTACTTTGCTGCTGGCAATCACTACTTTCTTTCATTTTCTCTGTTTCTCACTACTGCTCACGCGAACCTGAAATTGCTCTCTCAATACTCCTTCTCTCGATAAGCTCTGTGAAGCCCAATTTAGCACTGATACAATATCCTGTTTGGAATTAATAGCACATTTTTGTTTTATATCACTTTACGCAGTATCGTGTTAGTAATCCTATATTCTTTGCTATAAAAAAAGGAGCTGGTTCACCAAGTTCAGTCACCCTGGGAGCTGAAATACTCTCAATGCCCCATAAGATTCTCTAATGCTTGCTCAGCACAGCTTTAACAGGGGGACGCAGGTCTTGTTGGTTGAATCAAAAAATGATAAAATCTAATGTTCAGTTACTGGGCTTTTAATATGAACTGAGAATGTCACCATTAGCTTACAGTGTTAAAATCCTCCTGCATAAACCTGCGTAAAAACAAGCACCTGGTGCAACTTATAAACAGTACAAGGTGAAAGCCCATCCGATTTATTTAATTTAAAAAAACTCCTTTACCATCTAGCTTCTGACTTTCCAATTGTCCTTTTCCTTCTTCTTCTTTAGAACAACAAAATTACATTTGTATAGTGCCTTTCCCATCGGGAGGACGTCACAAGGCACTGGACAGTCAGTGTTTTGGACTCGAGCTGGGGGCTTAGATCAGGCAGGGCAGGGGACAGTGGGGAAGGAGGGTGACCAGACGCACGGCCGAAGCAGACGGTCTTGAGATGGGTCTTGAAGGATACAAGGGAGGGGTGAAGTGGGGGAACTGAGGTATGGAGTTCCAGAGGGTGGGCAGAGTGGCTGAAGGGTCACCCACCAACGGTAAGGTGGGTGAGATGGAGGAAGTGAAGCAGGTCAACAACAACAACAACTTAGATTTATATAGCGCCCTCCACGCCAGATGGAGTCTCAGGTCAGAGCCCACTGAGCAGAGGGTGTGGGCAAGTTGGTAGGGGATTAGGAGGTCGCAGAGCAAGGTCATGAAGGGCTTTGAAAGTGAGGACCAGTATCTTGAACTATAAACTCTGTGATGGGAAGCCAGTGGAGTCGAGCGATGATGGGGTTGATATGGCCACATAACCTAGTGCGGGAGAGGACACGGGCTGCAGAGTTCTGGATGAACTCCAGCTTATGGAGTGAAGAGTTGGGGGGGCTGACAAGCAGGGAGTTTGTGTAGTCGAGCTTGGATTTTATGAGTGCGAGTATGAGGTCTCGGCAGCCTGCAGTGTGAGACAGTGCAGTGTGAAGTGAGGTTGAGATGTGGGAGAAGGCAGAGTGGGTCATGGTACTGATGTGGGGTAGAAAGGATAGTTGAGGGTTGAGGGTTGAATCAATCAGCCAAAGGTCCGTTTTGACTCCCTGAGCTGTAGGGTGCATTCACGGAGGGAAACTCTGTCAGTGCTTGAGGTGTTAATGGGAGCCAAGCAGGAAGGCTTTGGTTTTGTTGGTGTTCAACTGGAGGAAGTTAGCTTTTATCTATCTCCCCCGGCACGTAGTCAGGCTCTACCGCCGTTAAACACACTGAGACTCTGTTTGGAAGGCACTATGTAAGTTCAAGTTGTTGTTGTAAGACGACGCTCTAATGTTGGGGGGGTTGGTTAAGATAAGGTGTAAAATGGTCTTTCAGATAAGATGTTCGCCTACAAAATGCACTTTACAGTACATCCTGAAAAACAGTTTTGAGACAGACATTTTCCTGACAAGAAATATGCTATATCAACTTTCAAGGTTAAACCACTTTACAGTATTATTCTGTGAAGTGCTTTGAGAATTCTCAATGATGTGTTAGAGCATTATATCAATGCCAGGAGTATTATTATTACAATTGGAGGCTGATCCTTCAACTGCGGTCCCTTTCCCTGCAGGGCAGAGGTTCCCAACCTTGGGTCCCAACCCAAATCAGGGTCACAGAGATATCGTCTTGGTTGAGCTTCGCTTCAGTCACACAGTCAACCCCTAATCAATCAATCAATCAATCAATCAATCAATCAATCAATCAAAACTTACATTTATTTAGCACCTTTCATGTCGAGAGGACGTCCCAAGATGCTGTACAGTTAGGTAGGGATAAGAGCAGGGAGGGAGGGGTCGGGGCAGGATGAAGGAGAGTAGAAAAATTCACTGTATATTTGTGGGCGAAACACAGCAACCAAATTGCGCACAGCAGTGTCCCACAAACAGTCATGGAAGTGAGATTAAGGGAAATGGGGGGGAAAAGATGTCAATGGGAGGGATTGGGGGAAGGAGAGCAGGAAAGCCGACTGTATACTTGTGGGCAAAATGCGGCAGCCAAATTGCGCACAGGAGTGTCCCACAAACAGTCGACGAAATGGGGCCGGGGGAGAGGGAGGGAAAGGTAGGGTAGAGCAAGGTCAGGGAGGAAGAGGGGGGAGAAAGGTGGGGGCAAAGGAGAGAGGGAATGAAAGATGGATGGGGGTAAAATCAGGGAGAAAGGGGGGCAAGAGGGATGAGGGAGAGAAGGGGAAAAGGGGGAAAAGAAAGTGGGGAAAGGGAGTGAGGGAAGAAGAAGAGGGGGGGGGGGGGGGGGGGAAGGCCAGGGGGGCAAGGGGGGTATGGGGGAGAATCGAACAACAACAATAAACAACAAAATAAACAAAAATAAACAACAAAAGCAACAATATTAACAATAAAAACCACAACAATCAACAACTAACAATAGTCCAGTATAATAGATAGATAGATAGGTAGAGTAAAAACAATAGATCTAAGGATCGGGAGGACCTGTTGGTGGCCAATTTAGGGTCACAGCAAAAAAAGGTTGGGAACCACTGCTCTAGGGTTTGCTTCCAAAATGTCCTCACCTGACTTCTTCACTTATAACATAATCTTTTCAACTATGTCAACATGCTCCAATTTTCCTTTCTTTTTCCCTGTTTGGCAGTCCTCATCGTGTTTGTTACATGCTCAGAGAAAGTTAATTCCTCGCAAATGGCAATTTGTTGCAGCAACATATTTCAACAGAAATAATGTAACATTGTAAATATTGTATTCCACGAGTTATTTATAATTGTGCTGTGACAAATCCGCTAAAATTAGTGAACAGAGTAAAACAGCTCAGAGCTTATCAACACATTCATGAAGGGAGCAGAATAGACCCTCTGCAGGCTACTTCTGTGCCAACATATTTTGTGGTTAAAATGAACTCAATAAACTCCTTCATTGTCAGTCCTGCTGTTAATAACATCAAAACATAATGTAAGTGTGAATCAATGCCACTGTAAAGCAGCTTGAACAGGAAAATTGCAATGTAAATAGCACCTAAATAGTTGGGGAAAGTGCTTCAGGATGGGAGGTGTAGGGAGTACCCTTACAGGTAGCTCCTAATCGCAAGGCTTCAGCTCTGATCCAATATTGTCTAAAAACAGAGTTCTTGCAAGTCAGTGTGAGATACATGGCTTTCCCTGCATAAGGTCCACTGTTAATCTCAAGGTGTTTTCTTGGTGCTTCTGACATTCCTACTATGGTTTTTCCCCCTCTACCTCTAAAAGCCAGTCAGGAACCTGAACATCTAGTTCGACCCTGAACTGTCCTTCCTCCCCCAGATCTGCGCCATGACCAGTACTACCTTCCACCGCCTTCGCAACATCGCCAGACTCCACCACTGCCTCACCCTCAGGCTGCCCAAACCCTTGTTCACGCATTTGTCACATCAAGGCTCGACTATGGGAACTCTCTTCTTGTCGGCCTTCCTGCCTCTTCCTCTCACAAGCTGCAGATCATCCAGAACTCTGCAGCTCATGTCCTCTCCCGCACCAAGCTCCGCGACCACATCACTCCCACCCTTGCTCAGCTCTATTGACTCCCCATCCCTCAGAGGATCAAATTCAAGATCCTCATCTTCACTTTTAAGGCCATTCACACCTTGCCCCCCAATGAATCTGCCCAGTCACTCAGCGGGCTCCGGTCTGCTCCATGTCCCCAACCCAACCCGCCCTACCATCGGTGGATGGGCTTTCAACCTCTCTACCTCCACACTCTGGAACTCCATCCCATAGTCCCTTCGCCTCGCTTCCTCCCTTGCCTCATCAAGGCCGGTGTCAAGACCCTCCTCTTCAATCGTGCCTTCTGCTGCCCTCTCAACTCTCTCCCTCCCCTCCTAACTCTCTCCCACCCTCCCCACCTCTACCCTCCCCCTCTCCTTTGCTCGGGTCCCAACCTGACTGTTCAGCGCCTTGAGACGTCTTCCCAATGTGAAAGACGCTCTATAAATGTAATTTTATTGTTGTTGTTGTTGATGTTGTTTCCATTCAACCACTTTTCAAACCCTATTAATGTTAATGAATATGAAGGTGTCCCTATCTCAGGGTGGTTTATCATTCCAGTGATCATGTTAGTATTTGGCTTAACTTTGTGCCAAGATGATCACTGGTAAGTAAACTTCTGAAATCTGTATATCTTCTTGTTCACTAACACCTTGTTAACTTTATTTGAGCTGCCCCTGCACCACCCAATCCTAAACTATTTTTGACAGTTATAATAATAGGTTTTTCTCTCATCAATCATTGGAAGTATATATATATATCATATAATGGTTCCTTTCTAAAAATAAGTGAGATTGAAGATGAGATAAAGTGAATGCAGGGCTTCATAAATCAATATAAAAACTAGAGTTTGGAAAATATAATTACATTTTTACATGTGATAAGTGAATAATATTCTTTCTGCATTCATATTGTCACAAAACACACCAAAGTGTGAAATTCAAGCCAAACATTTGTAAAGTTGATGACAGAATTTGGAGAGTAGAATAAAAATAAACAAGATCGACCCATGCTGAATTCCTAGAGACATTCCACAAACCTTTATTTGGCATAAGAATCCTACATTACCGCAGTAAACCTGAAGTGGCCCTCATTAACAAGTGAAGTATTGACCAGCGCTGGTTTACGATGTAAATTCCAGTGTTTTATCCCACTAATTTATGCTTATTAAGCTTTGGTACAAGCTCACTGTAGACTCAGCCTGGCAGATTGGACAGCAGGTATAATTGGGATAATTAGCAGCTTATACCACAGTAGCTTTCTGACCTGCGATGTGTTGGACTTATGGAACCACTTAAATGTATTCCAGGATCTCTTAGATCACCAATGACCAACTTGTGGTCCCTTTACAGGACAGCTTGTGACATGTCAGCCAACTTTATGTTCTCGAGGATTAAGTCCAATGCTGCATAACAGGCTTGCTCAGCACCAGCTGCTTAATTATAATAATAAACCTTGCATTTGATATAGCACAACATCAAGAAGTCTCAAAGCACTTCACAAAATATACTGTAAAGTGATTTGACTCCGTATTTTATGGGCAAAAGACAAAAAGTCGTAGATTGAGTGACCAAATTATTCAGGGGGAGGGAGAGATTATTACCCCAGATATCGATCTGTCGGTCGACTAAAAACTACATTGCTAATTACGGCTAGGACATGTGGTGTAAGGAATCTTGCCTGAGGTTTTGCCCTGCCCAGGAATTGAATCTGGGTCAACTAGCTTTCGAGGCGAGTGCTCTAACCAATACGCTACAGGACTCCTCAGATATTCAGGCAAGGGATCTTGGCTAATAGACATGCTCACTGTGAAGACACCTCTGCCTCCAGAGTGCTTAGTGATAGTTACATTTTATTTAAATTTTACTCGAATAATGTAGGCCAGAATCCTTCCTACCTGTACCCCCTTCCCTCAGAGGGTAGTGAATTTATGGAATTCTCTACCCTAAAGGGTTGTAGATGCTCAGTCCTTGAAATATTCTAGACTGGGATTTATAGATTTCTTGTGGATAAAGGGATTAAGAGATATGGGGATAAAGCAGGTAGGTGGAGTTAGATTAGAAGATCAGCTATGATCTGATTGAATGGCAGGGTAGGCTTGAGGGGCCGAATGGCCTACTCCTGCTCTTAATTCTTATGTTCTTCCCAAGTTTGCTACAAATCCACCTCACTGCTTGATGCTGGACTTTGCAAATGGGCTGAACGAAGTCCCTCTGTTTCATCTCCACTAACTTTGTGGAGTCCTGTAGCTCACTGGTTAGAGCAGCTGCCTCGCAAACGAGAAATTGAGTTTGATTCCTGGCAGGGCGAAATGTTGGGCAAGTTTCCTTACTCAGCCCACCTCTGTTTACCTAGCAGTAAGTAGGAACCCAGTTGTTAGTCAATTGGCAGATCGTTTTCCTGGGGGTAATAATTCCTTTTAAAAAATGTGGTCACTGCAATCCACAACTGTTTGTCGGACACTGCTGTGTGCAATTGGTTGCCGCATTTCAACCACAAAATATACAGTAGTTTATCATTCCAGTGATCACGTTAGTATTTGGCTTCACTTTGTGCCAAGACAATCACTGGTAAGTAAACTCTGTATACCATACAGAATAATCTGTGAAGCGCTTTGAGATGTCTTGTAGACAACAACAACTTGGATTTATATAGCGCTCTCCACATCGGACAGCAACTCAAAGCGCATCACAATAACAAATCGCAGGGCCTGAAAATGGGAAGAGAGGGGACGAGGTGAAGGGAGTGAGGAAGGGAGTTCCAGAACCTCGGGGCGTAGTGGCTGAAGGCATGGCCGCCGACAGTGGAATGGAGGATTTGCGGGATAAGGAGGAGACCAGACCTGATAGAGTGAAGGCGACAGGTGCTGTTGTGAGGAGAAAGGTCAGAGAGATAGTGGGGTTCAGAGGATTAGGGGGATTTGTTTCACTAACAAAATATACAGTCGTAGAGGACGTCCTAGCATATGTCTCAGCCTTCTTGGCTGAGGGCTCTATATAAATGCAAATTGTTGTTGTTGTAAAGAGATATACTGTACTATGTCTTCACCTTAATGTTGCATCCTACAAGCTGAAGCTGACTAGCTAACTGATATTAACTCTTTCAACATTTGTCTACTAAAATTTTTAACCTCTAGATCCGTATATATCATCAGATCTTTGAGATTCCCAGTCTAGGCTGACACTCCAGTGCAATGCTAGAGGAGCCATCCTTCAACAACAACAACAACAACAACAAAATTGCACTTATATGGCGCCTTTCACATCGGGAGGACATCGCAAAGCGCTGAACAGTCAGGTCAGGACCTGAGCCGGAGTGGGAGGGTCGGGTGGGGGAGGGAAGGGGAAGGAGAGGAGGAGAGGGGGAAGAGTTAGGGGGCAGCTGAAGGTGCTGTTGAAGAGGAAGGCCTGGAAGGAGGAAAGAGAGGAAGCAAGGCGGAGGGGCTGCAGGATGGAATTCCATAGCGTGGGGGCAGAGAGGCTGAAACCCCAGCCACCGATGGTTAGGGCAGTTAGGACACAGAACAGGCTGAGTCTGCTGAACAGAGGGTAGGCTGACAGGGAGACAGCAGGTCAGAGAGATAGGCGGGGGCAGATAAGTTGTTATCTCAGATAAGTTGTTAATCCTTTTTAGGTGGACATTAAAGTTTGCTATAAAAAGTGAGCTATCTAAAGACAGTTAATGGCTGGAAGCAATGTAAAGTGGGATATATAAATGAGGCTATGCACTCCACATCACTCCCAGCAGTGAAAACAATAATAATCAATTTAAACAAAGACATTGATGTGTGCAAATTGTCCACTGCATTCGCCTACAAATATACAGTGACTTCACTTCACAGTAAATCCCATGAAGTGCTTTGAGATGTCTCCCTAAATTAAAAAGCACAATAACAAATCCAGGATTATTTATTGTAAACCAAATGTCCATTCTATTCCACTTAGAAGTACAGTTCTGCACAAAATAATATCCCCAAATAGCAGCTGGTGGAGAACATTTTACTGGAGTTTAATGATGGTCATGGGACTATGACATTACAACAACAACAACACAATTACACTTGTATAACACCTTTCACGTCAGGAGGACGTCCCAAGGCGCTGGACAGTTACTGCTTCAGACAATACTGATGTACTCCCTTTCTTACCTAAATTGAGTAGGAAATATAATATTTCTTATTGTCTTGGAAATAGAAGGATGGAATTAATTTGTATACTGCAACTCTAAATTACTCCCATTCCATATCTACTTGTTCGGGTAAATAAATCAAAACAAATAAGATTCTACTTTGCGGTTTGCTCTTTGTTCCCTATCGTCCACATATTTCACAGTTTGCTTTCTTTCTCCATCTCTGAATCTCTCCATCTTTCTCATTCATCTTGTCCATTTGTCTATCAATGTGATGAGCTTCCCTTTCTTTGTACCAATAGACGTACAGTACTGTAGTATCATTTTGGCTTTTGACTCTGCAACTGAAGTTTGTGACGATGACCACAGGTTGGCAGCCGAGTTACACACATCACAGATGTCAAAATACAGAAAGCATTTTTAAAAGATGTGGTAGGCTAAAAATTCCAATGAAGATTCTCAACCAACCTGCTGCTGCTCTCTTTGTTTGTTGAACTTCATGTCCACCCATTACTAACTGAGCAATATTTAGTGAGAGATCCCCTCCCAATATGAAATAATAATAAAAAATAATAATCCTTGCATTTGATGGAGCGCTTTTCATGTTTTCTAGACGATTCAAAGCGGTTTGCTAAATACAATGTAAAATGAATTGACTGTAATATTCGTGGGCAAAAAGGAGAAAGGTGCTAAATAAATGTAAATAGTATTGTATTATTTAATATCTACTTTTCTGTGAAGATCGTAATGGACTTTTGAAAAAAGTAGATTAATTTGTTGTAGATTGTTCAATTTCAGAAATATCTTGTTTCTTTATAGAATTTCTAATACAGTACTAACTTTACACTGCAAGTTTGCCACTTGAGGGCACAACTGCCACAGGAAACAACTTCTCGACTGTGACTGTGTATAAAATACAGTAAAAGCCCGTTTACCGCAGGACCTGGCCAATGCCAGTTAAATCACCTGCCGGATATTCGGGCGGCCCACGGCTGAAAACCCACCGCAAAAAAAAGTTATTTTAACACACACCATACACACCAGACTAAATAATAATAGATAATAACAGAATATTCTTTTGGTACTTCTTGTTAAAACTACTCTCTTGCTTCTCACCTGATTGAGGTTTACAGTCCAACGATTCTTCTTTAAATGGAGGACAACAAGCAGATGAAAAAAACGGCAGCGCGATTTTAAAGTCGCGCGACTTTACTAGCTGTAAGTCGAAGCCCAAGACTCTACTAGCGACAAACCAAAATACTGCACCTGTGTGACAATGTGGGTTATCGGCCAGCGTTATCGGCTTGCCAATAGTATGACTTTAAAGTCATACGTGCTCCGTTTTTTTCATCCACTCCATTTAAAAAAGATTTGCTGGACTGTAAACCTCAACTGCAGCATCATGGCTTCAAGCGCAGCATCTACCAGCGAAGATAAAAAGCGCAAGAGAGTAGTTTTAACAATAAGTACCAATACAATATTGTTATTATGTTATTATTGATGCATTTACAAATGCTCCACTGCTATTGTTCCGGATAAGTTCCGGTCTATCGAATGGGGACTTTTTTTTTGCGTGTCGGTTATATGGAAATGCTGGTGCATCAGGTCATTGAAAAAACAGGCTTCTACTGTAGTTGGTTTTCGCAGTGACAAATTTCAGATATTCCCACTCAGAATCAGATCTCCAATTGACTCCAAGGACTACATAATGAAACTTTACAGCGAACAGAGCTTTTAAGTTCCATCTCATCACATTCAGTTCCATCAGTATCATAATGACGTCCATAGTAATATTCATAATATTAATAATATCATCATTATATTATTATAATAATCCTTGCATTTGATATAGCGCTTTTCATGTCTTCTAGACATCTCAAACCACTTCATAGAGTATACTGTAAAGTGAATTGACGATTTAACTTGTATTATAATTCACTGAATGGCAAGAAATTCACACATGCAGAACTCCCCAATCCACCAATTAGCATTTTTCTTGTGATTTTCACTTCCCAAATAATAGCAGCTATTAAAGCAATACATATTCCAGGAGTTATGGGGCACGATTTTTGAATGCATCTCCCAAGCGACCACTGTGACAATACTTGCATTTTATGTAGCTCCTTGTCATGTCAAGATATTGCTAAGCTCTTCACAGAGTTATCTGTAAAGTGTAGTGACTGTGAGTGTGTATTTGTGATTGAACGGAGTCGCCACTTCGCAGGCAATGTCCTGCAAACAGTCATGACATGAATGATTATTTTTTTAGAGGAGACTTGACCCCACAACTTCTGACTTGGAGATGGGAACTGTCAGCCTGATACCTATTATTATTTGCATTGCAAAAATGGTGAAAACAATCCAATAACAGTTTGCATGGGTGTGAAAATCTTGACATCATTGTGATACCTATAAGATGCAAATACAATCACTTAGCATTTATAAATTCCAAATGAACAACATTAACAGCAACACCTTCAAAGAGAGTGAGGCACTGAGGAGGTGTCACAGATCAAGAAGCCCTTTAGTATGATGATGTCAACTTCAGCCTAATATTATTTTGTTGTTGAAACTTGTTTTAGGCGGTTGTGCTCTTTACAATAGAGCTAGAGTCAATAGAACTAATTTTATTGCATTTTCTGTAAGATGTTTTTGTTGATGTTAATAGTAATAATAATCCTTGCATTTGATATAGCGCTTTTCACATCTTCTAGACATCTCAAAGTGCTTCACTGTAAAGTGAATTGACTGTATATTTGTGGGCAAAATTGCGCACAGCAGTGTCCCACAAACAGTCGTGGATTGAAATTAATTTTTTTATTATTATATGTTGGATATAATGGAGGAGATAGACAGCTGGCTTCTGAATTACATAAATTGAACTGAACTGTTGCAGTAACATGATTTAACTTAGTTTTATTCCACAATGTTGACACCACCCCAGGTAGCAAGCCCATATGGGCCCCATAAGGGACAAATTGGGTTGATCCATGCCCATATGGGCCCCACATGGGCTTGCTACCTGGGACATTACAAGTTGATAATGTACTCCATGCATTCTATAAATTATTAGCAATAGGCAAACAACAAAGAGTCATATACCAATATTGTATGCCAGGTTTGTTTGCTGAGAGTAGGGAACAGCTGGTGCAACAGAGTTGCAGAGGTCACAGGTAGGGTGGGGTGAGGTCATGGAAGCATCTGAAAGCGAGGACAAGAATATTGAATTTGATCCCTGTGGAACATCCAATGTTGTGTTTGCAGAGCTGGAGAGAATACAGATTACAGAGTTGTGGATGATGTGTTGCGTGTACAGAGAGATGGCATGGGAATTGGCGAAAGTGTTAGCATCACCGAGCCTTTATTACTGTGATGGTTTCTGTTTCCATGTGCGTCAAAAACACCTGTTTGGGAAAAATATAAAAATTCCATTGCTGCTGGACCACCTCCGGGTTCTTTTCAGGATGAGGCATCAGCAAAATCCATGCTGTTGTCTTCTTTATTGTTGGACATTTGGCGGGAAATCATTGTCAAAAATCACTCGGATTCACCAACATGCATTGTGAGTGTAGCATTAATTAGCTGGACTAAGTGGTAAACTCTGGTATCACTTGTTCAGTTGGTATTCAATGTGTTTTCCCTGCATTTTATTGAAGGGTTTGCATGCTCTGTGTGATTGGGCCACTGGTGCTTTACTCCCAGACTAGCATTTGTTCCAGTCTCCAGAAAGACCACCAATCACAAGAAACCCGAGAGAGAGACAAACCACAAATTACTACAGATGCTGGGAATCTGAAACAGAAACAGAAGTTGCTGGGGAAACTCAGCAGGTCAGGCAGCATCCATGGAGAGAGGAAAAAGAGTCAACGTTTCGGGTCTATGACCCTTCATATGACCCCTCTGGGCGACGTCATCCGCAAACATGGGGTAAATTTCCACATGTATGCGGACAACATCCAGCTGTACCTTTCTGCCTCATCCCTCAACCCCCAGACCATCGATGTTCTGACAGCATGTCTGTCCGACATTGAGTCCTGGACGAGGGACAACTTCCTGCAATTGAACGTGAGTAAGACCGAGGCCCTCCTGTTTGGCTCAAGCCAGTGCCTCCGCACATCGGGCGCTGCCAGCCTCAACATCCAAGGCTGCACTCTCCACCTCACAAAGCCAGTCAGGAACCTCGGCATCACGTTCGACCAAAAACTCTCCTTCCTCCCCCACATCCGTGCCTTGACCGGCACCGCTTACTTCCACCTGCGCAACATTGCCAGGCTCCACAATTATCTTACCCCCCACGCTGCCAAAACACTCGTGCACGCATACATCACCTCACGGCTGGACTATGGAAACTCTCTCCTCGTCAGCCTCCCCAGTTCCTCCATTCACAGGCTGCAGGTCATCCAAAACTCTGCAGCCCGTGTACTATCCCGCACCCACCTCCGCGACCATATAACCACCACCCTTGCCCGTCTCAGCGCCTTGGGACGTCCTCTCGACGTGAAAGGCGCTATATAAATGTAAGTTTTGTTTGTTTGTTTGTCTCCACTGGCTCCCCATCCTCCAGAGGATCGAGTTCAAGATCCTCGTCCTCACCTACAAGGCTTGCCCCACCCTATTTAACCGATTTACTTTCCCCCTACACGCCCACCCGGACCCTCCGTTCAACAGGACTTGGCCTGCTCCAAGCCCCCCGCCCGAACCGCCCCACCATCGGAGGCCAGGCCTTCAGTTTCTCCGCTCCCACCCTATGGAATGCCATCCCTCAATCCTCCGTCTCGTTTCTTTCCTTTCCTCTTTCAAGGCCGGTTTGAAGACTTTCCTCTTCGATCGTGCCTTTTGTTCCACCCCGAACTCTTCGACCTCCCCTACGTGTTTCACCCCTTCCCAAACACTCCCCTCCCAGCTCGGGTCACACGCCTCCTGTGCAGCGCCTTGGGACGTCCTCCCGACGTGAAACGCGCTCTATAAATGTAATTTGTTGTTGTTGTTTCATCAGAAACTTCTCTCTCCAAACAAGCCCCAGTTCTGACGAAAGGTTGTAGACCTGAAACGTTGACTCTTTTTTTCTCCATGGATGCTGCCTGACCTGCCCCAGCAACTTCTATTTTGCTGAGAGAGAGACATTCAGATTGGCTAAGTCAACCCACTCCTGATTAGTCAAGATAGCCCCCACCTGATTGGCTCCGATATCCCCGTTTTGATTGGATCAGATAAACTCGAAACCTCCACCTCTGATTGGTTAAAGCTGTCTTGATTTAGTTCGGTGGGCTCTGCCCACACCATGGTTCGGCTCTCATTGGCTGATACTGATTACGAGTCACGGGATCCCTCTCCTGTCTCCCTGACAACTGTAGTCAGTCAATGACACATTTTACGGGATGGGGGGGGGGGGGGGGGGGCGTTTTGGTGTCAGGTCTCTTCGCCGCCACGTCATCCCGGCCACACGTGAGCCCGCTATGTATTGTGGGTCATGTAGTCTTTGCACTCTCAGCATAGGGACGACTGAGGGACAGTGAGGATCCCAACGTAACACTGAGAACCCAGGCCCACAATGTAGGCCTGTGACTCCCAAACACCCCAAAACTCTTCATTGGTGATCGCTGTCCAGTGTACTGCTTGGATTTGTGATAATAAATCCTGGAGCTCCTGTGGCTCAGTGGTTAGAGCACTTGTCTTGCAAGCTGGGGAGACCAAGCTGGGGAGATCTGTGTTTGAATCCAGGCAGGTCAGGGCGAAACCTTGGGCAAGTTTCCATACTCCACATGCCTAATAATAATCCCTCCAAAAAAACCACAGTAATAAAATTGGTCATTTCAATCCATGACTGTGTGTGGGACACTGCTGTGCGCAATTGGCTGCCGCAATTCGCCCACAAATATATACAGTCAATTCACTTTACGGTACATTCTGTGAAGCGCTTTGGAACGTCGATAAGATGTGGAAAGCGCTCTATCAAATGCAAGGATTATTATTATTATTTATTATTATAATACTAATAATAATGTTTGCGCCTGCCACATCCAATGTGTCAAAATGCACCACTGGATATTGCTGTCAATTGCCATCCACCTGACAATCTGTCCTGTGGCAGTCCTCCCACCATGCTGAAGGCAGGTGCCCACCACATTAGCTGATGAGGAAACTCGAGAGGCTTGGGTTCGTGGACACAAGTTTGTTATAATAATCCTTGCATTTGATATAGCACTTTTCACATCTTATTGACATCCCAAAACACTTCACAGAATATACTGTAAAGTGAATTGGCTGTATATTTGTGGGCAAAATGCAGCAGCCGATTGCGCACAGCAGTGTCCCACAAACAGTCATGGATTGAAATGACCAATTTTATTATTGCTTTTTAAAAATTATTATTCATGCTGTCAGTAGGCTAAATGAGACTAAATGAAGAGTCTTTGCATCCAAGTCTCCATCTCAACATGAAACAATCTGCATTCTTCAATAATAAGGGCTTTGTTTCTGTAAATCTGTATATGGTCCTGTCTAATAAGAATAAAAACCACTCTGCTAGGAGGAATTTAGGAGATATACAAGATTTGTTGCACCAGGAGCAATTGCATATCTGGGGGGGAGGGAGGGCAGTTAGAGGGGGGAGGGAGCGAGGGAGGGCAGTGGGAGGAGGGAGGGCAGTGAGAGGAGGGAGGGAGGACAGTGAGAGGGGGGAGGGAGGGGGAGGGCAGTGAGAGGAGGAGGGAGGGCAGTGAGAGGAGGGAGGGAGGGCAGTGAGAGGAGGAAGGGAGGGAGGGCAGTGAGAGGAGGGAGGGAGGGAGGGCAGTGAGAGGAGGGAGGGAGGGAGGGCAGTGAGAGGAGGGAGGGAGGGAGGGAGGGCAGTGAGAGGAGGGAGGGAGGGCAGTGAGAGGATGGAGGGAGGGCAGTGAGAGGAGGGAGGGAGGGCAGTGAGAGGAGGGAGGAAGGGAGGGCAGTGAGAGGAGGGAGGAGGGCAGTGAGTGTGGTGGGGTGGTGGGGTGGGATGACAGGCAGTGGGGGGAGGGAAGGGGACAGTGAGAGGGAGGGCAGGCAACGGGTGGGGGGGAGCGAGAGGGGAGGACTTGCAGGCAGTGGGATGGAGGGGAGGGGATGGGAGGACAGTGGGGGAGAGGGGATGA